>OZ024762.1:5348634-5351134 GCA_964016885.1 Eledone cirrhosa
ATATATATATATATATACATATATATATATATATATATATATATACATATATATATATATATATATATATATGAAGGAAACGCTCGTAAATCTATTAAATAATGGACCGTATATGCCGGCGTACAAGTCGACTTTGGAGCCTAAAAATCTCTCCAAAACCAGGAGTCGACTTGTTCGCCGAATATAAAATATGAACCTTTACCACTGAGGGGTAAACAGAGAAACTGCCTGCCTAACACTCGTTGTACACCACTTTCCATATCTCTAGCAACCCACAACAATCTCATATTTATGAAGTCTATTTAACGAAGAGATCATAATAATATCAACGACTTGCCATAGCTCATAGGGTAGTTTACCATAGGTAGGTTACCATAGGTAGGTTACCATAGGTAGGTTACCATAGGTAGGTTACCATAGGTAGGTTACCATAGGTAGGTTTCCATAGATAGGTTACCATAGATAGGTTACCATAGGTAGGTTACCATAGGTAGGTTACCATAGGTAGGTTACCATAGGTAGGTTACCATAGGTAGGTTACCATAGATAGGTTACGATAGGTAGGTTACCATAGGTAGGTTACCATAGGTAGGTTACTATAGGTAGGTTACCATAGGTAGGTTACCATAGGTAGCTTACCATAGATAGGTTACCATAGGTAGGTTACCATAGATAGGTAGGTTACCATAGGTAGGTTACCATAGGTAGGTTACCATAGGTAGGTTACCATAGGTAGGTTACCATAGATAGGTTACCATAGGTAAGTTACCATAGATAGGTTACCATAGGTAGGTTACCATAGGTAGGTTACCATAGGTAGGTTTCCATAGATAGGTTACCATAGGTAGGTTACCATAGGTAGGCTGGTTTACTCAGTGAGTTAGAACTCACTTGGGGCAGCAGTGTTTTAGTATGAGAGCCTTCTTTTGAATTATTTCTCCTGCAACTGCCTTATTTTTGGGGCGTCATCGTCTTATCCGGCAAATATAGACCTAAATCTGAATTACACCATAAAAACGTAAGGGTCGATCTATGCGCCGGATCGACTTGGACGCCGGTATATACGGTAATTAAATCCTCGTTATAGTGTTCCTTATATATATATATATATATATATATATATATATATATATATATATAAACAATAACGTTTCATTTACAATTTTAAAAAAATTAATTATTGACCTGTAACGTACGTTTCATAGATGATTGGCTCAAGGTCACCTACGGAAGCTATTAATGGGAACATCGACCTTCTCGTCAGGTTGAATCACCAAGTATGGCGAGCAGATGGGATGCTGGAGTCAGATCTATAGCTTCCATAGGTGACCTTCAGCCAATCTGTGACACGTCGATAATCAATAAAAACATGTAAACGAAACTTCATCGTTTGTTTTCTTAATATATACAATCGGCCAGTGCATCGAATACTCATATTGATATCACCATTCACTGCACCACATTTTTTATACACACACACACACACACACACACACACACACACACATATATATATATATATATATATATATATATATATATATAACGAAGGAAAAGTGGTAAGGAACCAGGTGGACCATAACGCACCAAAGTACTCAATACTTAGGGTAGTAGAGTGGGTAATAGGAACGAGTAGGACCCCGACGGCTGAGCTCAAGCCGTTTCGAGGTCAGAATTAGCCGTCGAAACGGCTTGAGCTCAGCCGTCGGGGTCCTACTCGTTCCTATTACCCACTCTACTACCCTAAGTATTGAGTACTTTGGTGCGTTATGGTCCACCTGGTTCCTTACCACATTTCCTTCCTTATATATATATATATATATATATATATATATATATATATATATATATATATATATATATAATATGTAATATAATGATTAAAAGTTTAATGAGGTTCAATGAATTCATCAATGAATAAAATTTCACAATAGATTAGAAGCACTCTACAGCAAGATTTTCTGGAGTTATTAATATAACTTCAAAATATTAATAAATATAGACTGCCATGACTAAATTATAACCATCAACATAGTCAAGGTATGTCAGGCATCAACTTATTTTATCTGATGAGGACGTACTGTTGAAATAGCTCAGTACCTCTGAAATATGTATAATAAAATATATTTGATCACATGAATGTCTATATTTATTAATATTTTGAAGTAATAATATGTAATCTATATATATTCGGTAGATAAGGGCGTAATTCAATTGAAGCACTCGACTTCATGTTACTTCTTCAAAATAAAAATGACGAAAGATAATTAGAATGCGGAAAATGCGTAGTTGTAGATGTTAAAGAGCCTTTGTCAATAAAGCTGTGATACACATTTCAATGACTGTTGTGGCCACTTGATTATTTTACAATTCTCGTGATCTCACATACACACACACACACACATATATATATATATATATATTTATATATATATATATATATATATATATATATATATATATATATATATTAGAAAGTGAGGTTTTTTTACAAAATGAA
>OZ024762.1:5368634-5371134 GCA_964016885.1 Eledone cirrhosa
AAACATAAATACATACATACAAGCATACATATACATGCATGCATAAATATATACATACATACATACATACATGCACAGACACACATACACATAGACGAACGTACACGTATACATATATATATATATGTCTGTGTGTGTGTGTGTGTGTGTGTGTGTGTGTGTGTGTGTGTGTGTGTGTGTGTACACACATTTCTAGTCCAGAAATAGCCATCGAAACGGCTTGAGTTCTGCCGTCGGGGTCAAACATTTTCCTATATATATATTCACACACACACACACACACACACACACACACACACACACACACACACACACACATTTATGCATACATACATAAATACATAATCATACCTGCACACACTCACACACATACACACTCACACTCTGACACATACACACACAAGGACATACATTTGTATCTCTCGCTTACCCCCCTTGCCTTCCTCTCCACAGTCTCATGCTTATCTAGCCCCCCCCCCTCCCTATACACCTCCCAACTCTCCCCTCCTCCTCTCTCTGACATAGCCTCTCCTTCCCTCCCTGCCTATATACACCACCCAATTCTCTCTCCTCTCTCTCACTACGCCCCCGCTCTCCTCTGTCTCTCTGACATAGCACCCCCCCCATATACTCACGTCAGCCGTCTCTTCATAGACAATGCCGGACAACAACAACGAAGTAGGACAGTGGACGAAATATTTACCCTCCGGCCATCTCCAACTCTCTTCATTATCTCAGAAATTGTTGGAGTTGATTTCTTTCTTTCTTTCTCTTCCTTGTGTCCTACAATTTACCCAATGTGCTCTGATGTTGGGTTTGAATAGTTTTTAGGAATCCCCAGTTCAGCGGCCAGTACGTTAAAAAAAATTGATAGTTACAACAATAAAGGCTGAACAGAGAACACATTTTTTAACAAACTTTACAATAATTTGAACAACCATAATGGAAATTCCAAGTAACAGAAAATACATAAATTACATTGTTAGAGCCTCAGAGTATACAATATTTTTTGTTCGGCCCTCGGGAACAAAGATGATGAGATTGTTTGGCGAGCTCACTCTAGAGCATCCTACATACAATTGACCACGGGAGAAGCATGGTTTTCCCAGATGAAGGCCAACCACTTTTAGGGTTTGACCCTGAGCTTTGTTGATGGTAATCACGAAGCTTAGTCTCTCTGTTGCTCTAGTAACATCTTTCCTTTTGGAAAATCTGATCTTGCGGCCAGGCTAGGACTTTTTGGGTGGCATATCGGCAGTAACAATGACGATACAGTGAAGTGATGGTGGTAGTATCCACCTCGGACACTACCACCATCACTTCACTGTAACTACTACTACTACTACTACTACTACTACCCACACCACCATCACCACTTCACTGTACCTACTACTACTACTACTACTACTACTACTACTACCCACACCACCACCACTTCAATGTACCGCCATTATCAATCAACTCCACTACCATCGCCATTATAACTTACAGCTTTTATTAACTCTACTCTTGTTGTTCTGCCTCAGGACAGCCATGATCCAGCAGTTCTCCGATCAAAGTCCGTTTATCTATAAACCATCCCGTATTTTGTTCAGCCATCTTGTATATATTGCCTGAGAGCTTAATGCTTCAACTGAGCCATCGTTCTTACGTTATTCATATCCCCCATTCTACCATCTTTGGACGAAGGCCGGAGTTTTTATCCCGCTTTTTCTTCTTCTTGAGCGACTGGAAGTACAAGACTGTCCACCACTTCCTCTACTTGCCGCCTCCTCCACTCACCTCATCCTAGATGGGGGTGGTGTATAAGGGAAAGGAAAGGAAGGAGGGGTCGTCAGTCGTATGGCTAAGCCTCCTCAGCTGTCGTTCAGTCTTATTTTCAGTGAACAGGTGCAGCGTGAAATGAAGTGACTTGCTCAAGGAGATTGTTTCGTCGGCATTACTAAAGTATTTGAAGATTATAATTAAAATATTATTTTAAAGCAGTATAGTTAATATGATTATTTCTATTATAGGCACAATGCCAACAATTTTGAGGGGAGGGGAAAAGTCGATTAAATCGACCCCAGGTCATTTTGGTACTTTATTTTATCGACCCCGTTAGGATGAAAGGCAAAGCTAACCTCGGCGGGATTTGAACTCAGTTAATATTGTGAGATACGCGGGTCGGTTGAAAAGTTCATAGGCTGCTTGCAGGCATTAATTTCAACTCTTCTTATTAATAACTACATTGTTTCTTTCCAGGAACTATGTTGAAAAATATACCTCATTTGGTCATTCCCTGAGAGTATCTTGGTCAGCTTATGAAGAATTGATTCTAGAGTTGTGAAATCTTGCAGGCATTAATTTCAACTCTTCTTATTAATAACTGCATTGCTTCTTTCCAGGAACTATGTTGAAAAATAAACCTTATTTGGTCATTCTATGAGAGTATCTTGGTCAGCTTATGAACTTTACAGCTGACATTCGTATGTAATAAAAGACTGATAAGTTTCAAAAC
>OZ024762.1:5383634-5466134 GCA_964016885.1 Eledone cirrhosa
AACAACAGGAACAATAACAACAACAACAGGATCTATAACAACAACAATAACAACAACAACAACAGGATCTATAATAACAACAACAACAGGAACAATAACAACAACAACAGGATCTATAACAACAACAATAACAACAACAACAACAGGATCTATAATAACAACAACAACAGGAACAATAACAACAACAGGATCTATAACAACAACAATAACAACAACAACAACAGGATCTATAACAACAACAACAACAGGATCTATAACAACAACAATAACAACAACAACAACAGGATCTATAATAACAACAACAACAGGAACAATAACAACAACATGATCTATAACAACAACAATAACAACAACAACAACAGGATCTATAACAACAACAACAACATGATCTATAACAACAACAACAACAGGATCTATAATAACAACAACAACAGGAACAATAACAACAACATGATCTATAACAACAACAATAACAACAACAACAACAGGATCTATAACAACAACAACAACAGGAACAATAACAACAACAACAACAGGATCTATAATAACAACAACAACAACAGGATCTATAACAACAACAATAACAACAACAACAACAGGATCTATAATAACAACAACAACAACAGGATCTATAATAGCGATAACAATAAAAAATAATGATGCTAACAACAACAACAACAATAGCCACAAGATCAATATCAATAATATTGATCTTTTAAACCATAACAAACAATCGCTGTGGAGTGAGGGTGGTCGAGTGGGGGCTGGTCACGTGACTGAGCCCCCTCACACCACACTATAGTGAGGGTGGGTGTGAGGCTGGTCTCCTATCCCACATTATAGTGAAGGCGGGGGGTGGGGCCTGTCATGTGACTGGTACAGCCTCCTACAACCCCCCCCCACTGTGAGGTGGAGGCTGGTCACGTGAGCGCCGGCTAGGGTAGGAGATGTCCTTTCATCTTGATTGTGTGATAAACTTGAAGCGACGACCGACTTCTGCGTTCACATTATATTGTCGTCACAGCCACACCTTCCAATACCACACATACACACACACACATCTACATACACACACACACACACACACACACACATCTACATACACACACACATCTACATACATACACACACATCTACACACACACACACACACACATCTCCACACACACACATCTACATACATACACCCATCTACATACACACACACACACATCTACATACACACACACACATCTACACACACACACACACACACATCTATACACACATCTACATACATACACACATCTACATACACACACACATCTACATACACACACACATCTACATACACACACACATCTACATACACACACACACACACATCTACATACATACACACATCTACATACACACACACACACATCTACATACACACATCTACATACATACACCCATCTACATACACACACACACATCTACACACACACACACACACACATCTACATACACACACACATATGAAGAAACACACATGCACACATGTAAACAAAACACACTCATCACACACGCCTTCCCAACCTACACACACTCACACAAGCATATAACGTACACACATACATGTACACATGTAAACACACACTTCTCACCCTAGATACATACATGCGCACAAACATACACATATGTATACATGTATACGCTCACATACACACACACATACACATGTATACACACACATATACACAAAAAACAAGACTCACATACACATATACACACACACACATACCTTCACACATAGAACAAGACTCACATACACATGTACACGCATACATACACAACACAAGACTCACATATATATATATATATATATTCACTCACACACACAGAACAAGACTCACATACACATATAAACACATACACACACATAGAACAGTGACTCACATACACATATACACACATACATACACACACAAAACAAGACTCATATACACATGTAGCGGCATTACTTCATAGCTCGTAACAATAATCTTTCATGCGTGATTTGGACCAATCGAAAGTCGCGCGTGAATAAAAACAACTTCCGCCCAAAGAAGAATTTTGCGCTTCTATTGTTGACTAGACTCTAGTTGCTGTTTTCACTTCAAGGAGTTAACATCCACTTTCCTTTCCGTGTCAACACTAGCAAAATTGTAACAGTAAATAAGAAACTTTGGCCCTGTCGGCGAGGGACCCCTTTCTTTGTATCAAACACTTCATTCACTTTTACGGCATGCCGGCACAACATAATTGTTTCTATTTTTGGCACAAGGCCAGCAAATTACCTAGTACATTACTGGTACTTTATTTTATCGACCCCGTAAGGATGAAAGGCAAAGTTAACCTCGGCGGGATTCGAACTCAGATCGTAAAAGGACGTAACTCTATGCTTCAAAGCATGGCGTCCGACCCTCTACCGATACTGCCAATCCAACATAATGTAAACTAATTCGGTTGTAAATAAACCATTGTAAAAATGTTATAAAGCCTTATGATATTTCTGCCACCAACGAATCTTGTATACACACTAAAAACATAATGTAGGACGTGATATGGGAAAATCCGTTTTCCCAGCGTTCTATCGCCACAACAGCAAATCTCGACTCACTGAGATTTTAATCTTCGCTGACTCACTTACCTACAACTATATTACAGATTCATATATGGCTACTACCTACAACTATATTACAGATTCATATATGGCTACTACCTACAACTATATTACAGATTCATATATGACTACCACCTACAACTATATTACAGGTTCATATATGACTACCACCTACAACTATATTACAGGTTCATATATGACTACCACCTACAACTATATTACAGATTCATATATGGCTACCACCTACAACTATATTACAGGTTCATATATGACTACCACCTACAACTATATTACAGATTCATATATGGCTACCACCTACAACTATATTACAGGTTCATATATGACTACCACCTACAACTATATTACAGATTCATATATGACTACCACCTACAACTATATTACAGGTTCATATATGACTACCACCTACAACTATATTACAGATTCATATATGACTACCACCTACAACTATATTACAGGTTCATATATGACTACCACCTACAACTATATTACAGATTCATATATGACTACCACCTACAACTATATTACAGATTCATATATGACTACCACCTACAACTATATTACAGATTCATATATGACTACCACCTACAACTATATTACAGGTTCATATATGACTACCACCTACAACTATATTACAGATTCATATATGACTACCACCTACAACTATATTACAGGTTCATATATGGCTACCACCTACAACTATATTACAGATTCATATATGGCTACCACCTACAACTATATTACAGATTCATATATGACTACCACCTACAACTATATTACAGATTCATATATGGCTACCACCTACAACTATATTACAGATTCATATATGGCTACCACCTACAACTATATTACAGGTTCATATATGACTACCACCTACAACTATATTACAGATTCATATATGGCTACCACCTACAACTATATTACAGATTCATATATGGCTACCACCTACAACTATATTACAGGTTCATATATGACTACCACCTACAACTATATTACAGATTCATATATGACTACCACCTACAACTATGTTACAGGTTCATATATGGCTACCACCTACAACTATATTACATATTCATATGTGACGATCACCTAAAACCGAATGCAGTATCGGTAGAGGGTCAGACGCCATGCTTTTCAGCATAGTTACGTCCCTTTACGAACTGAGTTCAAATCCTGCCGAGGTTAACTTTGCCTTTCATCCTTACGGGGTCGATAAAATAAAGTACCAGTAATACACTGGGATAATTGCTGGCCTTGTGCCAAAAGTAGAAACAATTATTAACTTCAATAACGTTACATTCGCCCCACACATACACACATACATACACACAGAACAAGACACACACACACACACATATATACATTCAGAACAAGACCCACACACATATACATACATACAGAACAAGAATCACACACACATATACATACATACATACATACATACACATATAACAACGCTCACACACACATATACCACATATTAATAAATTAAAGAAATAATGAGAATTTCGTAGAGGGAGTACAACGAGAATGAAAGATCAGCCGACGGCTATTACATTCATTATTCACGTCCAATTTCTTGTCTCTAATTAATCTTTAAGATGTTTCGTGGTACCAAGACGTTATCCAGATATCGTGTGTCTGTTTATAAATATATTGTTAATGCTTATATATACCTATTATTGTTGTTGTTGTTGTTGTTGTTATTGATGCTGTTGTTATTGTTGCTGTTGTTATTGTTGTTGTTATTGCTGCTGTTGTTATTGTTATTGCTGTTGTTGTTATTGCTGTTGTTGTTATTGTTGCTGTTATTGCTGTTGTTGTTATTGTTGTTGTTATTGCTGTTGTTGTTATTGTTGCTGTTATTGTTGTTATTGCTGTTGTTGTTATTGTTGTTGTTATTGCTGTTGTTGTTATTGCTGTTGTTGTTATTGTTGTTGTTATTGCTGTTGTTGTTATTGCTGTTGTTGTTATTGCTGTTGTTATTGTTGTTGTTACTGCTGTTGTTGTGGATGCTGTTATTGCTGCTGCTGTTGTTGTTGTTGTTGTTGTTACTGCTGTTGTTGTGGATGCTGTTATTGCTGCTGCTGTTGTTGTTGTTGTTGTTGTTACTGCTGTTGTTGTGGATGCTGTTATTGCTGCTGCTGTTCTTGTTGTTGTTGTTGTGTTAAGTCTCGGCTTTTTTATTTAAACATAATTGTTTCTACTTTAGGCACAAGGCCAGCAATTACCCAGTACATTACTGGTACTTTATTTTATCGACCCCGTAAGGATGAAAGGCAAAGTCAACCTCGGCGGGATTTGAACTCAGATCGTAAAGGGACGTAACTATGCTGCCAAGCATGGCGTCCGACCCTCTACCGATACTGCCAATCCCCTAAACATAATGTACCCAAGGGTATGAAAGTAGGTGGCCTAGTGGTTAGGGTGTTGGGCTGACGATGGTAATGTCCTGATCCTAGATACACACTGCTGTTACACCTGGGGTGGGAGGGGATAGCTGGCCTAGTGGTTAGGGTGTTGGGCTGACGATGGTAATGTCCTGATCCTAGATACACACTGTTGTTACACCTGGGGTGGGAGGGGATAGCTGGCCTAGTGGTTAGGGTGTTGGGCTGACGATGGTAATGTCCTGATCCTAGATACACACTGTTGTTACACCTGGGGTGGGAGGGGATAGCTGGCCTAGTGGTTAGGGTGTTGGGCTGACGATGGTAATGTCCTGATCCTAGATACACACTGTTGTTACACCTGGGGTGGGAGGGGATAGCTGGCCTAGTGGTTAGGGTGTTCAGCTGACGATGGTAATGTCCTGATCCTAGATACACACTGTTGCTACACCTGGGGTGGGAGGGGATAGCTGGCCTAGTGGTTAGGGTGTTGGGCTGACGACCATAATCTCGCCAGTTCGATTCACAGCTGCCCCAGTCCACTCCGTAAAAATGAGTTGTACCTGTGATTCAGCTGGTCAACTGTATCACACGCAGAGTCCCGCTGGTGGTGGTGGTGGTGGTAATGGTGATGTGGTGGTGGTGGTGGTGGTGGTGGCGGCGGCAGTGATATGGTGGTGGTGTGAAAGGCTCCTTATTAACTAAAGTGAGAAATAGAAATTTTACGACCGTAACAACTACCATTACTACCACTACCCCCCACCCCCGCACCACCACCACCACCACCACCACCCGAACCTAACCCCTTAAATAACAATTAGCCCCCCCCCCACTCTTTCACTCCAACACACGCCTGCACACACTCACACACACATGCACACTTGCTACCACCTTCCAAACCACGCAACCCCGCCCACAAACCCCACCCCAGCCTCCAATTCCACCGTCACCACTTCACCCGTTTGATACTCCCTCTCCACCCTTAATGTGTCTACTGCCTCCTCTTACTACACCTCTCGCTTCGGTTGAAGTAGCTTGGAATAAAGGAGATAGACCGGGGGGGGGAGGCATGAGAGGGAAGAAGAAAGAGGGAAAGAAATAAAAAGAGAGAGAGAGAGAGAGAGAGGCAAGTGAAGACGGAAAGAGAAAGAGAAAAAGGATGAGGGTGAGAGAGAGAGAGAGAAATAAAAGGCAGAGAGAGGTAAGAAGAGAAAGAAAAGAGGGAGAAGGGGGCGGGCGAGATATGAAAATAAATGGGAGGGGGAAAGAGGAAGAGAGGCGGAGAGAGAAGAGGAGAACAGGTGGAATATATGTGGGAGCGGGTGAGGTGGATAGATAGATACAGAGAGAGGGGAGGATAGATAGAGAGGAAGAGGAGGAAAGATAGATAGAGAGGGAGAGGAGGAAAGATAGATAGAGAGAGAGAAGGATAGATAGATAGAGAGAGAGGGGAGGGGGTGATCGATAGAGAGACAGAGAGAAGGATAGAGAGAGAGAGGAGGATAGATAGATAGAGAGGAGGATAGATAGAGAGGGAGAGGAGGAAAGATAGATATAGAGAGAGGAGGATAGATAGAGAGAGAGAGAGGAGGATAGATAGATAGAGAGAGAAGAGGATAGCTAGAGAGAGAGAGAGAGAGAGAGAGGAGGATAGCTAGAGAGAGAGAGAGAGAGAGAGAGAGAGAGAGAGCGGAGTATAGAGAGCTAGAGAGAGAGAAAGAGGAGGATAGATAGATAGATTTCTTTATTTGCCACAAGGGCGCACAAGAAAGGGATATTACAAGACGTGGCGGTGGGGTTTTACATAAAATCTTTAACAATAATGGATGACAATAAACTATATATAAAATAAAGATAAAACAATCGAAATCCCCAATAGGAGGAGAGGGGGGGGGGGGCGTTACTGCGGGGTTGTTTTACACCCCGTGGATAGAACAACCCTCAACACCAGGAACACGTTTTGTAGGTGTTTCTGTCTTCCCTTTGTTTGTCTTCCTCAACCTCCAGGTTTATATACAGAGAAGGCCCAATCACTCGGGCCAGTTCCCCCACATTCCCCCACCTTTCAGCCAAGTTACTGGGGTGTAGCACCTCTCTCTTCACTCTCACCTTCCATCTGAAGTGGTATTTAAAGAAGGGGATGAGCTGTTGTCCGGAGAGGAAGGTGTTTGCCCTCAGTCCTTTTAACCTCGTCCACCATATTACCTCTTTCGCCATAGCCACCAGACAGAGGAAAAGCGCTTCCAAGTATTGATGGTCGACCGTATCGAACGCCTTAGACTGATCTAAATTGATTAGAGCCCCACCGAAGCCGGGTTTATACCCCACCCTCTCTATGATGTATCGCATGAGGTGGAGGTTGTCGTGTATAGACCTGGTCGGGATTGCACACGTTTGCGCTTTCCCTACCAGGTTCTCGACGACATGCGCCAGCCTCGTTGCTAACACCTTGGCCAAAATCTTTAACTCTGTGTTGAGCAGAGTTATGGGCCTAAAGCTGCTTAGTTCGTCCCCCTTATTCTCGTCTTTCCTGATCAGCGTTATTACTGCAGAACTGGGAATTCTCCCGTTCTGCTGCCAGTTGCAGTAGACGGCTTCGAGGACGCCAAAGAACAGGTCCGGCATGCCTATGTAAAACTCATAGGGTAGACCATCTAGACCGGGCGATTTGCGTTTCCTGCAGCAGCCCAGAGCGTCCCGTATCTCAGTGGCTGTGATCGGTTTTTCGCAGAACTCGGCGTCCATGTTCGAGAGACGCGGCAGGCCGTCGAGGTATGAACCGAAGTCCATCTCCCCGTTTGGCGCACCGTCGCTCTGCTCGAACAGTTGCGCAAAGTGCCGCTGAAAGGCCGTGCACACCTGCTTGGAGTCAAGTAGCACCTGTGATATTCATTTCAACGCTCCCATTTCCACTTACGGTGGGAAACGCTTCAATTTTATCATTCATAGTTATAAAAACAATTCCTTATAAATTTTTTTCTTAAAATTAAATTTTCGCCCTTGGGTAGAATAGATAGATAGATAGATAGATAGATAGATAGATAGATAGATAGATAGATAGATAGATAGATAGATAGATAGATAGATATATTTCTTTATTAGCCACAGGGGCACAAAAGAAGGGGACAAGTACAAAGGGGGAAGTTTACATACAATAAAAACGTGTAAAATGTTATCACAAATGGAATTTAAAAAGTTAGTCGATTTTCCCCAATAGAGGGAGACAGTTTATATGGGTAACACATACCCCCGAAAAAAAATGTGCAACCCTCATCTCCAGGAGTACGAAGAGCTTGTACTCCTTTCCTCTCCTCCTCCTTTTCCTCAACCTACAGGCTGATATAGAGAGAAGGCCCATTCACTCGGGCCATTCTCGCCACTTTCACCCACCTTTCATAAAACTTGCTGGGGTACAGCATAGATAGATAGATAGATAGATATATAAATAGATATATACAGAGACATGGCAGCGATAATGAGGGACAGAGACCGCTGGAGAGAACTCGTCCATGGATCTCGGGAATTTTACCCGCCTTAGATAGATAGATATATATAGAGATATTGATAGGTACACTTCATACTTTATTTAGATCGATCTTGAAATCATGAAAGGAAAAGTTGACCTCGGTTGGATTTCAACTCTGAGCACGGATAGTCAGAACAAATTTAAGTTGTCCCTCCCCCTCTCAGTGAGCGAGACGAGCCTCGGGAAGGCCCGCCTCCCAAAGGGGGCCCACACCGGTTGACCGGTGAGGAATACCTGGAGGTGCCGTAGCCTCAATGCGTGTTTACACATTTTTAGCCACGGCATCTCCAGCCCTCCTTTCAGATAGACAGACAGACAGACCACCAGACAGACCACCAGACAGACAGACAGACTATATCTGAACATCACCATTGCAGTTGTTTTTTCCATAATTCCAGTCTCACTCCAATTCAGACATTCTTACATTCTTTTCCGATCGCTCTTCCTTTATTCTTTTATTCTCACACAATCTCTCGTTATTTTCATTGACAAAAAAAAAACATATCTATCTTATTCATACACACACACATACACACACGCATACACATACACATTCAGAGACACGTACACACACATAGACACACACACATATACATTTACACACATACACATACAGAGACACGTACACACACATAGACACACACACATATACATTTACACACATACACATACAGAGACACGTACACATACACATACAGAGACACGTACACACACAGAGACACACACACACACACACATTTACACATACAGAGACACACACATACAGAGAAACATACATACTCATACAGTGAGACATACACACGTACACAAGCACACAGACACACGATAAAACATACACTTACACACACACACATACTGATATACATACACACACACACACACACAGAAACAAACGTGCATACACACAAACACACACATACAGACAGAAATACACAAACACACAGACACATGGACACAAGGACACACATACACGGACACACAGACACATGAACACACACAGACACACACGGACACACACACACACACACACGGACACACAGACACATGAACACACACAGACACACGGACACATGAACACACACAGACACATCAACACAGACACACAAACACACACGCACACACACGAACACACACATCAACACAGACATCAACACAGACACACAAACACACACACACACACACACACACACATGAACACACACAGACACACAGACACATCAACGCAGACAAACACACACACACACACACACACACACACACACATCAACACAGACACACACACACACACACACACACACACACACACACAGACACATGAACACACAGACACATCAACACAGACACACAAACACACACACACACAGAAACACACACAGACACATGAACACACACACACAGAGTGCACGTGTATGTGTGTTATTGAGAATATTTCCCCACGGAAGCGACAACAGTTACATGTCTATCTTCCTATTGTCTGGATCTTTCCAGAATTATTATGTCAACAATCATCATCAGCATCATTATCATTATTAGGGCAGTAGATTGACAGAATCAGTAGAGTGTCAGACAAGATAATTTGCGGCATTACGTACAACTTTCTATGTAACGACGAAAGGATTTCAAACCCCTCAGCGGGATTGGTGTCGATCTCATCGACTTTCTCCTTCCCCCCAAATTGTTGGTCATATATCAGAAGCCACTATCATTTGGCAGTATCGGTAGAGGGTCGGACGCCATGTTTTCCAGCATAGTTACATCCCTTTACGATCTGAGTTCAAATCCCGCCGAGGTTGACTTTGCCTTTCATCCTTACGGGGTCGATAAAATAAAGTACCAGTAATGTAGTTACACACATTGTAGAGCTAGCCTAGGGTACTAGATGCCCAGACATACACTGTAGAGCTAGCCTAGGGTACTAAATACCCAAACATACATTGTAGAGCTAGCCTAGGGTACTAGATGCCCAGACATACACTGTAGAGCTAGCCTAGGGTACTAAATACCCAAACATACATTGTAGAGCTAGCCTAGGGTACTAAATACCCAGACATACATTGTAGAGCTAGCCTAGGGTACTAAATACCCAAACATACATTGTAGAGCTAGCCTAGGGTACTAAATACCCAGACATACATTGTAGAGCTAGCCTAGGGTACTAAATACCCAAACATACATTGTAGAGCTAGCCTAGGGTACTAAATACCCAAACATACATTGTAGAGCTAGCCTAGGGTACTAAATACCCAAACATACATTGTAGAGCTAGCCTAGGGTACTAAATACCCAAACATACATTGTAGAGCTAGCCCAGAGTACTGAATACCCAGATATACACTGTAGAGCTAGCCTAGGGTACTAAATACCCAGACATACACTGTAGAGCTAGCCTAGGGTACTAAATACCCAGACATACACTGTAGAGCTAGCCTAGGGTACTAAATACCCAGACATACACTGTAGAGCTAGCCTAGGGTACTAAATACCCAGACATACACTGTAGAGCTAGCCCAGAGTACTGAATACCCAGATATACATTGTAGAGCTAGCCCAGGGTACTAAATACCCAGACATACATTGTAGAGCTAGCTAGGGTACTAAATACCCAGACATACATTGTAGAGCTAGCCTAGGGTACTAAATACCCAGACATACATTGTAGAGCTAGCCTAGGGTACTAGATGCCCAGACATACATTATAGAGCTAGCCTAGGGTACTAAATACCCAGACATACATTGTAGAGCTAGCCCAGGGTACTAAATACCCAGACATACATTGTAGAGCTAGCCCAGGGTACTGAATACCCAGACATACATTGTAGAGCTAGCCCAGGGTACTGAATACCCAGATATACATTGTAGAGCTAGCCCAGGGTACTGAATACCCAGATATACATTGTAGAGCTAGCCCAGGGTACTAAATACCCAGACATACATTGTAGAGCTAGCCCAGGGTACTGAATATCTTGGGTAAAACATCAACATCACTTCAAAGATTTGTTCAATGTTGTGGTTACTATGGTAACGATATAGCCATAGGTCAACCCCGACCCTACATAGAGATTTATGATCAAATGTGTTCCAGTTGTGACCATCTCCTCTCATCATCTAATGTCTCCTGTTTTAAGACACTTGAATGAAATTTTGAGGTTGTTGTTGTTGTTGCCGTGGTTGTTGTCATTGTTGTTATTGTTGTAGTTGTTGTTGTTGTTGTAGTTGTTGTTGTCGTAGTTGTTGTTGTAGTTGTTGTCGTTGTTGTAGTTATTGTTGTTATTGTTGTTGTTGTCGTTGTTGTTGTTGTCATTGTTGTTTATGTGGTGATTAGAATTTTATGTGTTTTTTTAAGTTGTTCCAGACAATAAACATTACCATAGCAACACTAACTGTTCCAACACCGCCAATCAATGTCATCAACATCATCATCGCCATCATCCTCATCACCATCGCCATTACCATCACTATCATCATCATCATCATCATCATCATCATCACTACCACCACCACCATCATGAAACAGACATTTAGACATACTGATACACACACACATTTATATATATATATATATATACATGAAGAGTAACAAAAAGTGCTGACATCATTGTTGTGTGAGACACGTTCTGACAGGCGTGACCGGACCTTCAAGCAGATCAAGGCACGTGTGCAACATCGATTGAGAGTCATGCAGGATACCTGGTGGAGAAAAATTGCTAATGAAGTCCAGAAAGCCTCTGATAGACATGATACAATCTGCTCAGGGAGGTGTATGGTCCAACCGGTCTACAAATATCACCACTTCGCTCCAAAGTCGGTAAGGAATTGCTCAGAGATCCGAAGGAAATCCTGATCAAGTGGCATGACCACTTTGATGAGCTCCTCAACAAACCATCAGAAATCGATGATGAGTTCATCTGGTCGATTCCATCCAGACCTACAAAGCTGGCAATGGTTGATCCTCCTTCATTTGATGAGATGGCAAAGGCCATTGACAAATTAAACAGCGGCAAGTCACCTGGAATGGATAGACTGAGTGCCAAGATCTTCAAGTGTGCTGGTGATAACTTCTTAAACCGCCTCACTGATCTCTTTGTGAATGTTTGGAATGAAGATGTACCACAGGACTGGAGAGATGCATTGATGGTGGTGCTTTACAAAGGAAAGGGAGCGAAAGATGACTGTGGCAACTACAGAGATATTTCACTGCTATCTGTAGCTGGGAAGATCTTGTGCAGGATTTTGTTGGACAGATTGATACGACACATAACTGTTGAGGTACTTCCTGAGTCCTAGTGTGGCTTTAGTAATGGCAGAGGCACTGTTGACATGATCTTCTCGGCCAAACAACTTCAAGACAAATGCATTGAGCAGCACATGGACTTATACCGAGTTTTTGTCGATCTGACCAAGGCTTTGTGGGTTATTTTAGAGAGATTGGGCTGTCCTGAAAAGTTTGTGAACATTCTGAAACTCTTCCACGATGACATGCAGGCATGGGTGAATGTTGGAGGTAAATTGTCTGAGCCAATCTCGGTTGAAAATAGTGTCAAGCAAGGTGATATACCTGCACCAACTGTGTTTGCCTTGTATTTAGCAATGGTGTTCTTCATGACCTTTAAGGATTGTCAACACGGTATCTATCTTAGATATCGCACTTCCGGCAAGCTGTTTAACCTCAGGTGTCTCACTGCCAACACTAAGGTACGGACTACCTTGATCAGAAAATTTCTATATGCAGATGATTGTGATCTCTTTGCACACTCCCAGAGTGACATGCAACACCTTATGAATTCTTTTTCCAATGCGTGCAGTGCTTTGGGACTGACAATCAGTCTGAAGAAGACTGTCGTCATGTACCAACCTGCTCCGGATAAAGTTTTCAATGAACCCGCCATTTATGTATACGGTCAAAAGCTGAAGGCTGCTGACACACTTGTGTATTTGGGGAGTACTCTGAGTGTGGCCTGTTCTCTGGATGCAGAAGATGGTCTACGTGTTAGTAGGGCAAGTGGGTCATTTGGAAGGCTCGGCGACCCTCTTTGGTGCAGGCGAGGAATCACAATGAGCACCAAGGTGAGAGTGTATGCTGTATGTGTACTGTCAGCTTTGCTGTATGCGTGTGACAGACTAACCGGCAGACAGACAGACAGACGGACAAACAGACAGACAGGCAGACAGACAGGCAGACAGACAGACAGACAGGCAGACAGACATACAGACAGACAGAGAGACAGAGAGACAGACAGAGAGACAGAGAGACAGACAGACAGACAGAGAGACAGACAGACAGACAGACAGACAGAGACAGACAGACAGAGAGACAGAGAGACAGACAGACAGACAGAGAGACAGACAGACAGAGAGACAGACAGACAGACAGACAGACAGAGAGACAGACAGGCAGACAGACAGACAGACAGAGAGACAGAGAGACAGAGAGACAGAGAGACAGACAGAGACTGATTAAGACTTCAATAGAAACATAATCCGTAAGATTTGTGTCTTACGTAAAGACGATTTGAGAGCAGAAAAGGTGAATATCTCTTTGTCACGGTTCACTGATCACGTGATCATGTGGCGTGACTGAGACACGGGTTCGAGATTGTCACTTGAAATCAGGTAATCCTTTTTAAATCTACTGGTCACTTGTATGGTGGGGGGTAGTGGTGATGGTGGTGGTGGTGGTTGTGGTGGTGGTGGTGATGGTAGTGATGGTGGTGGTGGAGGATAGCGGTGGTGGTGGTCGTGTTGGTGGTGGTGATGGTTGTGGTGGCAGTGGTGATGGTAGTGATGGTGGTGGTGTTGGTGGAGGATAGTGGTGATTGTGGTGGTGGTGGTGGTGGTGATGGTGGTGGTGGGTCTAGTGGTGATGGTGATGATGGTGGTGGTGGTGATGGTGGTGGTGGTGGTGGTGGGTGTAGTAGTGATGGTGGTGGTGGGCGTAGTGGTGATGGTGGTGGTGGTGGGTGTGATGGAGATGGTGGTGGTGGTGGGTGTGATGGTGATGGTGGTGGTGGTGTAGGATAGTGGTGGTGGTGGTGGTGGTGATGGTGGTGGTGGTGGGTGTGGTGGTGATGGTGATGGTGGTGGTGGTGTTAGTGGTGATAGTTGTAATAATTGTTTCTACGTTAGGCACAAGGCCAGCAATTACCCAGTGTATTACTGGTACTTTATTTTATCGACCCAGTACTGCCAATACTGGAATTGAACCATCAAGACAGTTCAGGTATGTCATACATACATCAATTCATGTATTTTATCTGATGAGGACGTACTGAAAAAACAGCACAGTACCTCCGAAATATATATAATAAAACATATTTTGATTATGTGAACGTCTTCATTTATTAATATTTTGAATAATATTAATAACTCCAGAAAACTTCTTTGTAGAGTGCTTTTAATCTATTGTAAATCTATATTTATTGAATAATCAATGAACCATATTAATCTTTGGTTATACACACACACACACATATATATATATATATATATATATATATATATATATATATATATATATATATATATATATACGTTAGTTGTGCAGCAGTGCTCAAGATTGCGTGTCAGAATTGCAGAAAAGCAGTGCAGGCGTGCCGGGGTTCGAGGTTGACACGAAAATAATAAAAATATTAATGTGTAATCCGTTCTGAGATATTCTCAGCCCTCTTCTATTACATGCTTAACTGGTCATTGACCGAGATAGGAGGTAGTAGGAAGTAGCAGGGGGTAGAAGGGGCTATGGATGGGGTGGGAGGAAGGTAAGGAGGAAGGAATTGAAGAAGGAGAAGGTAGGGATACGCTGATATGTGTATATATATATATATATATAGAAAGAGAGAGAGAGAGGGGTAGAGAGGGAGAGATAAATAAATAAATATATATATATATATGTATATATATACACACGCAACATAAATAACAATCAAATTGTGTTTAAGGCATTTAATTGCTTACGATCGTTTCATACAGACATAGGTCTGGAATCATCGGAGCATATTAAAGGTTAAAACAAATAAATTCCTAATCATTAGAACATTCATTAATATACATTATATATATAAATAAATAAATAAATATATATATATATATATATATATATATATAGAGAGAGAGAGAGAGAGAGAGAGATCGACAGTGAGACAATGAGATAATAACAGAGATAAAGGCAGACCGACTGGGGAGGGGGGGATAATAACACAGCTTTTATTTCTTCCCAGTACATTTCTTTTCCCTTTACACCAATACTACCACCTCCATCATCATCACCATCACCATCACCACCATCATCACTACCATTACCACCTCCATCATCATCACCATCACCACCATCATCACTACCATTACCACCTCCATCATCATCACCATCACCACCATCATCACTACCATTACCACCACTATCACCATCATCACTCCTTTTTTCTTTTTCTCTCTCCCTTTCCTCCTTTCTCTTTTTCTCTCTCTACATTTCCTACTTTCTCTTTTCCTCTCTCTACCTCTCCCTTTATCCTCTCCTTACGCTTCTACTTCTCCCCATCTCCCGCCCTCTCTTTCTTTCTCCCTCCCTGTCTCCCTCTCCCTATCTCACTCTGCCTCACTTTCATTCTCTTTCTTTCCCTCTCTCGGTCTCTCTCTCTACCTACCTTCCTTCCTTTCTATCTATCTCCCTCTCCCTGCTTCCCTTTCTCTCCGCCTCTCTCCCTACCTCCTTGCCACTCTCTTTCCTACTCTCTCCCTCCCTCCTTGACACTCTCTTTCCTACTCTCTCCCTCCCTCCTTGTCACTCTCTTTCCTACTCTCTCCCTCCCTCCTTGACACTATCTTTCCTCCTCTCTCCCTCTCTGCATCACTCCCTCTCACACTTTCCGTTTTCATTTCCGCTATCGTCTGCCTTCAATGAAATATTTTCTTTCGCATCTTCACTAATGGAGTGAAACCGTCAATTAAAACAACAACAAGAACAAAAACTAAAACCTAACTACAGTCCCACCCCAAAAAACATCGCAGTGTGTCCTGCCTCTAGCAAGCGATTCTATATGATCGACCATATGTCACCTATTGGCCAATGTTTGCTGCAAATGTTCGATAAATTGTAAGCACGTAAGCGGCGGTTTCGAATTCAAAGACACCGAACACACGGCATCCTAAAATGTTTGTAATGGGGGGAAATGGTGGTGTTATTATGCGGGCGGGTGAATGTTCGCTCCATCTACTTCCCAGCTCTTTCCCCCTTCACCACTACTATCACCACCGCAACCATCAACATCACCACTACCACCACAACCACTATCATCACCACCAGCATCATCATCATCATCATCACCGCCACCACCATCATCATCACTATCATCATCACCACCACCACCACCACCATCCCACAACCATCAACATCACCACCACCACCACAACCACTATCATCATCACCAGCATCATCATCATCATCAACATCATCACCACCACCACCATCATCATCACTATCATCATCACCACCACCACCACCATCATCCCACAACCATCAACATCACCACCACCACAATCATCATCATCACCAGCATCATCATCATCATCATCATCATCACCAGCATCATCATCATCATCATCACCGCCACCACCATCATCATCACTATCATCATCATCACCACCACCACCATCCCACAACCATCATCATCACCACCACCACCACCACAACCACTATCATCACCACCACCACCATTATCATCACCATCAGCACCACCACCATAATCGCATCTTCAATTTCCCAGGCCTTTCCTTCTTGCAGCCCTTTCATTCCTTTTTCTTTCTTTCTTTCTTTCTTTCTTTCTTTCTCACACACTCTCTGTCTCTTTCTCTCCCACCCGCTCTCCTTGTCTCTATCTATCTATCTATCTTTCTCCTCCCCTTTCTTTCTCTCCTTCCCTGTTTATCTATATATGTTTACGTGTCTATGGATGTATATATATATATATATAGAGAGAGAGAGTAATGGATGTATATATATATATATATATATATATCGTGCCTCGAGCTGGTCGCCAGAGAAACGATTGTAATATGTCTAATAAATTTTATTCGTCGCACCACTGATTCTCCGTTTCTTATGTGCTATATATATATATATATATATATATATATATATATATATATGTGCTATATATATATATATATATATATATATATATATATATATATATATATATATATATATATATATATGTGCTATATATATATATATATATATATATATATATATATGTGATATATATATATATATATATGTGATATATATATATATATATATATATATATATATATATATATATATATATATATATATATATATATATAATAAATGTATTCTGAGGTTTTCGAATATTAATAATAACATTCGATTCGTTTGAAATTATGCAAACAAGCCTCATTTTTAAAGCCATGTCAGTAGACTGAACCCCTCATTCTTGCTCTTGTGTTGGCATGTAAACATGTAAATTCTCTCTCTCTCTCTCTCATATATATATATATATATATATATATGTATATATATATAACGAAGGAAGTGTGGTAAGGAACAAGGTGGACTATAACGCACCAGAGTACTCAATACTTTGGGTAGTAGAGTGGGTAATAGGAAAATGTTCAAGACCCCGGGAGCAGAGCTCAAGCCGTTTCGACGGCTATTTCTGGACTGATAGTTTGCCCACTTCTGGGTGAGCTCAAATACCTTGGCCGTGACCTCGTTCCAGTTTTTCTCCGCCTGGAGGTCCGGACCGAACCAGACCCCCGAGCAATTTCACCCGTCCTTCCGTCTAGCTGTCGGACGGCATCGGTTTGCCTCTCCACGCTCCGAGTTGCAAACCGACAGATTTGTCCGGGTTGAGTTTTGCCCCTGTAAGCCTTTCGTATTCCTGCAGTAAGTTGCTGATCGCCCCGATTTCCAAGGTTTCCGACACCATTACCGTCACGTCGTCGGTATAAGCCGACGCCGCTTTCCGCAGTCCCGGTTCCAACGGGATGCCCTGCAAAAGCTCCAACTTCTGCAGTAGGGGCTCTGGAGTCAATACGTACAGAATGGAGGAGAGAGGGCCATCCCTGTCGGATGGAACGCATGATTGGGAACGGCTCCGGTAGGTAGCCGTTCACCTTGACCATCGAACAGATGTTGATGTGCATTGCGGCGATCCAGCCTCTGAAGACGGGTCCGAAACCGGCCGCCTTGAGAACCGCTTCCAAATATCGATGGTCGACCCTATCGAACGCCTTAGACTGATCTAAATTGATAGTTAGATAGTTAGATAGATTGATAGGTAGGTAGATTGACTGATTGATTGATGGACAGACTTACAGACAGATTGATAGGTAGATAACAAATGAACGCGAGACAAATACAACAACAACAGCACAGCATAACAACACAACAACGCAACACAATAACAGCATAACAACAGAACATGGTAAAAAAAAAACTGTACTACTGTTGATATTAAGTGAAAAGCTGTATCAGTGTATACCGTGGCAGCCATGTTGAGTTAATTGAGACAGTCTCCACCGACCGGAAGATAGATGTTAACTCTTGATAATAAAATTGTCTGTAAGGAATAGGATATTTAGCTATAACCGGAAGTGAACATTGATTGGCCGGACAGAGGGAGAGAGACAGCAAAAGTGTGACAGACAGAGAATAAAAGATAAAGAGAGAGAGAATGAGGGAGTTAAACAGAGGAGGAAAGAGAAATAGAGAGAATGAGGGAAAGGGAGAGATAGACAAACAGAGAAAGAGAGATAAATATTGAGATAGAGAGACAGACAGAGAAGGAAAGGTAGATACATAGAGAGAAAGGGGGTAGGAAAGACAAATAGAGAGAGAGTGAGAGACAGATCGATAAAAATGGAAAGATAAACAGAGAGAGGGGGCAGGGAGAGAGAGAAGAGGAGAGAGAGAAAGAGAGAGAGACAGAGAGACAGAGAGAGGGGGAGAGAGAAAGAAGGCGAGAAACGTTTTTTTTTTTAAATGAGAATCAAAGAAGAAAAGAAAAGGAGGGAAAAGGGTGAATGAAACAGAAATGAGAGGAATAAAGAGAAAAAGTGGAAAAACCTATGAAAGGAAACTAAAAGAAATGAGCAAGGAAAAATGGCTGATTAAAATATATAAAGTGAGAAAGAGAGAGAGAAAGAAAGAAAGAAAGAAAAAGAAGAAAAGTAAAAAAATAATGGAAGAGAGGGGGGAGATGGGGGGTGGTGAAAGAGAGAGATAGGGAGAGATGGAGGGTGATAGAGGGGGGGGGGGTGATATATATAGAGAGATTGAGTTCAATAGAGAGAGAATGATATATATATATATGTGTGTGTGTGTGTGTAAGTATGCATGTACGTATGTATGTATGTATTATGTATATATATAGAGAGAGAGAAAGTGAGAGGAAAAGATTAAGGCGAGAGAGAACGATATATATAAATATATATATATATATATATATATATATATATATATATAAATATATTTATATATATATATATATTTATATATATATATATAAATATATTTATATATATTTATATATATATATATATATATAAATATATTTATATATATATATATATTTATATATATATATATAAATATATTTATATATATTTATATATATATATATATAAATATATTTATATATATTTATATATTTATATATATTTATATATATATATATATAAATATATTTATATATATTTATATATATATATATATTTATATATATATATATAAATATATTTATATATATTTATATATATATATATATAAATATATTTATATATATTTATATATATATATATATAAATATATATATATATAAATATATAAATATATATATATATATATATATATATACATATATATATGTATATATATAAATATATATATATATATATATATATATATACATATATATATGTATATATATATATATATACATATATATATGTATATATATATAAAGAGATAGAGGAAGAGAGAGAGGAGGGAAAGAGAGTTCAATAGAGAGAGATATCGAGCTAAATAGCACACGTGAGTTGTAAAGAGGTATCCATCTGTCAGAAGCTCTACCAAACAATGAATTCATTAAAAGCAGACGACATAATTATAACTTTTGGCCATTGAAGTCTCGCTATCCACATCATTGTCGTCATCATCATCATCATCATCATCATCATCATCGTCATCATCATCATCATCATTGTCGTCATCATCATCATCATCATCATCATCGTCATCATTGCCATCATCATCATCATCATCATCATCATCATCGTCGTCATCATCATCATCATCATCATCATCATCATCGTCATCATTGCCATCATCATCATCATCATCATCATCATCATCATCGTCATCATCATCATCATTGTCATCATTGTCATCATCACCATTGTCAGTAGTAGATAAACAAATATAAGAAATATTAAGAGCTACAACACCGACAACAACAACAACAACACTAACAACACTAACAACACTAACAACAACAACAACAATAACACTAACAACAATAACAACACTAACAACAATAACAACACTAACAACAATAGCAACACTGACAACAACAACACTAACAACAACAACACTAACAACAACAACACTAACAAAGCGGAAACCGAGGGGAAAACTTTTACAAAATCAGACACTGCACCACACCTGAAGATGATAAGGGTTCCAATAGAAACCTACAATAAACTAAAAGACCAATTTTCGTGGGACGTTGGAAACCCTTGTCAGAAACCAATAAACTGCGTCCTCTTGAAATGTTTCCCCACCTCACCCAACACTCCTATCAACACCCAAATGGCTGAGACAAGCCTTTCCGCAACTTGTCTCGCTAACGGAGCTGCAGTCCTGGGTCAAGCGGAGACCGAAGAAAATGGCACATTGAATGCGCTCAGGCGCTCACAGTCCTCTGTCAAGTGACCACAGCAATCAGTGGTGACTCCACTCGACCTAGTACGATACAAGTGCGACGACGTGTTCGGAGAGACTCTGGGCGTCGAAGAAGACGAGCTCCCCGGTCTGTTTGGTAGGACTTTCCGCCCGGGACCTATGGACATCTTCCAAAGGTTCCTGGCCTGGCAGTGCCACCGAGTAGCTCTACCAGTATGCGACAAGATCTAATGGCACGGGCGCCCCGGCAGGGATCCTTCAATAAGGACGTGTCCACGATGCGAGCAGGACATTGAAACCGTCCTGCACACAATTGTACACTGCCCGGGCGTAACCGACCTGTGGAACTACGCAGAACAACTGCTGCCGCGTGTGGGACAAATCCAGTTGACTGCCGAGTCCATAGTAAGGATCAAACCAACACCTTCATTTAAAAACGAAGGAAAGGCGGTTTTCCTCTGTATGGTGGCTATGGTGAAAGAGGTGATATGGTGGACAAGGTTGAGAGGAATGAAGACAGATGCCTTTCTCGCCGAAGACAGATGCCTTTCCCTTCTTTAGGTACCACTTTAGCAGGAGAATCAGAGTGGATAGAGAGGCACTGCACCCCAGTAAATTTACTGAAAGGTGGGTAAATGTGGCGAGAATGGCCCGAGTGATTGGGCTTTCTCTGTATATAAACCTGTAGGTTGAAGAAGAGAGCAAAAGGAAGAAAGGAGCACTTGCACAACATGCTCCTGGAGTTGAGGGTTGTTCTATCTCCGGGATATAAAACAACCCATTTGTAACGTCTCCCCCTATTGGGGATTTCGATTGTTAAACATTTTAAAATGTTATAATTCTATTCTTTTTACACGATTGTATGTAAAATCCCCGCCATGTCTTTGTATTGTCCCCTTTTCTTGCGCGCCCTTGTGGCAAATAAAGAAATCTCTCTATCTATCTACCTACCTACATGTCTGTCTATCTATATCTATGTAGCTATTTATCTTTCAGTTTCAAACTTCCTTCTCTCTCTCTCACTCCACCCCCCTGTCTCCCGCTCTTCTCCCACCACTATCCTTAACATTCCCTCTCTCTATCTATCTATCTCCTCTATCACCCCCTCTCTTACCCTCTCCCCTTTCTTTCTCTCTCCTCCCACCACTATCGTCACCCTCACCCCTCTTTCTCCTCCTCCTCTCTCTTTCTCACTATCTATCTATCTTCCCCGTCTCTCTCTCCTCCCACTACTGTCGTCACCCTCCTCTCTCTCTCCTCCCACTACTGTCGTCACCCTCCTTCTTCTCTCTCTCCTCCCACTACTGTCGTCACCCTCCTCTCTCTCTCCTCCCACTACTGTCGTCACCCTCCTTCTTCTCCCACTACTGTCGTCACCCTCCTTCCTCCTACTACTGTCGTCTGCCAAGTCTTACAATTAAGAAACGAACCGTGACTGATGATGACAAACTTCTGAGATTTCCTGTCGTCTGTCATTCTCGTTGCTTAAGATGGCGTGAAATGGTGTAATGGTTCCATGGTGGATTGGTGGTATGGTGGTATGGAGTGTGGTGGCGTAGTGGTGTGGTGGTGTGGTGGTGTGATGGTATGGTGAGATTGTGGAGTGGTGGTATGGAGGTGTGGTGGTATGGTGGTATGGTGAGATTGTGGAATGGTGGTGTGGCGGAGTGGTGGTATGGTGGTATGGAGGTGTGGTGGTGTGGTGGTGTGGTGAGATTGTCGAATGGTGGTATGGTGGTATGGAGTGTGGTGGCGTAGTGGTGTGGTGGTGTGATGGTATGGTGAGATTGTGGAGTGGTGGTATGGTGGTATGGTGAGATTGTGGAATGGTGGTGTGGCGGAGTGGTGGTATGGTGGTATGGAGGTGTGGTGGTGTGGTGGTGTGGTGGTGTGGTGGTGTGGTGGTATGGTGTGGTGGTGTGGTGTTATGGTGGTATGGTGGTGTGGTAGTGTGGTGGTGTAGTGGTGTGGTTGTATGGTGGTATGGTGGTGTGGTGGTGTGGTGGTGTGGTGGTGTGGTGGTATGGTGGTGTGGTAGTATGGTTGTATGGTGGTATGGTGGTGTGGTGGTGTGGTGGTGTGGTGGTGTGGTAGTATGGTGGTGTGGTTGTATGGTGGTGTGGTTGTATGGTGGTGTGGTGGTGTGGAGGTGTGGTGGTGTGGTGGTATGGTGGTATGGTTGTATGGTGGTGTGGTGGTGTGGTGGTGTGGTGATGTGGTTGTATGGGGGTGTGGTTGTATGGTGGTGTGGTGGTGTGGTGGTGTGGTGATGTGGTTGTATGGGGGTGTGGTTTCAATGTCCCGCTCGCATCTTGGACACGTCCTTGGACAAGGTCTACCGAACAGACTGGTGAGCTCGTCTTCTTCGACGCCCAGAGTCTCTCCAAGCGCATCGTCTCACTTGTATCGTACTATCCTTCTATAGAATGTCGAAGTGGTGTCACCACTGATTGCTGTCCCCACTTGACAGAGGACTGAGCCCCTGAGCGTATTCAATGTGCCAGGCGCCCATTTTCTTCGGTCTCTATGACTGCAGCTACATCAGCGAGACAAGTCGCGGAAAGGCTTGTCTCACAAAAGGGGCCCACACCGGTTGGTCGGTGAGGAATACCTGGAGATGCCATAGACTCAAAGCGTGTTTGCGCATCATCAGCCATGGCATTCCCAGCCCTCCGTTGGAAGGCTGCTGGCAGCAGACGGATCTCCTCACCACTGGAGCCTGCTTCTTCCAAAGGAATTGGAAGAGCATGCGTTCCATCTTGGTGAGGTATTCACGGGGACACGGCACGACGGTCAAGCAGTAGTAGACAGCGGACGCTATGAAAGTGTTCGCCACCTCCGCTCAACCTTTCAAGGATAGTTTGCACTCTGCCCACTTCTGGGTGAGCGCATATACCTTGGCCGTGACCTCGTTCCAGTTTTTCTCCACCTGGAGGTCCGAACCGAACCAGAAACCGAGCAATTTCACCGGTCCATCCGTCTAGCGTCCGCCGACGCTGTCGGACAGCCTCCGAAGACTTCACCACCAACTGAAACTGCAAAAAGCGGGTAGTGCCTCGTTAAAAACATTATTTACCGGTGCGATGTCACAGCTGGCCGAAAAGAATTCTCCTATATAGGGGTGACCTCGACTACGTTTAAGGAGCGTTGGTATAACCACAAAATCTCCTTCAAACACAGGCCCAAAGGATCCCAAACAAGATTGGCGGACTTGATCTGGGACCTCAAAGACAAGAACATGGAATACCAGATCAAATGGTCAGTTAAAAGACGCGTGGCCCAACTCCCCAACGACAGAAACCACTGCAGGTTATGCCTGGCCGAGGCAGCTGAGATCATTAAATTGAAATCGGCCATAAACTCAAGATCTGACATAATAATAAACTGCAGACACACCAGGATGACCACCTTCTCTGCATAAACATTCAGAGAAAAACCAGACCCTCCATCTCAACTCTACTTTTGAAAAGCACAAGAACTGCGAAATCGGTAAAGGAACCAAATAAATATATATTAAAAAAAAAAAGACTCCAGTTGCATTTTCGATTTCATCTTTTTTCCCTATATATATATATATATATATATATATATAGAGAGAGAGAGAGAGAGAGAGAGAGAGAGAGAGAGAGAGAGAGAGAGAGAGAGAGAGAGAGAGAGAGAGAGAGAGAGAGAGAGAGAGAGTCAAATAGTCACTTCGTCGTCATCTCTTACTTTCTTCTCCCTCTCTCTATCTCTCACTATACTCACTCTCCTACTCACACACACGCTCTCTCTCTTTTTTCTATTACACAATGCCTGTCTGTCTCTAATTCGCACTTCATCTCTACCTCTCCACTCTACCATCACCACCACAACAACAACAACAACCATCAACACAACCACACCACCACTACCACACCACCACTATCACCACACCAACACCACGCCACCACCACCACTACCATAGCCACACCACCACCACCATCACCATCACCACTACCACACCGACACCACGCCACCACCACTATCACCACACCAATACCACCACCACTACCATAGCCACACCACCACCACCATCACCACTACCACACCGACACCGACACCACGCCACCACCACCACTACCTCAGCCACACCACCACTATCACCACACCAACACCACGCTACCACCACCACTACAAATGTCTCAAATTTCTCACAACTTCCACTCATCTCTTCCTCTTCCCCCCCCCCCATGTCTTACTTCCTCTTATGTCATCAGATGATGTCGTCTGTCACTTCAATTCACATTGATGCGCATGCGTCCCACAATTCAATTCCTTTAAAGATCGAAGCCTCCAGTTAGACAAATTAATGTCACACAGTGGAAACTTTTCTTTCTCTTTCGCCTTCTTTCATCCTTCCCCTTTCTTTCTGTTATTCTTCTTTCACTTATCCTTATTGTCTTTCATTTTTAAAATATTTTTTCTTTTCGTTCTTTCTTCATTTCTTCTATCTTTTGTCTTCTTTGTCTCTCTCTTTCTTTTTCTACTACTACTACTACTACTACTACTTTTCATTCCCTTTTTTTGCCTTTATCTTTTTCTTCCTCTTCTACTACTTCTTTTCATTCCCTTTTCTTGTCTCTATCTTTTTCTTCTTCTTCCTCTTCTACTACTACTACTACTTTTCATTCCCTTTTCTTGTCTATCTTTTTCTTCTTCTTCCTCTTCTACTACTACTACTTTTCATTCCCTTTTTTTGTCTATCTTTTTCTTCTTCTTCCTCTTCTACTACTACTACTTTTCATTCCCTTTTCTTGTCTATCTTTTTCTTCTACTACTACTACTACTACTACTACTTTTCATTCCTTTTCTTCTATTATTACTACTACTACTTTTCTTTTTCTTATTTACTTTCTTCATATTTTCTTCTTCCCCTTTGTCTCCTTCCATTTCTTTTATTCCATCCACTTCGTTTATTATTCTTTCCTTTTCCCTCTTCCACGTCTTCTTTTTCCTCTTCTTCTTTTTCATCTTCTTTCGTTTTCTTTCATTCTCGTAGCTGACGTATATTTTCCGTTCGTTTTTATTGTTTTTTTTTTTTTGTTTTTTCTTCCATTTTTATCTCCTTCGCTAAATCTTTCTAACAATTCTTTTCTTTATCTTATACTTATCTTCTATTATCCTTTCCTCTCTCTCTTTCTCACACACACACTCTCTCTTTTTCTCATACCTCTCTCTCTTCTCTCTCTCTTTCATCCCTCTCTCTTTCTCTTTTCCTCTCTCTCACTCAACCGCTCTTATTCCCTTTTATATTCATTATTTTTTCTTTGGCAGTATCGGTAGAGGGTCAGACGCTATGCTTTGCAGCATAGAGTTACGGCCCTTTACGATCTCAGTTCAAATCCCGCCGAGGTTAACTTTGCCTTTCATCCCTATGGGGTCGATAAAATAAAGTACCAGTAATACACTGGGATAATTGCTGGCCTTGTGCCAAATGTAGAAACAATTATTTTTCCTTCTTTGAAGAACCGTCCTTGTTTTTGTTTAACTTATAAATTTTCTTCGTTATTTTTTTGTTAACATACTCTGATCTTTTCATCTTCGTTTCATTTCCTTTTACATTTTTCCTTCCCTTATTCCTTACTCCTATTTTTTCAATCATTCCTCAGCATTTATAAACCTTCGGGATATCTTCTCTCTTTCAAATTATCGATTTTTAACATGCCTTCTTTCTTTCATTTTATTTCATTATATTTTTACTTAACTTTTTTCAACCATTGCCCCTCATTTATTTCATTCAGGTTTTTTCTTCAAATTTTCTTCGTTTTTAACATACATTCATTCTTATATTTTTCTTTCCCTATTAAATTTTCTTTCTCTATTAAATATATTCTCTTCAAATTGTCTTTGTTTTCATTTCATTTATTCCTTTCCTTTCACTTTTTTCCTTCACATATTCTTGCTCATATATTTTTTTAATCCTTCTACTCCCATGTATTTTCTATCAAATATGTTCCCCTTCCATTTTTATCTTGTTTCATTATTCTTTTCTTTACAATCGTTTCTATGACGTCTGCTTCTTGTTACAGTATTATTCAGAACCCTTTTCATACTGAACATCCTGAAACTACTCCTGATTCTATGATACAAAAATGTTTATTTTAAAGTGTTTATATTTATCTAAAACTTTCCATCAAAATTTTATGTAAGAACTTTGCTTGGTTTCAAATATTTGAAAATTACAGGCAATGTCTTTCATTTGAAAAACTGTAACAAAAGAGAAATATTTATATTTATATATTGTTCTAGACATTAAGTTAAAAAGGAGAAAGTTTGTTATATTATTAAATCCTTCAAAATTCTTGATTAATCACAAAATTATGTGAAAATCATAGATAGTGGTTAAGAAATATGGTAACGAAAGGGTTAAATATTTATCTAAAAACCTTCCATCATGATTTTATGTAAGAACCTTTGTTAAGTTATGGCCTAAACAGCAACTTAATAACAAGAAAATTAACAACACTACTAAATCCCTCAAAATTCTTGATTATTTTCAAAATCATTTGAAAACTACAGGGGACTGTATTTCATTAGAAAGATGGTTACGAAAGGACTAAAACTTTTCTGTCGCTTCCGTATTTCTCTACCTCCAATCAAATCATCATTTATTAAAGCTCCCCATTTAGACATTTTATTGTTGTTCTTGTCATTATTGCTGTTATCATCATCATCATCATCATCATATCATTTTTCTTTCTTTTCTTTTGTTACTTTGTCCTTCATTCTACACCTTTCAATTCTCTCTTTCCTTCACTCAATGTCCTGAAACAGAACCAGACGACACATTCGCTGTCTATCGTCTGCCTCCACCATTTCATGTCACTCCACATTAACTTCACAACAATCACAAAATCACTCAGCAAAAACGTCAGATTAAGAATATCTGCTTTCTTCTTTGTTGTTTCTTTCTTTTGCTTTCTTGTTTATTTGTTTTTGTTCTTTTTTTTATTGTAAACTAATGCTTTATGCACCTTATCTCTCTCTCCCTTTCTCTCGCCCTTTCTCTCATCTCTTTCTTGTTCGCCACCATCCTCTATTTTCTCCTTCATTCTACTACTACTACTACTACTACTACTACTACTACTACTCGTACTACTACAACCACCACCACTACTACTACTGCCACCTCCACTACTATTACCACTACTACTACCATCACCACCACCACAACTACCACTACCGCCATCACCACCACCAGGCCATGTATAAAGCTTCTTAAAGGTGTTTCAAATTGATTCCTTGATTGTATGTTGGGGTTGTAGTTACAGGCACGGCTGATCGACAAAGAAGTTCGTTCTCCAATCATGCGGTTCTGAGTTCGAACTGTCATTAGAACTGTTGTACTAGAGATTTACAGATAAGGATAGGGTCTTTTCAACTGTTTTTCCCCTCGGACCATACTGCAGCAATTTCAGGCCTCACAACATCATGGAGCAGCCTTTTTATCAGTGAAGGCTCATGGCTTAATGGTGAGGGTATTTGATTCATGATTGCAACGTCGATTCCCGGACCCGGCGGCGTGTTGCTACTTTGCTCCAGTGGCACCACTCAGCTGGCAAAAATGAGTTGTAACTGTGATCCAAGAGGGCAGTCTCGTCACACATTGTATCATGCTGAATCTCCCTGAGAACTACGTTTAAAGATACATGCGCCTGTGGGGTGTTCAGTCAATTGCTCGGTAATTTCACAAGCAGACTCTTCAGTTAATCGAATCAAGTGCAAAATTCATCGTCGTAATAGAGTAGATGGATCACCTCAGAAGATGAGAGCAAACTTTAGAGTAGAAACCTCAGAAGATGAGGGCAAACTTTAGAGTAGAAACCTCAGAAGATGAGAGCAAACTTTAGAGTAGAAACCTCAGAAGATGAGGGCAAACTTTAGAGTAGAAACCTCAGAAGATGAGGGCAAACTTTAGAGTAGAAACCTCAGAAGATGAGAGCAAACTTTAGAGTAGAAACCTCAGAAGATGAGGGCAAACTTTAGAGTAGAAACCTCAGAAGATGAGAGCAAACTTTAGAGTAGAAACCTCAGAAGATGAGGGCAAACTTTAGAGTAGAAACCTCAGAAGATGAGGGCAAACTTTAGAGTAGAAACCTCAGAAGATGAGGGCAAACTTTAGAGTAGAAACCTCACAAGATGAGGGCAAACTTTAGAGAAGAAATAAAACTTCATCGAGTGATGTTTCGGTTTTCGGGTCAATTTTCTGTATTATGAGTGAGGAAGGACTGTGCACTGAGCCAATCCCACTCTCTGAGCGACAGTAGCTATAACCCGAAAAGAAGAAAAGATCAACATCATCGCTAACTACTGAGCTGCAGGTTTTATGTCGGAGTTATCCCAGTTTTCTGAGTTGCCTTCTCCTAGACGAATGCCCTGACAAAAGCTTCACTCCCAGTGGTTTAACCGCGCGATCGGGTGTCCAGCCAGACTATTTCTATGTCCCCGTGCTCCCACGCAGGATATATATATATATATACATACATACAAATATGTACATATATATACTGCTAGATCCGAACTGTCCGGATCTAGCTGTCGACACACCGGAGCTCAGCCGTCGGGGTCCTGAATCTTTTCATATTACCCATTCTACTAGCCCATGTGTGTGTGTGTGTGTGTGTGTGTGACAGCTCACACACAGGTGACAGCTTTAGCTGTCCTCCTCCAAGGTATATCTCGTTGGAGGTGTCTTGGGTAATTTAATGATAGGGACCCCAGTCCTATCATCTCATTTCTACAGCTGAGTAAACTGGAGCAATGTGAAATAAAGTGTCTTGCTCAAGGAAACAACACATCACCCGGTCTGAGAATTGAACTCACAACCTTTCGATTGCAAGCCCAATGCTCTAACCACTAAGCCATGTGCCTTCAAGTATCGAGTACCCCAAGTATCGAATACTCTGGTTGTTTTTGCCACACCCTATCATATATACATATATATTATATATATATATATATAATATATATATAATATATATATATATATATATAATGTATATATATATTAATTCAAAATATTAACAAAATTTGTTAATATTTTGAATTAATATTAATAACTCCGGAAAACCAACTGGTGGAGTGCTTCTAATCTATTGTAAAACTTTATTCATTGATTTATTCATTGAACCTTGTTTAACCTTTATATATATATATATATATATATATATACACAAATATATATATATATGAGTTTCAGAAGATCCCGTTAAGGGTGAAAGCAGCGATTCTTTGCTTAAACTTTAATCTGTTATTTTAATATATATATATATATATATATATATATATATATATATATATATATTTGTGTATGTGTGTGTATATATATATTTATTTGTGTATGTGTGTGTATATATATATATATATTTGTGTATGTGTATGTAAATATGCGTGTGTGTGTGTTGAACTCTACATGAAGTGAATATAATTTCAAGATCCTTTACATCTAGAACCCATTATATACACATATACACACACGTTCAAATCATATCTATACACATATACACAGAAACGTGTATATATACACACACATATATATGGTGTTTTTTTGTTCATAACTAAAATGTCAGTTTTAATATTACATAACTACTGGATCTTGTGTTACACTGATACGATACACCCCCCCCCCTCTCTCATACGTCCTCTCTCTCATACGTCCTCTCTCTCCCTCTCTCTCTCATACGTCCTCTCTACATATATATCTATATATTCACTATAGATGGATAGATTGATAGATTATATATTTGAATATATATATAAATATATATACATGTTTGTGTGTATATGTGTGTGTAGCGAGAGAGAGAGAGAGAGGGGGGGGGGGAGAAGAGAGAGGGAGAGATATAAAAAAAAAAGCTGTATAAAGCTAAAATGTCTGGACGAAGCCATGAACCATATACTTTAGCAATACTTGAGAACTTTCAATGAATCTTGGTCACTTTAATTCCATAAAGTAGTAGTAATAATATCTATTATTATTACGTGTGTATATATATATAACACACACATACACACACATACATATATACACACACACACACACACACAGGCACTCATACACAAAGAGAAAAGATGAAAGAATGAATTCGTTAAATTTACATGTTTCGTTTGATAAAAAATGTCCGCTGCCTTCTTCATGGTGTCGTCTGGTAAATGACTGGTTAACTACTTCCGGTTAGAGCATTTCAGAAAATCGGTAAATGCTTCATTTCCTCTCTCCATGTCTGTCATTTTTGTTCCTTTTTTTCTCTGTCCTTGTTTTTGTCATCCAAACATACCTCCATACACGCAGAAACATATACACACACAAACACACACGCACAGATGTGTGTGTGTGTGTGTGTGTGTGTGTATGATGATTGCCCTCTCGTTATCGAGTATGCCCATTGCACTATATTACATTATTAATAATTATTAATTAATTCTATCGTGCAATGCCTGTGCGCGAAGATTTTTTTCAAGTCAAGAAAGACTGTGCACTGAGCCAATCCCACTCTCTGACAGTAGCTATAACCCGAAAAGAAGAAAAGATCAACATCATCGGTATGAGCCGCAGGTTTTATGTCAGAGTTATCCCAGTTTCCCGAGTTGCCTTCTCCTAGAAGAATGCCCTGACAAAGGCCAGGGGTCCTTCACTCCCAGTGGTTTAACCACGCGATCGTGTATCCAGCCCGACTATTTCTTTGTCCCCGCGCATATACATATATACATGTGTATATACATATTTACACATTTTGGGATGGCCGTTGACTCGTATGAGTTCTTCCGCCCTTTGTTAGGTTTTGCTTTTTGTCCTGCAGGGTGTCCAAAATCACCCTCCTCACCAAGTAAACTTGGCGGGGTAGCCAGTTTAGTCGCCGACGACCGGACCCTGCGACAGGTTGTACTGGGTCACATGTTACATATAATTCCTAAAATTTAGTTATTAGTTACTCTAATGCACTACTAGAACGCAACAGCCCTTTCTGGCCATAATTGGGACCTCCAAATCTAAGTTGGAGCATACTTTTCAAAGCAAAACCTTACTCGGGAGGACACCGTCCGTGCATTTTATACTCGGTGGGAAACGATTCAGATGCTGTTTGCAAAGGACCAACTCTTAAACAAAAAGGATGAACATGTTACATAGTGTAAACACAGAATACGTAGGACATATCTTACCTTCAAACCCCTTCACGACCCGGGTGGGTAGACCTCGGCTGTATCTCTTTCCTATTTACAAACTAAGATAGAGCAAACCAAGCATACTTAGGTAGAAGTAAAAAGTTTTTTTTTCTTCATTAGTTACACACTCTAATTACACTTAAGTGGATCATTACATATCTACACTATTATAATTAGTTTCCATTCTTCCTTAGGTTAACCCTAATATTTTCACTCCTGTTAAATATACATAGTACCGGCCGAACACATAGCCATGGTTTTTTTTTTGGGGGGGGGGGTATCATTATGAAAGATAATATTGATAAATTACTACATTGAGGTACCGTTCAGGTGCATTAGAGTAACTAATAACTACATTTTATCAATTAGGAATTTAATTAGTATTAAATTATATTTTGTTTGCTCCTTAGCCAATGTTAGACCTGGCATACTCATATTAACTCTACAATATGCCTTGTTTCTCATACATTCTTCCCCCCTTTAGAGATAGCTGTAAAGAATTCTCTCTTAATGCATGATTGACCTGGCACCCACAGGTTAGAATGTCACCTTACTCCTTCCCCTTTGTTCTACAGGCAAGTTCAGCCCCCCACCCAGCTATGAAGGAATCTAACTATGTATATAACATCCCAAAATCATTGATCACACCCCGTGACAGAAAAGGAAAACAACAATTCTTAGGATTGTTTATGATACTACTGCTGTTTTGATTGCATGCCCATATATGGACTGTACCCCTTGATAAGTCCAGCTAGGTCCCTACCGTCCTAATACTACTGTACTACTGGTTCAGTTCAGATCTAGCTGTCGGGGTCCTGACTCTCTCTCTCTCTATATATATAACGAAGGAAATGTCGTATGGAGCCAGATGGACCATAACGCAACTAAGTACTCAATACTTAGGGTAGTAGAGTGGGTAATAGGAAAAGGTCTGACAAGGCTTGAGCTCTGCCGTCGGGGTCAAACCTTTTCATATATATATATATATATATTTTTTTTTTTTTTTCTGCTGCCGTTGTTGCTGGTGGTATTTTTTTTTTTTTACTATTTTTGGTAATGTCGCTGTTGCTGCTGTTGTCATTTTTGTTTATATTAGTGTTCTCACTGTTGTTGGTGCTGGTGTTGGCGATATTGCCTGATGTGTTGTTACATTTTAAAATTGTTGCGGGAGGGGCAGCATTATTAGTCTCAACTCTTGACTCGCTGTCGCAAGACAGCAAACTCAAAGTTGGCGGGGGTGCTCCGCCATGTTTTTTCTTTCGATAAAAACTTTCTTTTAAACACACAAAGGTTAAATATTTGGGTCAAAAGGCACAAATATTAAGGGGAGTCCTTTCTTGGGAGCTAAGACTAAAGTCTTATTCCCCGTTTGAAACAAAAATATTAATAACAAACGTATTTTAAACCGTAGAAAAACAAACTTACTCGAGCTCACGATAGTACTCCATCCTGATGTCATCACTAAATGGCTTTACTGTCCACGAAAGGCCTTCCAGCTCGTCATTGTCTTTGCAATATAGCTTTAAACCATCCATATAAAATAGGTGGCTTACTTTCTTGTTGTCGATGTTGTAACCATATCTTGTTCTTTTAAGTTTGGATGTAAGGGGTATTAAAGCTATACAAAACAGTAAGGGGAGGGAGTCACCTAATGCCACAGTTGGTGTTTATATTCTTAGAACTTAGTACTCCATTGGAATGAAATAATTGGAGATTTGTGTTCCACAATGACATATTGTATTTCAGAAAGTTTGAAATCACAGGTGAGATTCTGAAGATATCCAGTGATTTCGGAATCATGAGTGTGGTATGCTGTCAAAAGCTTATTTGCAATCGATCCATGCAGAACTGAGATTTCTGTGTTTATTATGTCAGTTCTCAAGGATCATACGATTAATCAACAGTTGATCTTTACAACCATATGAACCTCGTCGGTACTCTTTTTGTTCAATGGGGTAAAGATTGTTCTCCTCCAAAAACACGTATGCTTTCTCTATGAGTATAGAGGTTAATAGCTTATAAGTGGTGGATAAGCGGGTTATGGGCCGATAGTTTTTTGGATCCTTAGTTTCATTGTTCTTTGGGAGAAGGTAAGTAATGCCACTTGCTATCCAGTTTGGTATATGTTTTGGACCTTTCATTATTCCGTTGAACAGCTTGACTAATATATTGTGAGTGCACGGGAGTGAGGAAAGTCAGTTTCAGAGTTTTCTTTGTTGATATTAGTACTTCTCTAGAAGAAAGTCCACATTTTTTCTTCAGCTTTCTTCCCTTCCTGGATGTTACATCATTTCCAGTGATTAGCTCATTCAGTAAAGATATTTCCCCTCTCATTAGGTAAATCTCCTTTTCAATTCTACTCCTCCAAATTTGTTTACTTCTCAAGTTAGACTTTCTTTGTTTTTTTGGTGGTAAACAATTTGTTTCAATTACTCTAGCAGATGCATAAATCATTTCATTTAACTCAGTAAGATCAGGTTCTAATTCTTCTATGATTTTTTTTTTTTGTTATAGCGTTACCAATCATTATTTGTTTTTTTATTTTGGATTGTATTTGGGAGTTTGAAGTGGTTCTCTATCATTTATACTAGAATGTCTTACAACTGTAAGCTCATTCAATATTTTCTGTTTCAATTCCGTCATAAACTGTGTTCTTCAGCAAAAGTTTGGTCTTCAAGTACTGTTTCTATACCTCATTCCTGGCTATTTTCAGTAGGTACAAATAGGACTACTCACTTCTACAAACCTATTTGAGATTTGGTCAGATGGTGGTCTTTCGGTAAAGACTTGTGACTAGTTACTATCTCCAGGAGATTCTTCAGTTCTTTCATGACTTATGTCATTCTCCACAGCATGCTTCAGTTCAGTTATTTCAGTGTCCGTGAGTCTATTATTTATGAAGATATTCCTCCTAATATTTGCTAACTTATTTTCATCCAGATAACGTCTGCTATCGTGATTCCGTGTTTTCCAGACTTTGTAAGAGTTTGCAGTGTGTCTGTCTTGTGATGTCTTACTTAATGCATAGTAATATACGTATGTTACTTCTTTATACTCTTCTCGGGTCCATTTCATCCTTTTACATTTTTCTTTTTGTGCCAGAGGAGGACTTTTCGATCTCAGGCTGGCACCTTCCTGAGGGACGCGCTTCCTGATTAACCATAGGACAAGCGATTTGGTGTTCTTCCCACAATACTACATACTTCCGTTACGCATGGGATCGGAAGTCCATGGAATGTTGCCCGGCTCTATGGGTAGTGCATTGGTTGGCCAGCAGTGAAATCATTATTACCATTATAACAACGGTATAGTTATGGCTATTGCAGTTGTTGATTGGGGTGATGTTGTGATGGTGACAGCTGTAAGGGGTGTAAGAGAATGTTCTCAACCGTTCCTGTTGTATGAGTAGTGTTGGTGGTGGTAGTGGGGGGATTGATGCTGGAGGTTAGGAGTGGTAGTATGGAGAGTGGCATTGTAGCTTATTGGAGATGGTGGTAGCGGGGGGGGGGGGGGATTGATGCTGGAGGTTGGGGTGTTAGGAGTTATTGTTTTTATCTGCTCCTATTCTTTATAGGCTTTTTCTGCCTCTGTTATCTTATATAAATGTTGATACTTACACTTATTTAGCCTCCCATGTTATGGTATCCTTCTAATGTTCTTGTGAGAAAGTTTTCATCTTATATTTGTGCTTAACTTTTGTTATCTACTCTTATGTTTCAGGCATTGTGCTAGGATGAAACGATCGTAAGTGATTAAATGTTTGAAAGTTTGAGCACTCTTTGATGGTCATTTACATTGTATTTCGGCTCTGCAGTATACTTGTTATTTTACATCAAACTATTTTCATACTTGTAACTGGGTAATATTTATTATTACCCACATTATATATATATATTTATATATAGCTATACTTATCATCATAATCGTTTTACGTTCGCTTTTCATTGCTTGCAAGGGTGGGACGGGTCCTCTTCAGTACATCGTCATCTCCTCTGTGAGCTTCAACGATCTGGGGTCAGCTCTCACCATCTCCGCCCATATTTTTCTTGGTCTTCCTTCCACTGGGATTTCTTGGCACTTCTTCACCCAGCAGTCATCTGCCCATGCGCATCACATGACCATACCAACACAGTCTTCTCTCCCGCACACTACAGTTTATCCCTCTTATACACAGTTTCATTCTCAACTCATCCATGCTTGGTCGTTCACGCACATTGACATTGCACATCCATCGGAGCATGCTTGCTTCATTTCTCTCCAGCCGTCGCATATCTTCAGCAGTTGCTGCCCATGTCTCACTACCATGCAGCATCACGCACCTCACACAGACATCATATAACCGGCCTTTCGTACGCAGGGAAAACCCTTCTTTGTCAGCAGAGGAAGCATCTCCCTAAACTTCTTCCAACCCGTCCTTATTCTAGATACTATGGCCTTGGAACAGCCCCCTCCCATGCTAATTAGATCACCTAGATACCGGAAGCTATCAACCACTTCTATAGAACCCACCTGCATTTGAAAAATGTGTCTATCAATGTGACTTCTACTGTCAAATTTCCCTGTACATCTACTGCATACGTATTTTTCCCTACCTGTTAGTTTGCCTGCTATCCGACTACATCTCTTGTGTACTCAAGATCTACATTGCGTGCATTTTATAGAATGTATGCCAGTTCCTTTTCTACATATCGAACATGGCCATTTCCCTGACGGAATCAGAGTTTTGTCCTCTTTTCTACTTATCAACACTTTTGTCTTAGCTAGGTTCACTCTCAGTCCTCTTAATTCCAACTGCTGTTTCCATAGCCAGAATTTATTCTCTAGCTCCTCTACAAGAACCAGATCATCAGCATAGAGAAGTTCCCATGGACAGCCAGTCTTAAACTCCTTTTATGGCTTGGAGGACTATAATGAACAAGAGCGGGCTGAGGACCGAACCCTGATGTACTCCTACTTGTATCTGTATTTCCTCACTAAACTCCATTCCTACCCTCACTTTACTGACAGCACCTCTGTACAAAGCTTGCACTGTCCTCACAAGCCACTCCCCAACACCTAGTTTCCTTAGGGACCACCAGATGACAGATCGGGGTACCCTAACAAAGGCATTCTCTAAGTCAACAAAAGCTAAGTATAGTGGCCTATTCTTCTCTAAGAACCTCTCTTGGAGTTGTCTCACTAAGAAGAGGGCATCTGTTGTACTTTTCCCAGGCACAAAACCAAACTGCATCTCATCTAGTTTGACCCTTTCTCTAATTAGTTGCACTAATATCCTTTCTGCCACTTTCATAACCTGATTCATCTATATATACATATACATACATGCATATACACGCATTCGTATATATACAGGGTGTGGACGATATTTGTTCGCAATTTTCAACTAATTTTATTTACTTCCGCTGTCACTCTTGCCTTCATAAAAACAGTGACTACATTTCCATTATTTATTTTCAGAATAATTGATTATGAATAATTTTGAACCTCCAAATTTGTGGAAGAGACACGGAGTTCTTCTTGGAATCCGCACCGGGAGGACAAACAAGACCAGAAGGTCAACTCCCAGAACAATAGGTGACTCGCTGTCTCATCCAAAGACGTGCCCAGAGTCATGCAGACAAAGTTTCCAGTGACAACATTGGTCTTATGTGTCGTCATGCCACCTCACTTATTCCCTGAGGGCCTCAAGCTGAACACTGATGGCTACATCTGCGTTCTGAGCGAGGTAGTAAAGCCCTGGATCGACCAGGTAGCTGCAGGTAGGCCGTACGTGTGGCAGCAAGACTCAGCGCCCTGCCATACCAGCTGAAAGACCCAAGCCTGGCTGTCAGAGAACTTCGTCGACCACATTTCACCTGACATCTGGCCTCTCCCAGCTCGCCTGACTGCAACCCCCTCAACTTCTTTGTGTGGGGCGATATGGAACGAGACACCAACAGATCTAGCTGCAATACGAAAGACGATCTGAAGGCCTAAGTCGGGGGACAGTGACGAAGGCCTGTAGCCGGTTCCGAGGCTGCCATCAAAGCCAATGGCGGGTTTATCGAGTGAGATCGAAAGAACAAGTCATGAAGACAAACTGACCCAAGTTTGATAAATAAATCTTAAAAAATAAAACTACTGTGTTATTCTTTCCTAGGCAGTAATCTTGCAAACAAATATCGTCCGCACCCTGTATATATATATATATATACACACACACACACACATATATATATACATAGTCAATGGTTTACATTCTCAACCATGTAGTATGCAATATTGTCAGATCCCAGACATAATTTCAGTCATAAAAATTGTTCAAATGTGACAATGCTATGACACACTGACTACCAGCGACTCAATGAAATGCTTCAACTGTTTTGAAAATCTCTGATTTAGACATAATAGTATATATATAAAAATAGTCAGATAATTGGCACAATTGTTAGAATGTCGGATAGAATCATCATCATCATCATCACCATTTCATTTAACGTCCGCTTTTTCTCTGCTTGCAAGGGTGGGACGGGAACTGATTCTGGCTCGATTTCTACAGCTGGATGCCCTTCCTAACACCAACCTCATTTACAGTGAGTGCTGGGTGCTTTTTTGCCGTGGCACCTCCACGACCACTTTGCAGTGGAATGATAGGGACCCCCAGTCCCTATCATCTCATTTCTACAGCTGAGTAAACTGGAGCAATGTGAAATAAAGTGTCTTGCTCAAGGAAACAACACATCACCCGGTCTGAGAATTGAACTCACAACCTTTCGATTGCAAGGCCAATGCTCTAACCACTAAGCCATGTGCTTCCATACTGCTTTGCAGTATTCAGTTCCGCTTTCTACTCTCTGAATTCAAATTCCGCCGAAGTCAACTCTGCCTTTCATTCATTAAAGGTCGATAAAAAAGTACCAGTGAAGTACTGGAGTCAATTCTTCCTCTAAATCTCTTTCTGTCATTCTTTATCTTCCTTTCGCCATCTTCAAATTCTACGTAAATAATATGGTTTGGATTTTTGCCCCCATTTCTCAGACATAAAATAGTGGGGTCAGCTTCTATTCATATCTGCTTATATTTGAGTATAAATAGTGATTTTGAAAATAATCAAGAATTTGAAAGTATTTAGTAAAATTAGTGACCTTTTCATTACTAATCTGCTGTTTGGAACATAATCTTATCAAGGTTTTATTTTTTCCTCCAAAAAATTATGACTTGAAGATTTTAATTTAAATATGAACAATCTAAAATTAGAGGTTTTGTATGAGAAAACCAGCGACAGTTTTAGGAAGTTTGGTAGCAAAAAGTTTTGCTTTCCAGCATAGTTACGTCTCTTTACAGTCTGAGTTCAAATCCCATCGAGGTTAACTTTGCCTTTCATCCTTACGGGGGTCGATAAAATAAAGTACCAGTAATGCACTGGGTAATTGCTGGCCTTGTGCCAAAGGTAGAAACAATTATTATATTTCTAATGAAAGATACTAACTCTGAGATGAAGGAAAGAAGGAGATGAAGTATGAAAGAAGTAAAAAAAAGGAAAAAAGTCAGGAAAGGAAGAGATGGAGTTAGAAGGAAACAAAGAGATGGTAAGAAAGAAAGAAATTAAAAAAAAAAGAAACAATACTGACAAATGAAAAAATAAAAAAATAACAAAAAAACTTTTTTTTAAGAAAATTTATTGAGTAACATTGGCTCTAGTGATGATGATGATGATGAAGGGTAGAGAAATAGATGACAAGAGAAATAGATGACAATACATGTTGATGTTAAAGAGAGAGGTGGGGTTGTTGACATCATCTCTCAATCATACAACCAGGCGGTAACTGACATAGCGACCAGCTGTCTCACTAGGGCGGATTATCTTCACAACCTGTAGTAATAGAGAATAACAATAGTAGAGTGTGAGTGAAGGGGAGTGTAGAGAGGAGAATGGAGTGGAGATGTGAGTGAAGGGGAGTGTAGAGAGGAGAGGAGAAGAGAGTGGAGTGGAATGTGGAGAGGAGTGTAAAGTGGAGTGGAGTGGAGAGGAGAGCGAGTTAAGAAAACACTACAACCACCACCACCACAAACACAACCATTAGCAACATCACAACACACCACCACCACCAAAGCTATATACCCCCCACCATCTCACAAACCCCAGTCAGATGTCCCCAGATACGAAGTTCAATTCAGCACAAGCCCTAGACTCCTTATTTCTGTATCCAGGGATAGATAATTTACCAGGTTTTTTTTTCAACTATTAATTAGAGTGAGTGACTATTATGGTCATTTGCATTGGGACGACTACATTTCATATACACACACACACACGTGTGTATTCTCTTCCTTACCACCCTTCTCTCTCTATATATATACACACACACACACACACACATATATGTGTGTATTCTCTTCCTTACCACCCTTCTCTCTATATATATACACACACACACACACATATATATATGTGTGTATTCTCTTCCTTACCACCCTTCTCTCTCTCTATATATACACACACACACACACACATATATATATGTGTGTATTCTCTTCCTTACCACCCTTCTCTCTCTATACACACACACACACATTATATAAAGGCATAAACCCAATAATGACGCCAGCTTGTAAGCATGAGGCAAGCCCTCTCACACACACACACACACATATACATATAAAGGTATAAACCCAATCGTGATGCCTAGCGTATTTAGCCTGTATGAGACAAGCCTTCTCATAATATATATATATATATATATATATATATATATAAATATATATATATATATGGTCGCATTCTTTAAGGGTATGTCAATATTTATTTATAAAACTGATCTATATTATATTTTATCTGATGAAAGCGCACCATAATTTGACTTGGTGTCCTTGAAATATGTATAATGAAATAAGTATGGTTTTATAAATATAGTTTCCATTTGTTAATATATCGTATATATATATATATGTGTATATATATGTATATATATATATAGGAGAGAAAGAGTGTATGTGTGTCTATATACATATACAATATATACATATATATATGTGTGTGTATATATATATGTGTGTGTATATATATATATAGGAGAGAAAGAGTGTATGTGTGTCTATATACAACATATACAATATATATATATGTGTGTATATATATATGTGTGTGTATATATATATATATAGAGAGAGAGAGAGAGGGGTAGTAAGGTAGATGAAGATTAGGCCAAAACTTGAGCAAGAATTCAGAGCATTCCAGGCTAAAATTGGGCAGCAAAGTGATGCAACAGACCAACTGAAGAGATCTGGATTATATATTCCAGTTAGTGGTGGTGGTGGTGGTGGTATGGGGGGTAGTGGTGGTGGTGGTATGGGGGGCAGTGGTGGTGGTGGTATGGGGGGTAGTGGTGGTGTGGTGGTGGTGGTGTGGTGGTGGTGGTATGGGGGGTAGTGGTGGGTGGTGGTGGTGGTATGGGGGGTAGTGGTGGGTGGTGGTGGTGGTATGGGGGGTAGTGGTGGTGAGGAGTTAGAATGATGTTATGGTGGTGGTGGTGACTGGGATGGTGGTGTGGTGGTGGTGACGACTGGGATGGTGTGGTGGTGGTGGTGACGACTGGGATGGTGTGGTGGTGGTGGTGGTGACTGGGATGGTGTTGTAGTGGTGGTTGGTATGGTGCCAGTGCTATTGTATTGATGAGGGTGGGTGCTGTTGTAGTGGTAGTGGTGATATTGATGATGAAGAAGATGGTGGTGGTGATGATGAACCAGGACCCAGTACTGTCCAAACACAAGGAACCCTCAAGAGAATGGAACCCAAGTTAATCTCAGGAGGATTCGAACTCAAGACCCGGAGATTTGGAATGACTTTGTAACAACTATGACATTTCACTGGCATAAAGTCTACATTGACACACACACACACACACACACACACATATATAGACATACATACATATATACAGACGTATACATATAGACATACATGTGTATATATATATATACACACACACATATAGACATACATACAGACGTACATATATAGACATACATGTGTATATATATATATATACACACACACACATATAGACATACATATATATACACATATATACAGACGTACACATATAGACATACATGTATATATATATATACACACACACATATAGACATACATACATATACACATATAGACATACATGTGTATATATATATATGCATATATGCACATATACAACACAGCTGATGTCAACTGTTTTACACACATACACACACATATAGACATACATATACACATATATACAGACGTACACATATATAGACATACACATATACAGACATGCATGTGTATATATTTATATATATATATACACACACAGACATACACATATACAACACAGCTGATGTCAACTATTTTACACACACACAGTGTAAGCCAGCGAGAAACACACACACACACACAGTGTAAGCCAGCGAGAAAGACACACACACACAGTGTAAGCCAGGCACACAATACACAAATATATACACCACACACACCCAGCTGATATCAACTGCCTTACACACACACACACACAGAGTAAACCAGTGAAAAATGCATACAGACACACACACACAAACCTATATATACAGACATACATACGACACATATATATACAACACACATATATACACGACACACACACATATATACATACGACACACACATATATACATACGATACACACATATATACATACGACACACACATATATACATACGACACACACATATATACACGACACACACATATATACATACGACACACATATATACATACGACTCACACATATATATACATACGACACATATATACACATACGACACACACATATATACATACGACACACACATATATACATACGACACACACATATATACACGACACACACATATATACATACGACACACATATATACATACGACTCACACATATATATACATACGACACATATATACACATACGACACACACATATATACATACGACACACACATATATACATACGACACACACATATATACATACGACTCACACATATACATACGACACATATATATACATACGACACATATATACACATACGACACACACATATATACATACGATACACACATATATACACGACACACACATATATACATACGACACACACATATATACATACGATACACACATATATACATACGACACACACATATATACATACGACACACACATATATACATACGACACACACATATATACACGACACACACATATATACATACGATACACACATATATACACGACACACACATATATACATACGACACACACATATATACATACGATACACACATATATACATACGACACACACATATATACATACGACACACACATATATACACGACACACACATATATACATACGACACACACATATATACACGACACACACATATATACATACGACACACATATATACATACGACTCACACATATATATACATACGACACATATATACACATACGACACACACATATATACATACGACACACACATATATACATACGACACACACATATATACATACGACTCACACATATACATACGACACATATATATACATACGACACATATATACACATACGACACACATATATACATACGACACACACACATATACATACGACACACATATATATACATACGACACACACACGTACATACGACACACACATATATACACGACACACAAATTATACATACAACACACACACGTACATACGACACACACATATACATACGACACACATATATACACGACACACAAATTATACATACAACACACACACGTACATACGACAGACATATATATATACACATATATATACACGCAGGTGGAAGCCTATAACCTGATTATTAAATCTAAAAACGAAAAACACCAGAAAAAGGAAATTTAATTTTAGAATAAAAACTAAGATCCGTCAAAACGTTTCCTATATTTTAATATATTTTATAATATACTAGCAGAATGGCCCGGCGTTGCTCGGGATTTGCTCTAGAGTTCTTATATATTTGATATATATTTATTCTTATCGAGCCTCGTGAAATAAATACGTTTCTTTATATTTTGTTATTGTGTAATGCAAAAATATCTGTACACGAATATATAATATATAAAAATGAAGAAGGGCTTATGCCCGAAACACGCCCCCCCCCCTCACACTCTCAAGAGCGTGAAACTAATAAACCTTTGTTTGTACAGCCTCTGTTTTGTTCCCGTTCCATTTTTCACTATATATATATATATATATATGTATATATATATATATTAAAATAACAGATTAAAGTTTAAGCAAAGAATCGCTGCTTTCACCCTTAACGGGATCTTCTGAAACTAAAAAAAATCTATCTGTGAACGCAGAAGTAAATATTTTGAAAAACGTTACACACTATATATACATATATACACACACACTGCGTCAAAATGTTGTAATGCAGACAGCCAGACATACAGACAGATATTATAAGGGCGCAACGTTATATGTATGTATCTATCTAAAAAGAAAGACTAACAATTATAGAGAGAGATCACCAAATCGCCTAATGCGCTCCCTAGGGCATTGGAAATTTATTTTGCTCAGAACACTCACAGGACCATAAGTATTACATGTGTAAAGTTTGAAGAAAGTCGGTTGGGTGGTTCTCGAGTTTTAGGGAGTCAGACAGACATACATTCTCTGTTTTAGATATATAGATATTTTATAAGTCTGGCCTTCTCACGTATACACACACACACATCTCTCTCTCTCTCTCTATATATATATATATATATATATATATATACATACGTATGTGTGTGTACACACAAACATATGTATATATATGTATATATATATATAGTAATAATAATTTCAGAAGATCCCGTTAAGGGTGAAAGCAGCGATTCTTTGCTTAAACTTTAATCTGTTATTTTAATAATATAATAACAATATAATAATAATATATATATATATATAATGTAGGAGGTGAGTTTTATTGAAGCCCAATAAAGCAATGCAAATATTGGATAAGTAGCACTCAACAGTTTATAGGACTGGAGTATAAATAATATAAGATCAAAAGATGGTTAAAAGAGTTCCATGTATTTTATTATGCGCATTTCAAAAACAAATATCATCATATGTAGATTTAACACTTCACTGCTCGCAAGTGTTTTTTAAACTTCATATCATGTCTCCCTATTTTATCTGATGAGAACGCAAGTATCCTCCCATGATGATATTTGTTTTTGAAATGCGCATAATAAAATACATGGAACACTTTTAACCATCTTTTGATATTATATTATATATATATATATACAATCAAGGGCGGTGCCCCAGCATGGCCTCAGCCGGATGGCTGAAACAGGTAAAAGAGTAAAAGAGTAATGATATTAAATAAATGGAAACTATTTATTTAATTGTTTCTACTTTAGGCACAAGGCCAGCAATTACCCAGTGCATTACTGGTACTTTATTTTATCGACCCCGTAAGGATGAAAGGCAAAGTTTACCTCGGCGGGATTTGAACTCAGACCGTAAAGGGCCGTAACTATGCTGGAAAGCATGGCGTCCGACCCTCTACCGATACTGCCAATCCACCAATATCATTGAATATTTACTCCAGTAAGCTGTTGAGTGCTCTAAATCAGTTATAAACATTTATGTTTGTCGGACTTCCAACAAATTAAATATAACTTCTACTTATATATATATATATATATATATATATATATATATATATATATATATATATTCTCAGGGAGATTCAGCCTGACAGTGTGTGACAAAGCTGACCCTTTTGAATAATGAGTACAACTCATTCTTACCAGCCGAGTGGACTGGAGCAATGTCTCTGCCTGTCAGTCTGTACACACACACACACAGATGTAAGTAGATCGACCTCCTGACCCATATACTGACCCAGTCAGCTATTACTGCACTGACATACATACATACATATATATAGATACACTCACTCTCTCTCTCTCTATATATATATATATGTGTGTGTGTGTGTGTGTGTACCCTACTTACTATACTGACACACACACACACACACACACAAACATATATATATAGAGAGAGATAGATACATATACACATTCACTATATATATGTGTATGTATCCTACCTACTACACTGACACACACACACACACACACACACACACTACTTACAAAGAGTGCCGCTGACACATACGTACACACACTACTTACAAAGAGTGCCGCCGACACATACGTACACACTACTTACAATCAGTGCCACTGACACACATACGTACACACACTACTTACAAAGAGTGCCGCCGACACATACGTACACACTACTTACAATCAGTGCCACTGACACACATACATACACACACTACTTACAAAAGTGCCGCTGACACACATACATACACACTACTTACAAACAGTGCCGCTGACACATACACATACACACTACTTACAAAGAGTGCCGCTGACACATACGTACACACACTACTTACAATCAGTGCCGCTGACACATACGTACACACACTACTTACAATCAGTGCCGCTGACACATACATACACACACTACTTACAATCAGTGCCACTGACACACATACACACTACTTACAAAAGTGCCGCTGACACATACATACATACACACTACTTACAAACAGTGCCGCTGACACATACACACACCCTACTTACTAACAGACACACACACAATGACATATTCACACACATTACTTACTAACAGACACACACACAATGACATATTCACACACATTACTTACTAACAGACACACACACAATGACATATTCACACACATTACTTACTAACAAACACACACACAATGACATATTCACACACATTACTTACTAACAGACACACACACAATGACATATTCACACACATTACTTACTAACAGACGCACACACAATGACATATTCACACACATTACTTACTAACAGACACACACACAATGACATATTCACACACATTACTTACTAACAAACACACACACACAGACACAATCACATCCTACTTACTACACACAGTGACACATTCACATACACACACACACTACTTATAAACACTAATACACCGGAGTGGTGTGTGATGGATTATATATATCTCATCATATATAATATGTATATACACACACGAATACGTATGTAGATTGTTTATCCGGCATGTCATTTTAGAAACACACACACACACACATATACACACGTAATCATGCGTGTATAGATAGTAAGATGTTTGTACAACATGTCATATCAGTACAGGACCACACACACACATACACAGATGTGTGTGTGTATATCTGTTCTACACACACTCACACATACACAGATATGTGTGTGTATATCTGTTCTACACACACTCACACACACACACACACAGATATTTTTCGCTATTTTTCATTGATTGAAAACGTCCGCAGATTTGGTCACTCTCTCTCTCTCTATATATATATATAGATAGAGAGAGAGAGAGAGAGAGAGAGAGATAGAGAGAGAGAGAGAGAGAGAGAGAGAGAGAGAGAGAGAAATACGTGTACACACGCATATGTACAAAGACCCCAAAACACGCATGCACACACAAATACAAAAACACACGCACACATCAAATACAAACACGCATGCACACACAAATACAAACACACACGCACACATCAAATACAAACACACACGCACACATCAAATACAAACACGCATGCACACACAAATACAAACAAAGTAAGGGGGGGGGCAGGGGAGGAAAAGACAAAGTGAATGAGTGAGAAAGAAGGACATAGAGAGGAGGAGGGGAGGGGAGGGAGGAAACGGATCAATTATGAAGGGGTAGGAGGTAGGGGTGTAGTTGGAGGTGACGAAACAAAAGACAGGAGGTGGAGGTAACAATTAAGGGAGAAGTAAGAGTTAATTGAGAGGGGGAGGGGGAAGTCGTGGCTGCTGCCGCTGTTGTTTGTCTTATTACAAGAGGATATGGCGATACATCAGCAGCAGCACCACCACCACCACCACCATCATCATCAATAACGCCACCACCATCTTCACCAGCACTACCACCATTATCATCACCACCACCACCAGCAATCACAGACACAACTCTCCTCGCCATTAACACCAACATTACAACTACCACAACCATTAACACCGCCCCGCCACTACCATCACCAGCTCTACCACTGCCACCTACCATCACATTACAACTTTCAATGGAGAGGAACACATTACAAAATGTACTCCTAGATAGACAAATACTCGAGAGAATTAAGAGCTGATCGTGGTAGTAATGTTGTTGATTAAAGGCCTGCGGTATCATGGTGGACCGAGGGCTAAACAACAACTGCCATTAGTGTTGATATTGCTGGTGGTGGTGGTAGTGTTGATGGAGGTGTTGTTGTTGGTGGAGGTGGTGTTGGTGGAGGTGATATTGTTGGTGGTGGTGTTGGTGGAGGTGTTGTTGATGGTGGAGGTGGTGTTGGTGGAGGTGATATTGTTGGTGGTGGTGTTGGTGGAGGTGTTGTTGATGGTGGAGGTGGTGTTGGTGGAGGTGATATTGTTGGTGGTGGTGTTGGTGGAGGTGATATTGTTGGTGGAGGTGTTGGTGGAGGTGATATTGTTGGTGGTGGTGTTGGTGGAGGTGATATTGTTGGTGGTGGTGTTGGTGGAGGTGATATTGGTGGTGGTGGTGTTGGTGGAGGTGATATTGGTGGTGGTGGTGGTGATGTTGGTGGAGGTGGTGTTGGTGGAGGTGATATTGTTGGTGGTGGTGGTGGTGGTGGTTGTGTTGGTGGAGGTGATATTGGTGGTGGTGGTGATGTTGGTGGAGGTGATATTGGTGGTGGTGGTGATGTTGGTGGAGGTGGTGTTGGTGGAGGTGATGTTGGTGGTGGTGGTGGTGGTGGTTGTGTTGGTGGAGGTGATATTGTTGGTGGTGGTTGTGTTGGGGTGTTGGTGGAGGTGATATTGTTGGTGGTGGTGTTGGTGGTGGTGATGGAGGTGATATTATTGGTGGTGGTGTTGGTGGTGGAGGTGATATTGTTGGTGGTGGTGGTTGTGTTGGTGCAGGTGGTATTGGTGGAGGTGGTGTTGGTGGAGGTGATATTGTTGGTGGTGGTGGTTGTGGTGGTGGTTGTGTTGGTGCAGGTGGTGTTGGTGGAGGTGATATTGTTGGTGGTGGTTGTATTGGTGGAGGTGATATTGTTGGTGGTGGTGGTGGTGTTGGTAGAGGTGATATTGTTGGTGGTGGTGGTGGTTGTATTGGTGGAGGTGGTGTTGGTGGAGGTGATATTGTTGGTGGTGGTGGTGGTTGTATTGGTGGAGGTGGTGTTGGTGGAGGTGATATTGTTGGTGGTGGTGGTGTTATTGGTGGTGATGAAGATAGTGTTGTTAGTTGGGATATTGCCGGTTGTGTTGTCATTGTTGTTAGTTTGTGATGGTGTTGTTGGTAACATACACTTCCCACCTCCACCCCACCCCACCAATTACTGCAATTGCACTAATTGCAAAACAAGGATTATTTTAATTAAAGATGGATTTTATTTCATCAAATATGTGTGTGCGTGTGTGTGTGTGTGTGTGTGTGTGTGTGTGTGTGTGTCTATATATGTGAATATATGTATGTGTAGGAACATGTGTATATGTATGCATAAAGTGATAGTGCTGGTTCCATGATAGAAAGCACCCAGTACACTCTGTAAAGTGGTATTGCGGCTTCCATGATAGAAAACACCCAGTACACTCTGTAAAGTGGTAGTGCTAGTGTCACGATAAAATGCACCCAACCCACTCTCTACCCAGTAGACTCTGTAAAGTGGGAGTGCTGGTTTCATGATAGAAAGCACCCAGTAGACTCTGTAAAGTCATGATGCTGGTGTCACAATAAAATACATCCAACCCACTCTCTACCCAATAAAGTGATAGCGTTGGTGCCACAATAAAATGTACCCTATACATTCTACAAAGTGGTAGTACTGATTCCACAATATAAAGCACCCAACATACTCCGTCAGGTGGTTGTGGTGGTATCTCAAGGCCACAAACCCAATTCATGCCATCAAGTGGTTTGCATTAGGAAGGGCATCCAGCAATTGAACCCTTGTCAGAATGAGGTCACCTAACATGTCTAGCCTCAGAACGTGAAAACTCGTCAGACCCATGCTAAAATGGGACATACAAGCAAGACGAGATCACCTGGCCTGTTGACCTTAATACATTACAACCCGTCTAACCCAAGAATAAACCTCTCCAAATTCTTGATTTGAAAATCATAAGCAATGTTTTTCATTAGAAATATAGTAACAAAAGGGTTAAGTAAGTGCATATTTACCCGAATATTATGTACCCGAATATAACCCCCACCCCACCCCACCCCCAATTTTACGGCTGAGAAATGGTAAAAAATCCAAACCTTATTTACGTCGAGTTTGAAGTTGGTGAAAATCATCAATATATTGACCCCGAATATAAGCTGACCCCCGCTTCTATCCTGAATTTCTCGGTCACATATTCTTCAACTTATATTCAAGTGTATACAGTAAGTATTTACTTTAGCATATATATTGATATGAAACTCTAACAGTCTGTTGACATACACTCACACAAAAGCAATCAATCATTTATACATTGTTGGTAAAGTCAATATTGCTTTATGTACATTGATCTTGGCACAGCACCACTACATCTGACCAGGGTCAGAATTAAGCCGATTGGATCATTTACTCCCAAATGGGCCCCATGCTACATTAACCAATTCAGCACCAACTCTCACAATACAGTAATCTACCCACAGATCACCAACTCCACACAACACCTTACAATATCTAACACTTAATTCTTACCCACCCCTTATAAGGGGACACACATGGCTTAGTGGTTAGAGCATTAGGCTTGCAATCGAAAGGTTGTGAGTTCAATTCTCGGACCGGCTGATGTGTTGTTTCCTTGAGCAAGACACTTTATTTCACATTGCTCCAGTTTACTCAGCTGTAGAAATGAGATGATAGGACAGGAGTCCCTATTATTCAACTGCAAAGAGGTCGTGGAGGTGCCATAACAAAAAAGCATCCAGCCCACACTGTCAAAGTGGACGTGTAGGTGCCACGGAAAAAAAGCATCCAGCACTCACTGTAAATGAGGTTGGTGTTAGGAAGGGCATCCAGCTGTAGAAATCAAGCCAGAATTAGTTCCCATATGAGCAAGACAAGGTCAGCCGACCGGACACTGCCCCAAAAAACAGGACAACCCGTCTAACCCATGCTACGGTGATGATGATGATGAACTTTTTACCGTGTTACCTACACGGCCACATTACAGCGTCGACTGTGTGTTTTTTCTCGTGACACCTACACGATCTCGATCTCATTTATTTGGACTGGATGTTGTGGTACCAACTTTACAGGGGGGGGGGGATAGGGTAGGGGTAGTGGATTGGGGTGTATATTGATGATTATTTCAAATGAAACAGTAAAAGTTCTGTAAAAAGTAATTTCTTTAATAAAACGAATATACATATAATCTAATAACAACCACTGTTGAGATCCTACACACACACACACACACATATATATATACTACTTTACTTACTCCAAGCAAAGCAATAAAGCCACTAAAATGCAAAGATTTATTAAGAAAAGAGAAGGACGAGACAGAACGAAGAAGAGGATATTCTATATACTGTATTTACTGGAGTACGGCTATGCTGGGCCAAACTTTATAGACAATTATACTGAAACACACACAGAGGACATAGTTTCCGAAGACAAGGAATGTAATACAAGAGATTGGTGTAGGGGGAGATAACTCATTTCGACGTTAATAAATATTTTATGTTCGAATGAACCGATTTACACATCTATGTTGATATAAACACACACAAAGAGTCATACCCCGCCTCACATACACACACGATGAACTCCAGCAGTTACAAGGCACTACTGCCCATCAACAAATACACACACACACACTACTATGACACCAACACACATACACTAACACGACACCAGACACCAACGTACACACTACCACAACACCAACACACATACACAGTACCATAACACCAGCGCACACACACACATATAGACATGATACAAAAACAAAGCCCTAGATGAGGGTGATTGTAAAACTAACTTACTTGACCCCTTTTCAGTCCAAAATACCTGGCAACAGGATCTCCTTGTTGTACACGAGGTAGCTGGGACTCCTTTAATTTACTGGAGTTGGAGATTAAGGAAATAACAGCACAGGCATATAATAATAATAATAATAATAATAATAATAACTATTTCTACTTTTGGCACAAGGCCAGCAATTACCTAGTGTATTACTGGTACTTTATTTTATCGACCCCGTAAGGATGAAAGGCAAAGTTAACCTCGGCGGGATTTGAACTCATAATGGCAAGGGCAGTAACTCTATAAGTGAAAGCATGGCGTCCGACCCTCTAGCGATACTGCCAATTCACCGCCTACTATAAAAGGTGCATGTATAGTACATAGAATAATTGTTTCTACGTTAGGCACAAGGCCAGCAATTATCCAGTGTATTACTGGTACTTTATTTTATCGACCCCGTAAGGATGAAAGGCAAAGTTAACCTCGGCGGAATTTGAACTCAGAATGGGAAGGGCAGTAACTCTATAAGTCAAAGCATGGCGTCCGACCACCTCCCAATACTGCCAATCCACCACCACTATAGTATAGTACATAGAATAATGTACAAATGTCAGGAAAGTGAACAGTGTACGAGTCGTGATATACACACAGACATATGCCTGTGCGTGTATGGCGGGGGAATATCAGGTGTAGTGTTGCCGAATTTCAGGAAGCATGAAAGTTTTGAAAGATGCAGCAAACAACTGATGCAGGAAGTTTGTTCCATGCTTCAGCAACACTGAGCGTGAACATTTTTTTTTCCAAAAGTCAAACAGCTGTACTGTTTTCTGATTTTGTAGGCATGTCAACGGGTGTTAGACGCATGTCTGTATGTGTATATGTATATATATATATATGTATGCATACCTGGTATCTTGCCACACCCTCTTTGTTATATGCCTATCATCATCATCATCATTTTACGTCCGCTTTTCCTTGCTTGCAAGGGTGGGACGGGAACTGATTCTGGCTAGGTTTCTACAGCTGGATGCCCTTCCTCACACCAACCTCATTTACAGTGAGTGCTGGGTGCTTTTAACCGTGGCACCTCCACCACCACTTTACAGTGGAATGATAGGGACCCCAGTCCCTATCATCTCATTTCTACAGCTGAGTAAACTGGAGCAATGTGAAATAAAGTGTCTTGCTCAAGGAAACAACACATCACCCGGTCTGAGAATTGAACTCACAACCTTTCGATTGCAAGGCCAATGCTCTAACCACTAAGCCATGTGCCTCCATTAATAATTATATATATATGTGTTTGTGTAAGTGAAAAGTAAACAGAAATAGCAAAGCAAACAATACAGTACAATGAAGAAATATATTAGTTTAACTGTTGATATAGCTGGTGGTGGTTGGAGGAGAGAGAAAGAGAGGATGTTTGCCAGTACCATCGAAGACCAGCAAGATATTAAGATATTCATAGTAAAAGGATACTATCGTTGCAACAGTTCACATTTCTCTTCAGGTGTCATCACTACATGTTCTGGAACTAACTGTAAATGGTAAAGAAAGACATATAAAAATGGTGAAGCTAGGGTGGCAGAGCAGCCAAATCATTGACGCTCTGGGGCAGGTTTACGGGGACAATGCCCCAAAGAAATCAACAACCTACAAATGGATAAGTTTTAGAAGTGGAAGAGATGAGGTTGAAGATGTAAAAAAAGCTGCTTTGACATGGTTTAAATCGCATGGCCCTCAATTTTAAACAGGACTTAAAGGCTGGTATCAAGGCTTGCGGGAGTGTATTGGCTTAGATAAGAACTTTTATATTCCAAACACCCGATAAAGAACAAGAAAGTTAGTTATATTACTAAATCTTTCTAAATCCTTAATTAAACAGACAGCTGTTATTATAGTATAGATTAGTGTGAAACTATACACACCTGTATAGCCTCACCACCACTCACTCATAGCACCAACATCACCCACTCACAACACCAATATTACCACCACCCACTCACTCATAGCACCAACACTACCACCACCACTCACTCATAACATCAACACTACCACCACCACTCACTCATAACACCAACATCATCCACTCACAACACCAACATTACCACCACCCACTCACAATGCCACCATCACCCACTCACAACACCAACACTACCACAACCACCAGACTTACCATGTGTGATGTGATGTTTACTAATAATTCTGCTTCCAAGAACTGCTCCAGAATATATTTTGGTGCCATGTCTACCAGGGCCTGGTTAGCAAAAGAAAAATAACTGGATTTACAGAATATGTTGAAATAGAAAAACATTTTTGTTTTAAAACTATGGGTTCTGATTTAGGCACAAAGCCAACAATTTTGGGGGAGAAGAAAGTCGATTAAATCAACCCCATTGTGTTACTGGTATTATCTTTTATCGACGCCGTAAGGGTGAAAAGCAAAGTTAACCTCAGCGAGACTTGAACTCGGAACACAAAGGGCAGTAGCTCTATCAATTCTGCCAACCCACCATCCACTACTGTTTGTTTTTAAATAATTGTTTCTACTTTAGGCACAAGGCCAGCAATTACCCAGAGTGCATTACTGGTACTTTATTTTATCGACCCCGTAAGGATGAAAGGCAAAGTCAACCTCGGCGGGATTTGAACTCAGAATGGCAAGGGCCGTAACTCAGACCGTAAAGGGACGTAACTATGCTGGAAAGCATGGCGTCCGACCCTCTACCGATACTGCCAATCCACCAATGTTTGTTTTTAAATAATAATTTCAAATATTTGTTAGCTTAAAGTTAACTAATTCATTGCATGTTTTTTTAATATGAAAAAATAGTCAAAGAAGTTAGGTATATAAGTTCCTAGAGAAAATGGACAGCATCGCATCTTACATCTGCCATATAATAATCAAGAATTTGTAGTGATGAATAAATATAATCAACTTTCTCATTATTAAGTTGGAAATATGGAATGCCTGAGCTAGACACGGTTATCTGACTCTTCATGCATCAGTGATGTAGTTTCCAACCCATGCCAGTCTGGAAAATGAACGTAAAATGATGATGTGTGCTGTGGAAAACAACAATATCATGGACAAACATTGTTTCATTTTCCAGAAGTAGGGGAGACAAATATGGGTATGTTTCTGTCTTATGGCTCAGATTAGATATCAGGTCCATCAAATTCACTCACCACTTTGGGAAAAATTTAAGCCATGGACCATGCATGGATACTATACCACATGAAACCACTCATCTTTCTACAATACAAAACTGTATATTTTAAAGTATTTATAAAAAATTCTTCCATTACAAATTTAGATAAGAACTTTTATATTCCAAACACCCGATAAAGAACAAGAAAGTTAGTTATATTACTAAATCTTTCTAAATCCTTAATTTTCAAAGTTATTTGAAAATCAGGCTGTCTTTCATAAAAGAAGGTTAAAGTACTTATATTTATCTAAAGAACCTTTGTTAAGTTATGTTCCAAACACCAGCTTCATAATGAGAAAGTTATATTACTAAATCCCTACAAATCCTTGATTTACAAAATTATTTGAAAACCACAGGCAGCATCTTTTATTAGAATTACAATAACGAAAGAGTTAATAAATTATATAAAAAAGGGCCAACAGTGTTACAGTAGCTAAGACACCCACCTGCTTGGCAGACGGCGTCATGCCAGCCTGGACTATGATAATGGCACGGGTGATATTCTCTTCTTGCATTCTTTGACAGTAGGTTTTGATGGTCTTAATACCTACTTTAGGGTCCTCAGGAAAAAACACAAACATTTGATCTGCAGAAAAAACACAAGTTTAATAAATGCCCACAATATGCCCTATGTCTTCCTGACAACTCATGAAAGAAGTTACGGGTTCATACATACTTATATACACACACACACACACACATCATCGTTTAACGTCCATTTTTCCATGCTAGCATGGGTTAGACAGGCTGTCAGTTATGAGACAAGTCAGATCAGGTGACCATGTTTTGCTCATACAGATCTGTATTTTGACTTGGTTTCTACAGCTGGATGCCCCTCTTAACACCAACCATGTTATAGTGTGGACTAGGTGCTTTTTATTGTGACACCAAAACAACCATCTGACAGGATGAATTGGGTGCTTCTTCACCATGTCACCTGTATGACCACCTACAGGGTGGATTGGGTGCTTTTTATTGTGACACCAAAACAACCATCTGATAGGATGAATTGGGTGCTTCTTCACCATGTCACCTGTATGACCACCTACAGGGTGGATTGGGTGCTTTTTATTGTGACACCAAAACAACCATCTGATAGGATGAATTGGGTGCTTCTTCACCATGTCACCAGTATGACCACCTACAGGGTGGATTGGGTGCTTTTCATCATGGCAACTCAACAAGTCTCCACTCACACCCATATTAGAAAGCTATTATGAGAGAAAGGAAGGTGGAGGAGAGAAAGTTAACATGAGGGAGGTGAAAAATGATAGGATTTAAAGGGAAAAAAGGGAAGGAAGAAAATCTCACCTGTAGGGTCATCATTATGAGCTACCAGTACAATTAAATCACTGCGAGCTGGTCGGCGTTCACTGTAAAGAGAAAACAATAATCATTTAGTGTTCACCACAGTAAACATCATCATCAACAGTATCTTCATGTTTGACTCTCCATGCTGGCATTGGTGATGGTGATGATGGTTTTGTTGTTGTTGCTTCACCCCTGTCAAGCAGACCTATAACAAATGACACCCCAGCCATGACCACAGCTCTGATTCAACTGACCTATGACTGGGTGGTAGACTTAATCTACCACCTGGTCCTTGGGTGGTAGATTTAACCCATCTCCCAGTTTAACTCCCCCGTTCAGCCCTTGAGTGTCTTGAGTCTTATCCACTATTGCAAGCATTCAGACCAGATCTCCAGTTTGAAGAAAACTTCCTTACACCCACTGACCCACCAGCCCCACAGGTACTACCCTGCCCTCTTTGATTAAACAGCATCATCATAATTTTATGACCCATGCTGCCATGGGTTAGATGTGTCATTAAAGTCCAGTACTTAATTAATCATATGTATGAGGGTCGACCGAAAAGTTCATAGGCTGACCAAGATACTCTCATGGAATGACCAAATGAGGTTTATTTTTGTCAACATAGTCCCTGGAAAGAAACAGTGCAGTTATTAATAAGAAGAGTTCAATTTAAAGCATGAAACATTTCACAGCACTAGCATCACTCTTTCATAATCAGCCTATGAACCTTTAAGCTCACTCTCATATAATTCTCCGAGAGGGTTATGCACACATTGCACAATATGTTAAAATGTTGGTATGATTTCTATGGCTGGATGACCTTTCAGTTAGGTGATGGGAGAGAGAGAAAAAAAGCACCCAAATTACCTGGGTTTATCCCCAAACTGATCTTTGAATTCTTCCAAAGTCTGATCCAATTCATCTTGTGTTACCAAATAACCACGGTCATGACAAATCTAGAAAGACATAAAAAATAACAAAGTGGAGAATAACGTGTGAGTGGGGAAGATTGTGGTTAGGAAAGTCTAAACCGACAGTCCTCTAAACTTCTTCCAAGACAGCTGTCATGTCTCCCTACACAGACATTGAAACAACAGTAGTGAGACAAGGGTGGAGGAGGTCCAAGTGCCTAGGTTTCACTACCATGCAACATTGCTGTTCGTATGCATGCATCATACAGTCTGCCTTTCATAGCTAGCACTGGTAGTTGCCCCCTGAACTTCTTCCATCCTGTTCTTACTTTCAGAACACTCACCACCATCGCTGCTAATTCAGTCTCCTAGGTAGCAGAAGCTGTCTACTGTTTCTAAAGAGCCCTCCCAGAATTTGGTAGCGTTTGTTTCCTGTGGTCATTTGCTGCTTACTGACCTGATGTAAAGCCTATGTTTTTAGCTAAACTTCCCGAGATCCCACTACATCTCTTGTGTACCCATAATTTGCATTTAGGACAAAGGATGGAATTTCTACCTACACCTTTCCTACATACTGAGCAAGGCCATTTCCCTGAGGGGATGAGGGTTCAGTTTTCTCTTCTACTTACTAGGATCTTAGTCTTTGTGTAGTTGACTTTAAGACCCCTTTTTTCTAGACCCTGCTTCCATGTTTGGAATTTCCTCTCCAGTTCCACCATATAAGCTATGTGTGAGATCATCCGCATACAGGAGTTTCCATGAGCAGCCAGTCTTAAACTCCTCTGTTATAGCCTGCAATACGTTGATAAACAGGAGAGGGCTAAGAACAGTCCTGATGGACGCCAACCTGTACATGAAAATTCTCGCTGTAGTCATTATTAATCTTCACTTTGATGACTGCTCTTCTATACATGGCTTGTATGGCCTTCACAAGCCACTCATCTACTAGATTTCTCAGAGCCTACCAGGTTATGGTGTGGGGCACTCTGTCGAAAGCTTTTCCAGATATTACTGGAGCAATAGAATATGAATTATTTTGCCCAAGAACACAACACGGTGCTCTGTCCTAGAATCGAACCCACGACATTAAGATCGGAAGTCCAACAACACTCTAACCACTAGGCCCCACGCGTTGTGTGGTACATCACATTGCTATCATACTCTACGCATGTATATATATATAGAGAGAGAGACAGTTTTAAAGATATATAAATAATAGTGGAATAAAGTATTGAATATTCCGAGAGTTTACCTGCATTATGGTCCGTCGAATACGCCATAATTTATAGGTTTCCTGTTCGTCATCCATGAAGAAATAATAAGAAGACTTCTTAAGATTGATTCAAACAGTCCACAAGAAGACAACCGGAAATTAATCACATAAACTTCCGGTTGTCGAACTTTCCGCAGCTTCGTAGAAACTAAAGTAACTTTTGTATAAATATTGTGAAAAATAACAACAGTGAATCTAAATAGAACAAAAATATGAGAAACAATACTTAATTTTATTTTAAAATAATATATTTATTCAGAATTGTAATCATGCTTCTGTTTCTGTCGATCATAACGTATCCTTACTCTCTCTAAACACAATTTACCAGTGACCCTTAGATAACATAAGAAGGTGACCTTTCAAGTTTTTACGATGAGAGAAATATGAGAGAGACAGGGATACAAGTAGCGAGTGAGGGAATAGGAAAGATAGAAAGAGTATATATTTAGTTTCGTATCTTCCATATCTGTATGTTTTGGTGGTTGTTACAATGTTCAGCCGTGTCTTACTGACCAGCCTTCTGGCTGCAAAACCTCTTGCCTGCAACTTATCAACAAACGTAAGAAATTATAGTTTACTATATATATATATATATTATTAATATTATTAATATTCGAAAAACTCAGATTACATTTATTGTATTCAGCCATGTAGAGCGAAAAAGTTTTTTATTATTATTATATATATAATAATTGTTTCTACTTTTGACACAAGGCCAGCAATTATTCCAGTGTATTACTGGTACTTTATTTTATCGACCCCGTAAGGATGAAAGGCAAAGTCAACCTCAGCGGGATTTGAACTCAGACCATAAAGGGAAGTAACTCTTTGCTGAAAAGTATGGCGTCCGACCCTCTACCGATACTGCCAATCCACAATAAAAATGGTTTCCCTCTACATGGCTGAATACAATAAATGTAATCTGAGTTTTTCGAATAGTAATAATTGTCTCTACTTTTGGTACAAGGCCAGCAAATATTTCAGTGTATTACTGGTACTTTATTTTATCGACCCCGTAAGGATGAAAGGCAAAGTTAACCTCGGCGAGATTATTAATAATAATATTAGATTCGTTTGCAATTATGCAAACGCCTCATTTTTAAAGCCATGTCAGTTGAATGAGGGGCTCATTCTACTGACATGGTTTTTAAAATGAGGCGTTTGTATAATTGCAAACGAATTGAATATCATTATTAATATAGTAATGCACTGGGTAATAAAAATAAAGTACCAGTAATGCACTGGGTAATAAAAATTAATATAGTAATGCACTGGGTAATACAAATAAAGTACCAGTAATGCACTGGGTAATTGCTGGCCTTGTGCCTAAAGTAGAAACAATTATTAATATTCGAAAAACTCAGATTACATTTATATCATCATACATACATATATATATATATATATATATATATATATATTGTGTTTTGTATATTTCTATAGCTATGTTTATGCCTAATGTATCCGTGTTTTTATATATATTTATACATACATGCATAAATATATTGATGATTTCTACAACATTAGAACTGTTTCATTCGTATGAAATCATCCGGAATATTCCCGATGATTTCATAAGAATGAAACAGTTATAGTCCCGTATTGAGTACCTTATTTAACTTTGGTTATTTCCCGATCCCCTTCGCGATACCAACTTTAGTTATATATGTTCTCTTTGTTCCGTTTGCTCTCCATGGAGCGCTGGGTAACGAAAGATCTCTATTCCACACGATCGTCACAGGCCAGGTTTCTGCTCATCGTTTCTGTAGCAATTTTAATGAAGGTGAAGTTGCTAACCTCACACTCCATCCCTTCCTCCCTTCTCAACTAACGTCGGATTTCGAGCTCAAGGACAATGAAGTTCCGTAACTCTGGATAGGGGTCCATTCAGCTAAAACTTAATAAAATAATTAATTGAACTAGTGTGTATTTCATTAGAAGTATCACCCTGAAAGGGTTAAGTTCCTGCATGGTTGATTTTTAACCTTTTAATTCTGCCAAGATTTTGGTAATATGTTAGTACCAAGTCAGTTAATTAAAGGTCTTCTTTGGTTACTTCCTTTATTTAATTCATATTTCAGTCTTCGGTACCTAAAACCATATATGAGTTTTCTGCAAAGAATATCGATGGAAAAGAAGTGTCCCTGGAGAAATATCGGTAAGTAGTACCTTGTTGTTGTTTTTATAATCCATACTTTATCCTTGATCCAGCAGACATATGATCAAATGTGTTCCAGCTATGACCATCCAGTCTTTTTCAAGATTTGGTACACCCAGGACAAAATTGTTTGCGTTCTTAACTCTTTTGCTACCAACCCACTCAAAACCACCTCTCGTTCTATGAAATAGAATCATTCATTTTAAAGAGTTCCTGTGTACATCAAAACCATACAATATTATTTAATATAAGACTTAGTTGTTCATTTATGTTATAAATACCATCTTTAAAATGAAATAATTAATAATTTTTAGTAAAACCCTCCAATACTTCAATAAAATACAGCAGAGCTGGGCTGAGGAAAAAATACAGCTGAAAAAATGTTACAAAACTAATGTTATAGCTGCTGCACAAAATTGGGCAGGCCTTAGCAGAGCTCTGAAAACACATGTCAGGTCCTCAGCTGTCTGTCAGTGTCACCTTAACAGACAGGTGAAGACACACCTCTGATCCTCAGCTGTCTGTCAGTGTCACCTCAACTGACCAGTGAAGACACACACCTGACCCTCAGCTGTCTGTCAGTGTCACCTCAACTGACCAGTGAAGACACACCCCTGACCCTCAGCTGTCTGTCAGTGTCACCTCAACTGACCAGTGAAGACACACCCCTGACCCTCAGCTGTCTGTCAGTGTCACCTCAACTGACCAGTGAAGACACACCCCTGACCCTCAGCTGTCTGTCAGTGTCACCTCAACTGACCAGTGAAGACCCACCCCTGACCCTCAGCTGTCTGTCAGTGTCACCTCAACTGACCAGTGAAGACACACCCCTGACCCTCAGCTGTCTGTCAGTGTCACCTCAACTGACCAGTGAAGACACACCTCTGGCCCCTTAGGAGTCAATACCTCCCTTTAGTGTTTTACTGTTGCATCATTTTGTTCTATATTTTTGTTGTCTATTTTTTAGGGGTCATGTTGCCATAATTGTCAATGTTGCCAGTAAATGAGGCTTAACTTCCTCTAACTATATCCAGTTAGAGGAGTTGTATGAGAAGTATGGAAAGTCTAAGGGTCTTCGTATTCTGGCCTTCCCATGTAACCAGTTTGGCTTCCAGGTAAGTTGTCTAATGTGCATCAAGTCTTTGGGGGAAGTGAGTCCCACCATGGAGTCTGCACACACACCTGGGTATCCTCAAAGGTAGAACAGGAGGTCTGCTAGCTAAATTCAAGATTTCTAGTACTTTGTTAAAAACATAATATACACACTATATTGGGTATCTATTCTTCTCTTTTGATTTTTAACTTCATCAACATTTAACGTCTGTTTTACTTGCTAGCAAGGGTTGGATAGGTCTTCACAGACCGAGTCAATATTCAAGTGGGGGCTACTGACCTCTCAGATGTCCTGGGGGCCTGAATCTTATTTACATACGATATTGCACTCCACTGAGTGCATTTTATTGTGACACTAGCATTAGGGAGGTTGTCGTGTCTTTGACACAACTGAAGGGGCCTGACGGCGCTTTGTTTGGCAAGCTTTCTATCGCGGGATGCTCTTCCTATAACCAACCACATTACAGAATGTAGTGGGTGAATTCAAATCCATTCCGAGGTTAGCTTTGCCTTTCATCCTTACAGAGTCAATAAAATAAAGCACCAGTAATGCACTGGGGTCTATTTAATCGACTTTCTCCTCACCCCAAAAATTGCTGACCTTGTGCCTATAGTAGAAATCATTATTTTTGTTAGTTTATGATTCAGTATGTTGTTACAGCTCACACCTAAGAAGGTTTAGCTGGCCTCCTACAAAGTTGTATCGCAAAAGAGGTTTCTCATATTTCAATGATTGGTGCCCTGGTCTTATGCTGTTGTTTTTATTACTGTTCGTTTCTATGTAGGTTTAATAGATCTACTACGAGGTTGTATCTTACAGGAGGTTTCTCAAGTATTTTAAAGATAGGGGCCCAGCCCTATGTTGTAGGTACCGCTCACAGCTATGTAGGTTTAGCTGGCCTCTAACAAAGTTGTATCTCATAGGTTTATCTGGTGGTTTAAAAATAGGGGCCCCAGTCTTATGATGTTGTTACAGCTCACACCTATGTAGGTTTAGCTGGCCTCCTACAAGATTGCAACTTATAGGAGATTTCTCAGTTATCTTAATGATAGGGGTCTCTGGTCAGCTTTGCCTTTCAGGATTGATGTTGTTTCTTAAATGTTTTTTTTTTTTTTTTTTTGGTTTATTTTTACCAGGAACCTGGAAGTAATGAAGAAATCAAGAATTATGTTTGCCAAAAATTTCGAGTGAAGTTTGATATGTTTAGTAAAGTAAATGTCAATGGAAAGTCAGCTCACCCTTTGTGGACGTTTTTGAAAGCTTCACAGCCTGGGTTTTTAACCAAGTAAGGAATACTCCCTACTCATTCAGACTTTCTTATTGGTTTCAGTCATTAGACTGCGGGCATACTGGGGCATCACCTTATTGGTTTCAGTCATTAGTCTGCGGCCATGTTGGGACACCACCTTATTAGTTGCAGTCATTAGACTGCAGCCATGCTGGGGCACCACATTCTTTTTACTGGTTTCAGTTGATAGACTGTGACCTTACTGGTTTCAGTTAATAGACTGTTGCCATGCTGGGGTACCACCTTACTGGTTTCAATTATTAGACTGTGGTCATGCTGGGGCAACTTTTTTTCAAGCACTGGGCTGCATAGAATGTGGTTTGCTTTAGGGCGGGCTGCACTACTAAAACATTGAAGGCAATTTTGAAATTGGACGTGCCATTCAGAAAGCCAAATGGGCCTCATATGGCTAGTGGGCAGCAGTGTGCTCATGACTGCATTAGACTTTGGCCATGCTAGGGCATTCTGCAACTCTGAGCTATTGTACAGGAGACTTGCCCAAAATGCATGAAGTGGGATTTGTTTTTTTTTTGTTTTTTTTTTTTAAGTCCATACAAGAAAAAGTAACTCTTTAAAGTGACATAACTCTACACACAGCCATGCAATGAAACAAATACTGATGGAATAAACACCTGATTTAATACTGGGTGTCAATGTAACTGACTAAACACTTGAAGTGCTCCAGCGTGGCCAGAACTAGTGCCAGTAAAAGAACACGATTTCTATAGTAAATGGTTCACTAAGCAAATAGAATATATTATAAACTATAAATTCCTATCTACAGATTCAGTACAGAATTTGTGAGGCACTTTGAGAGATGTGTATGTAAACACACATCTATGTATGTAAACGCACACATTTATGTATGTAAACGCACACATTTATGTATGTAAACACACATTTATGTATGTAAACGCACACATCTATGTATGTAAACACACATTTATGTATGTAAACACACATTATGTATGTAAACACACACATCTATGTATGTAAACACACATTTATGTAAACACATTTATGTAAACACACATTTATATATGTAAACACATTTTTATATGTAAACACACATTTATATATGTAAATACACATTTATATATGTAAATACACATTTATATATGTAAATGCACATTTATATATATAAATACGCATTTATATATGTAAATACACATTTATGTATGTAAACACACACATTTATGTATGTAAACACACACACTTATATATGTAAATACACACACTTATATATGTTAACACATTTATTTATGTAAACCCACATATAAATTTCTATTTACATACATAAATGTGTTTTGATATATGAATGTATGTTTACACATAAATGTGTATGTTTACATATATAAATGAGTGCGTTTAAAATATAAATGAGTGTGTTTACATATATGTGTGTGCTTTCATATATATATATATGTGTGTATGCTTCCATATATAAATATGTGTGTTAACTTAAATAGTTGTTTAAATATATAAACTTGTGTGTTTATATATGTAGGTGTGTGTTTCCATATTTTACATAAATGTGTGTTTACAAATATATGAGTGTGTTTACATATATAAATTAATGTGTTTACATATATAAATTAATGTGTTTACATATATAAATTAATGTTTACATCTATAAATGTGTGTTTACATATATAAATTAATGTGTCTACGTATATAAATGTGTTTACATCTATAGACTAGTGTGTATACATAGATAAATGTGTGTGTTTACATCTATAGACTAGTGTGTATACATAGATAAATGTGTGTTTACATCTATAGACTAGTGTGTATACATAGATAAATGTGTGTGTTTACATCTATAGACTAGTGTGTATACATAGATAAATGTGTGTTTACATCTATAGACTAGTGTGTATACATAGATAAATGTGTGTGTTTATATCTATAGACTAGTGTGTATACATAGATAAATGTGTGTGTTTATATCCATAAATGTGTGTCTCTGTTTCATCTTGCAGTGATATCAAATGGAATTTGACCAAATTCCTCATCAACAAGGAAGGTGTCCCTGTTAAACGTTACGGCCCAAAAACTGCCCCAAAGGTAACTTAGAACGTTTTTGTATTCCATCCAGAATTACAAGATGTCTAACCCCCCCCCCCCCCTTATCTACCTATCAATCTATCTATATATATCCACCTACCTATCTATCTATATATCTACTTACCTATCTACCTACCCATCCACCCACCCATCTATCTATCTATCTATCCACCTACGTATCTACCTGTCACTCCAGCTATCCATCCACCTCTATATCTACCTTTCTACCCACACACCTCTATATATACCTTTCTACCCACCTACCTCTACATCTACCTTTCTACCCACCTACCTCTATATCTACCTGCCTACCCACACACCTCTATATCTACCTTTCTATCCACCTACCTCTATATCTACCTTTCTATCCACCTACCTCTATATCTACCTTTCTACCCACCCACCTCTATATCTACCTGCCTACCCACACACCTCTATATCTACCTGTTTATCCACCCACCTGTCTATCCACCTACCTCTATATCTACCTGTATATCCACCTATTTACCTCTGTGCACTTGTCTTACTTATTTATCTCATTATTTTACCTGTCTTTTCAGGAAATAGAGAAAGATTTAGCCAACTATTTGTAAACAATCCCAACTACTACAGCTACTACTACCAATGACGCCACTGTAGCTACTAGTACATATACAGCTACTATCAGTACTACTACAGTTACTACTACCAATGGCACCACTAGCAGACTGACTGACATTCAATGGTGTTGTCCACTTTGATATCATTTATGATGGATACTTTCTGAAACCTTACCTGGGATAGAAAATTCCTGAATTCACCTGTATTACTCACCTTGGTCAACACTGCTTCTATGTCTATCTGTCTGTATGTCTCTCTCTCTCTCTCTCTCTCTCTCTCTCTCTCTCTCTCTCTCTCTCTCTTATATATATATATTATATACAATATATTAACAAATGGAAACTATATTTATAAAACTATATTTATTTCATTATACATATTTCAAGGACACCAAAGCAAATTATGGTGCACTTTCATCAGATAAAATATAATATAGATCAGTTTTATAAACAAATATTGACATACCCTTAAAGAATGCGACCATGTCGGGAGCTTCCAACCGACATGGTCGCATTCTTTAAGGGTATGTCAATATTTGTTTATAAAACTGATCTATATTATATTTTATCTGATGAAAGTGCACCATAATTTGCTTTGGTGTCCTTGAAATATGTATAATGAAATAAATATGGTTTTATAAATATAGTTTCCATTTGTTAATATATTGTATTTTTACTTCAATAATTTGTTGAGTGCTTTATATCAGTTATAAAAATATTTGCTTGTTGTATCCCAACAAATTAAATATAACTTCTACATATATATATATATTTATATATATATATATATATATTTATATATATATATATATATATATATACCCTTATAAAAAGGAAGTTTGTTTGTACATTGACTGTTATAAAATAGAATTGATAATAATTAAGGTTTTTCATGTGTTTTCAATTAAAAATATATTTAGATGTTATTTATCCTTTTTTTTTTTTTTTTTTTTTGCACAATCAGAACCTCACAAATTCAAACAAAATGTGAAGGCTATCTTAAAAAGCATAAATAAAATAAAATAAAATAAAATAATACATTTACCATTGGTTTATGAATGAATGAAGAATTTACTTACTCATTTCTGTAATTCAGGAAAGTTGATTTAAATGTGTAAGTGTGGTAAATATATACATATACACCAGGAACGAAACTCCCACTGTCACTGCTTCCACCTCTTCCGATCTCCCCATCAATCACTATTATGAGCAAATGGGGCCCACGTGTTGGCCGCCCAGCAGCCCAGGCGATCGGAATAGAGGATGGTGAGGGAGACGCGCTGGAAAATCCATTCCAGCTGCGGATAGCCAACTCTGTGCCAAAGGTGGTGAGTTGGGAGGTAGCCCTAGAGCCAACGACACCAGAAGTCTCCATTGCTATGGGCTCAACAACAAACCTGTCGGAGAGTGACCGATATTTGGAGAGTTTACGCTCCTTGGCCCAAAGTGTGGCAGAGCCTGAGTTAATTAAAATTTTTACACTGTAGCTTTCACCAACTTTTACCTCTATGGCAGTAGGATCTTGTTTGAGGGAGATTTGTTTTCTATTTCTTTTAGGTACACCAACAGTTATAGTGGCTTCTATGACATACATACATACATACACACACATGCATGTGTGTGGGTTTGTGTGTGTAAGACTGTTCGCTGTGATTTGAAATGGATTTTGCTCATATTTCTAGTAGATGGAGGTGTCACATACAACCTTTCCTTTTTGCTTCATATATATATATAGTTATGGAGGCACATGGCATAGTGGTTAGAGCATTGGCCTTGCAATCGAAAGGTTGTGAGTTCAATTCTCAGACCGGGTGATGTGTTGTTTCCTTGAGCAAGACACTTTATTTCACATTGCTCCAGTTTACTCAGCTGTAGAAATGAGATGATAGGACTGGGGTCCATATCATTCTACTGCAAAGTGGATGTGTAGGCGCCACGGCAAAAAAGCACCCAGCACTCACTGTAAATGAGGTTGGTGTTAGGAAGGGCATCCAGCTGTAGAAATCAAGCCAAAAATCAGTTCCTGTCCCACCCTTGCAAGCAGGGAAAAGCGGACGTAAAATGAAATGATGAAATGATAATGATGATATATATATATACATACATGAGACAGTAGACTGGGATATATATATATATATACATACATACATGAGACAGTAGACTGGGATATATATGTCTCTAACTTAAGTACGGTGATAAACACATACACACACACACTTGCCTCTAATATAAGAACACTGAGACACACATGCACATGTGTGCACACACACAGACTCCTTATGACTTTTGTGGAAGAGAGAGAGAAAGAGAAGTAACGTTAAGAAGCATTTAATAAATAAATAAAAGTTATCGAACTATGCTATCATTTTTGTTTTCTTTCTCTCTCTTCCCTAATCCCCCCCCCCTCTCTTTCTCTACAGAATGAAGAACAAAAAAACAAGTTGTGGGAGGAGGAAGGGGAGTATTGGAAGGGAGGGTTTAATGTCCCCAGGGGTTTCATTATTGATTTTTATTGAAATCCAATTAGCCAGTCCTGTTTCTGAATATTAGCTTAAACCGTGTGTAAAGTTTCATCTGGATTGAATCACTGGTTTAAATGCCAACTGGTTACACACAGACAGACAGAAATTGCCATTTATATAGTAGATTTCTGGCAATATTGTAACAATATGACACTCCCCAAATATAACTATATATATTCTAGCAGCAGGGCCCGGCGTTGCACGGGGTAGGAAACGTGTAATAGCAACATGCATATGCAAAGATTGAGGAATGTAGCTGTGAACTTTTTGAATTCCCTTATTCTCAGGGAATGATTGTTCATCTATTGGAAACGTATAACTCCAGCAGTAGCGGTGTCAAGGGGCTGATTGCGGAAATCCTGTATGCGATAGGAGTAAGTAAGTGCTGTGGGACGATGTATGTTGTAAGTCTGTTCACGGATTACGTCACGAATGGGGAACACAGGTCAGTCTGAAGGAGCGACGTAGTCAATTGTATGAAAACCAAGTAGGGATATTGAGATGACGAAATCAGCGTGGCAACGCAGCTGCAGCAGAAGGGGGTCATAGTGCAATTAGCACAAACGCTGGGCAGCACTGGTTGCACTGCGTTTACGCAGCGACAAAAGGGGTCACCGCAGAATTAGCACAACCGCTTTTTAGCGTACTTGCGCAGGACGTTCATACTGCGGTGTAGGTGCAACAAAAGGGGTCTTAGTAGAACACAGGCATGAGTTTTACGGTGTCAATAACGCGTCAACGTACACAGGCCCGGATTTGCGCGTGATGAAAGCACGAAGCGTCAACGGGGCGCCGACAAAAAATTTAAGGTCCTCCTCATTTCCTCAATCCCCCGAAAATGGTCCTGCTTAAAACTAAGTAAGTGTTGTGTCCTGTGGTAAATAAACTAAGTTTTTAACGAAATATTATACGCTACTTACGATGTTTAAGTAGCGTTTAGATTGAAAATGAAAATGGCATGTAATGCCCAATGCTAATTCGTAAATTTCCTTGAAACCATTAATGGAATCGAAAATGTTTTTTGTCCACAGCAATGCGAGGGGACTAACTAATGTGTGTTGCAAATTTCGAGGAAATCGGCTGGATTATCTTTAAGTTACGCCTAAAAAAACCCACTAAAAATGCCTAAAAAATGCAGTTTCTTGCCTAATGCGGGCAGAAAAAGTTAAATTTTGTTTAGCCCATTGCACTTCTCGAGTTTTAGGGATTTACACAGACAGATATCCTCTGTTTTATATATATATACACATACACAAATGGTCGTATGTTTCCCGGAACTCATCATACATAATGACTGATAAGTGGTCTGCCTATAATCAGCTTTCTAATCAGCAGTGTGAATCATCCGATTCCATTTCGTCTCTCCAAATAATTTCACTCAGTATAGAAATCACAGTAGACGGAAGTTGTAGAAACACCAATTACACGCAGAACTTCTGATTTCGTTGCGAGAAGAGACTAAAGGAGTTTCTGATATATTGGATCATATAACACTATTAAACATATATTTATAAGCATGCATGGTCCCGTAACTCTTGAGAGAGTCGTAGGGGCGCCGTATTGACAGAGCTTTTCTAGGGCACATTTTAAACCTGGCAGAGCCCATCTCCAAGTCTGAATACAGTAGATTTCTTCCAGAGAACGACAGAGAGTGAGAGAATGGAAGTGAGAAAGAGATATAGAAGAAAATTCGACCCTAGTATTCGACTGGTATTTTTTTATCGACATTGAACAGACGAAAAGCAAAGTTGACCTCGACAGGATTTGAACTCAGAGCGCAAAGAGTCGAAACAAATACCGTAAATCATTCTATCCGACATTTTAACCACTCTGCCAATTCGCGGCCTTTATATTTTTATACAATTATATTTTTAAAAAAAACAAAAAAAAAAACAGTATTAAATATAAATTTTAAAATAATTACGATTTATTTCTGAAGAAAAATGAGTTTACAACCGCAATATGAAGGATCGACCTAGATTTATTTTTAAAAAATCGAGATGGTCATGAATGGATTGCCTTTGTTTATGTTTACTTGATTAGATATTAAACGATATATCTAAGTCACCTTATGTTAAGCTTTTAACAATCTTAAGAACGGAACAAAATCAAAGACATTATCGATATCTTAAACGTAATGGAACAGTGCTATGAAAATCGATAAATTTATATCAAAACCAATAATATAAAAAAGAAGATTTATTTGTAAATATTTATAAAAATGCTGTGGAAACTTCCACAAGTGCCCCAATTAACTCAACTTCTAACAATTAATTTCGTTTTCTACGTTTTGATTGGTCGAAATATTTAACCAATCATATCCAAGCCGCTCATATTCAATTTGGAGATTTGAAAAAAAATAACAAATAACAAAACAAATTATTGACGTCGTCTTCTCACTGTTTTCACCTTTGGGATTTTAATGACTTACTATACCTGTTTAATTAATAGCTTGTTTGTATTTGATTTATTCCAATGAAACCGAAAATGGCATCGAAAGAGAACGACAGGTATGTAGTATATATATTTATTTGTATCAAACTGGTTATTCAATTCGAACGAACATTTTGTATATTTTTTTACGAACGAAGTTTTCAAATTTGAATATGTTGTGCCTTTGTTAGTTGGTGTTTTAGCCCCAGGTTTTCTCAAATCCATGTTTATGTATTGTATATACCTTCTTTCGCTTGTTATATATATACATATATGAGTATATCCATGTATATACCTAGGAAGAAGAACCATTTTCCATTCAACGGACACACATATATATATAATGTGTGTGTAGTTGTATTTGCCACGATCAATTTTACTCGATCTTCCAATTAGTTTATTTGTAATGATTATTTTATACAAACATATAAATAATGGATGATTTTCATGAATAACAATATATATATATATATTAAACTAATATATATTATCTGTATAAACTGATGTATATTATCATTGTACTGTATCGTTTTTACCCGTTGACTTTTCACATACACACACATATATGCATATCCACACACACACACACACACACATATATTAATTCAAAATATTAATAAATATAGACATTCATGTAATCAAATATATTTTATTATATATATTTCGGAGGTATAGTGCTGTTTCCTCAGTACGTCCTCATCAGATAAAATATATAAATTGATGTATGACATACCTCAACTGTGCTGATGGTTCAATTCCAGTCTTGGCACATATATATATATATATATATATATATATATATATGTGTCTATAGAATTCCACTGTTGACTTCGCCATATTGACTTCCTTGTGCCAAATTCAACGCCATGCCAAACATATTTTAAGTGTGGCATGTCGTTAAAAATATTCTATCACCGTGATCACTAACTGGACTTTCACTATGCTGGGGACAACGCCTTTAGGATTTTCCTTTTTTTAGTCGATCTTATTTAGCGACCCGAATACTTTTTTTTTTTCTTTTATTATATGTCTGGTACTTATTTTATCGATCTCTGTCCATCAACATATCGAGACACCACATAGGCAAAAACGATGTAAGCGTAAAATCACAACCATCCATATATATATATATATATATATGCACACACACATATATACAGTGGTAGCCATGACTGGACCCCGAAACTTAAGATCGCGCATGCATGTGAACACACACACACACATGGCACCCTTGGGAAAAGAAAATTCAAAATATCTCGTCTGATTCATTGGATTCATGGCGATCAAGTTAGGGTTGAAGCTTGTCTATCGGAAAGGTGCGAAATATATATATATATTTTAAATGATATTCTACAGACGTACATTTTTGAATGGGTAGATTACAATTATGTTGATGGAATTTTAAAGGAAAGGTTTTATCATATTTTCACTATTTGTAGTAGAAATTACGTCAATTACATTACATTCCTGTATAAAATCTATGACCAGTATCCTGATTGATGTTTTATTCATTATCAACATATGATGAAAAATAAATCCAAAAATATTGCTTCCTTCAAACCCGTTAAGTAAAAAAAATTATTTCGCGAAAGTGTTTTGAAGACCATATTCGTACAAAAACCACAGAGAAAAACATGTCACCCCAGAGCAAAGCGAGTGTAACATTAAAACACGAGAACTCCGAGGGTCTCCCTCCCTCCCTCAGTTAACTAAAAAAGGACTAATTCTCAGTCTTTTTGAAGGCCACATTCGTTCAAGACATCAACAATTCTATAGAAAAACATAAAGACGAGTGTGATTGAATAAATTAACCGAAGCATTAGTTCTTTTTCAAATTTCATCAACACGATCATCGTTATCTCCATCATGGAAAACGTATCTCTAAATGTTATTAATATACATTAAGCTATTTAGGCCTGGTTAGGGTTCTATCGTCGGTCTGTACCTGTTAATCACACACATATTTCCATCCACCTGTATTTTAAATTTACTTGAGAAAAAAAAATACAATAAACGCATTCATTTGCGAAACTATTTTCTATAAGTGAAGCAGTCAGATAGAAAACACAGGCCTTTTGTATCAACGAAGAACTTGTCAATGATGGTTGATTGTCGTATAGATGGTGGTAGTGGTGGTGGTGACAGTTGTATGGTTATAAAAAAAGCAGGTAAAACCACCTATATATATATATATATTGTGTGTGTGTATATATATATATATATATATATATATATATATATATATATATTGTGTATGTATATATATATATATTGTATATATATATATTGTATATATATACATATTGTGTATATATATACATATTGTGAATATATATACATATTGTGTATATATATACATATTGTATATATATATATATATTGTATATATATACATATTGTGTATATATATATTGTATATATATATATATATTGTATATATATACATATTGTATATATATACATATTGTATATATATACATATTGTATATATATACATATTGTATATATATACATATTGTATATATATACATATTGTATATATATACATATTGTATATATATACATATTGTATATATATACATATTGTATATATTATATATATATATATATTGTATATATATACATATTGTATATATATATATATTGTATATATATACATATTGTATATATATATATATTGTATATATATATATATTATATATATATATATATATATATTGTATATATATACATATTGTATATATATACATATTGTATATATATATATATTGTATATATGTATATATTGTATATATATACATATTGTATATATATATATATTGTATATATATATATATTTTATATATATATATATATATATATATATATTGTATATATATACATATTGTATATATATACATATTGTATATATATACATATTGTATATATATACATATTGTATACTAACAGATTTACCCGGCGTTGCTCGGGGTTTGAAATTATGCTGTCCCATGGTCGGGTTGTTGGCGACTAAACTGGCAACCCCACCAAGGTTTCTTGGTGAGGAGGGTGACTTTGGACATCCTGCAGGACTAAAAATAAAAGCTTCACGGCACAGGCATTGCTTTATATCTGGAGATCTCTCTGCACTTGTTGTCACATGGTACCATGGGCCCAGCACTATGTGTCAATAATTGTCACAAGTGTAGTGTTTGTACCGGAGTTTTCAAGTCGCTGGCTGGACTAAAAAGTCACACTCGTTCTGCGCATCGGTAGGGGTTCTCCTACATGGATATAAAGTAGTGGCCATACTTGAAAACGAGTTGGCAGCCACCATATATATATGTATGTATGCCTACAGCCTTGGCTACACATCACCTTTACAGAATTAGTTGCCTCCACTCTGTGTCATGTGACCATGGAAGGGAAGTAATCAGGCATGTGCTTTATCAAAAGATCACTGTGGTACATTTTTTTTCAATATGGACCAAGGAGCACCCGACCAGAGCTTCTAAGTAGAAAGCAAAGAGAAATGCTTTTCATCCTTCCAGGATCAATAAAGTACCAGTTAAGTACTGGGGTTGATATAATCAACTTTCCTCTCTCCCCAAATTGCTGGCCTTGTGCTAATATTAGAATTATTTTGGTTGTTTGATTTATATTTGTATATTTTTCTCTTCAGCTTTTGTGAACCAGCTGTCCCCAGTCGCAGAAGAAGGTTCTCTTTAACCTCCGCTACCAGCATAATGGATCTAACAGAACTGACATTTGTAAGTTTACCATATTCCCTTACCGTATTTCTTTACCATATTCCTAATGACAAATGCTGCCCTATGGTCAGTTGATCTATCAGAATTGACCCTTTTAAGTTTACCATATTCCTAATGACAGACGCTACCTATGGTTTCATTTAGTGGTCAGTAAATAGATATGCAGTAAACAGATAAAGGGTGCAACAAGGCATAGAATTGCCACGGGATAGGGATCATGTTGGGATGAGGGAGTGAGGCTGATGATATTCCCCAACTCCCTATGGTTTCATTTAGTGGTCATTGTTTTGATTTGACATTTATAAATAGATATTTTCCACATTCCCTAACTATATTTCTTAGGAAAAACACTGCCCTACAATTTTATTGCCGTGGTCAATAACTCTATTGTGTCGACATTTGTAAGTTTACCATAGAGGCACATGGCTTAGTGGTTAGAGCATTGGCCTCGCAATCGAAAGGTTGTGAGTTCAATTCTCAGACCGGGTGATGTGTTGTTTCCTTGAGCAAGACACTTTATTTCACATTGCTCCAGTTTACTCAGCTGTAGAAATGAGATAAGGACTGGGGTCCATATCATTCCACTGCAAAGTGGTCGTGGAGGTGCCACGGCGTAAAAGCACCCAGCACTCACTGTAAATGAAGTTGGTGTTAGGAAGGGCATCCAGCTGTAGAAATCAAGCCAGAATCAGTTCCCGTCCCACCCTTGCAAGCAGGGAAAAAGCGGACGTAAAATGAAATGATGATGATTCCTAATGTAAGACACTTCCTATGATTTTCTTTTAGTGGTCAGTAAGCTCCGGTGTAGCAGGTCTTTTAAAAATTGAAATATCTTGACCATAGACACATCACAGCTCCTGTGTAGCAGGTCTTTTAAAAATTAACATATCTTGACCATAGACACATCACAGCTCCTGTGTAGCAGGTCTTTTAAAAATTAACATATCTTGACCATAGGCACATCACAGCTCCTGTGTAGCAGGTCTTTTAAAAATTAACATATCTTGACCATAGACACATCACAGCTCCTGTGTAGCAGGTCTTTTAAAAATTAACATATCTTGACCATAGGCACATCACAGCTCCTGTGTAGCAGGTCTTTTAAAAATTAACATATCTTGACCATAGGCACATCACAGCTCCTGTGTAGCAGGTCTTTTAAAAATTAACATATCTTGACCATAGGCACATCACAGCTCCTGTGTAGCAGGTCTTTTAAAAATTAACATATCTTGACCATAGGCACATCACAGCTCCTGTTTACCATTGGTATTTTTTAGAATTTAAAATATCTTGACCGTAGATACTTCACAGCTCCAGTGACATGGTATAAAACTGGTGACATCTTTTACATGGTTGTCTGATACCCCCTCTCACAAACCAATCCTGGCTGTCTGATAGATAGGAAAGAAAAAAAAGCGTTAAAAACATCAAAAATAAAGACTTGGGCTTCTTTGTGAGTTGTTAATGATTTAATAAGTGGTGTGGTGGAACGAGGTTAAGTAGATAACAAAGAAAATCAACCCTAGAAGAGGAAGCAAACATCACATTACATATACATACTTATACAAATATATACACATTTGGATGTATATACATACTTATACATATATATACACATGTATATATACACATTTGGACATATACACATACTTATACATATATATACACATGTATATATACACATTTGGACATATACATACTTATACATATATATACACATGTATATATACACATTTGGACATACACACATACTTATACATATATATATATACATGTATATATACACATTTGGACATATACATATACACTCACTTGTAACACATGTATATATACATACTTGTATGTATACACACACTTGAACATATACGCGTGTATATATACATTCTTGAACATATACACACGTTTATATATACACACACTTGAACATATACACACATATGAACGTATACACATACATGTATATATATATATATACATTCTTACACATATATATATATATACACATACTTGTATATATAAACACACTTGAATATATATACACACTTGTACATGTTCATATGCACACACACACACACACACACACACACACACACACACACACATCTGTTCAGTCGTCAACCAAAATTAGATTGTCGTCTGCTTTGTTTGAAGTTTCTTTATGTATATTTCTAATAAGTTGTTGCCTCATTTTGGAGGACTGATTATTGGGAGGAGGAAGGGGAGTAGTGGGAGGTTGGGTTTAACATACAGTAGTAGTATCTTCTCTCACTCCTCTCTCACTGAAACGTCTTCTCTTTCCTCCTCCATTGTAAAGATGTCCCCAGGGGTTCCATTCTTGAATTTTATTGAAATCCAATTAACCAGTCCTGTTTCTGAATATTAGCTTTACACGTGTGTGTAAAGTTTCATCAGGATCGGATCACTGGTGTAGGCGCCAACTGGTTACACACAGACAGAAATTGCCATTTATATAGCAGATGATAATAATAATTTCTACTTTAGGCACGAGGCGAAAGTCGATTGAATCAACTCCAGTACATTACTGGTACTTTATTTTATCGACCCCGTAAGGATGAAAGGCAAAGCTAACCTCGGCGGGGTTTAAACTTAGAACGTAAAGGGGCATAACTATCATATATGCCAGAAAGCATGTTGTACGATGCTCTACCGATATTGCCAATCCAACACTCCTTGCCAGAACGTAGAGGGACGTAACTCTATGCCACAAATCATGTCGTATGAGTCCCTGCTGGTTCTAATAGGTTTTATTTTTATTTTCAGAAGCGGAAGAGGAAGAAAGATGATGACACTATCAGTGTCCAGAGTTTGGATATGTCATTCAAGGTTGGTACAGGTTTTTAGTGTGTGTGCATGTGTGTTTGAGTGTGTGTGCGTGTGGCATGTGTCTATTTGTGAGTTTGAGTGTGTGTGCATGTGGCTTGTATGGGTGTATGTGTGTTTGTGAGTGTGTGTGTGTGTGGCATGCGTGTATTTGTGAGTTTGAGTGTGTGTGCATGTGGCTTGTATGGGTGTATGTGTGTTTGTGTGAGTGTGTGTGTGTGGCAGGCGTGTATTTGTGAGTTTGAGTGTGTGTGCATGTGGCTTGTATGGGTGTATGTGTGTTTGTGTGAGTGTGTGCATGTGGCATGCGTGTATTTGTGAGTTTGAGTGTGTGTGCATGTGGCATGTATGGGTGTATGTGTGTTTGTGAGTGTGTGCGTGTGGCATGCGTGTATTTGTGAGTTTGAGTGTGTGTGCATCTGGCTTGTATGGGTGTATGTGTGTTTATGAGTGTGTGCGTGTGGCATGTGTGCATTTGTGAGTTTGAGTGTGTGTGCATGTGGCTTGTATGGGTGTATGTGTGTTTGTGAGTGTGTGCATGTGGCATTTGTGAGTTTGAGTGTGTGTGCATGTGGCATGTATGGGTGTTTGTGAGTGTGTGCGTGTGGCATGCGTGTATTTGTGAGTTTGAGTGTGTGTGCATGTGGCTTGTATGAGTGTATGTGTGTTTGTGTGTGTGTGTATGTGTGTATTTGTGAGTTTGAGTGTGTGTGCATGTGGCATGTATGGGTGTATGTGTGTTTGTGAGTGCGTGCGTGTGGCATGTGTGCATTTGTGAGTTTGAGTGTGTGTGCATGTGGCTTGTATGGGTGTATGTGTGTTTGTGAGTGTGTATGTGGCATGTGTGTATTTGTGAGTTTGAGTGTGTGTGCATGTGGCTTGTATGGGTGTATGTATGTTTGTGAGTGTGTGTATGTGGCATGTGTGTATTTGTGAGTTTGAGTGTGTGTGTGTGATTTTCTTTTCTACATGATTATGTATTCCCTATTCTGTAGTGTTATACAGTGAGGGAGTCAACAAAGTAGGTAAAACATCTGATGAAATGTATTCTGCTATTCAGTTGATGTCAGCTGTGAAAATATTTCAGTCCTCAACTTTTCCTTAACCTTCAGCATGCTAGAAAGTTTTATGATTGCTTGCCTTGACACTGATTGGCAGTATCGGTAGAGCGTCGGACACCATGCTTTGCGACACAGAGTTATCACCCATTACGTTCTGATTTCAAATCCCGCCTTTCATCCTTATACAGTCGATATAATAAAGTACCAGTAATGCACTGGGGTAATTGCTGGCCTTGTGCCAAAAGTAGAAACAATTATGTATTAAGGGGAGAGTACTCTATATTGGCGACATAACACGCCAAGAGCGTGCTCAAGGTTAACCACTCTCTTGCCACATTAATCACCATATTACGAAGACTTTGTTCTATCTATCTATCTACCTGTGTGTCTATCTATCTATCTATCTACCTGTGTGTCTGTCTCTCTATATCTATCTATGTATCTATCTATCTATCTATATGTGTGTCTATCTCTCTGTATCTATCTATCTATCTATCTACCTGTGTGTCTATCTCTCTGTATCTATCTATCATTCTATCTATCTACCTCTGTATCTATTTATCGAAGGCATGTGGCTTGGTGGTTAGAGAATTGAATTCGCAATCGTGAGATTTTGAGTTTGATTCCTGGACCAAGTGATGTGTTGGGGGGTCCTTGAGCAAAATAGTTCATTTCACGCTCTTTCTGCCAGGAGTTGTGACAGAATCAGCAATGGAAGGACCAATAGAAACATTGTTTCCTTGGTTCAATTTGACGAATTCCACTCCACTTTGTATGTGGTCTTGTCAATTGATTCTATCTATTTCATCTGATCTGACTTGACTCACAGCAGGACAACTCGTCCAACCCATTCTAAGGTAGAAAAATGGTTAAAACGTTTAATGGTGATGATGATGCTAACAATTGTTTCTACTTTTGGCACAAGGCCAGCAATTACTCAGTACATTACTGGTACTTTATTTTATCGACCCCGTAAGGATGAAAGGCAAAGTTAACCTCGGCGGGATTTGAACTCAGTCCGTAAAGGGACGTAACTCTATGCTGAAAGCACGGCGTCCGACTCTCTACCAATACTGCTATCCACCGCCCTTGGTGATGATGATGATAATAATTGTTTCTAATTTTGGCACAAGGCCAGCAAATCACCCAGTTCATTACTGGTACTTTATTTTATCGACCCCGTAAGGATGAAAGGCAAAGTTGACCTCGGCGGGATTTGAACTCAGGATGGCAAGGGCCGTAACTCTATGCATCAAGGTATGGCGTCCGACCCTCTACCGATACTGCCAATCCACCGCCCTTGGTGATGATGATGATGATGATGATAATAATAATGTGTTGCATTTCTGTATCTTTCAAACAATAATTCTTCAGTAGCAGTCGATTACTTTGAAGGCTGTTGAACCATTACGGTCAAAGAGAAACGATTCTAGCTGGCAATTTTGGTGGTGGTGGTGGTGGTGGTGGTGATGGTAGTGGTGGTGGTGGTGGTGGTGTTGGTGATGGTTGTCATGATGGTGGTGTTGGTGATGGTAGTGGTGGTGGTGGTGGTGGTTGTCATGATGGTGGTGTTGGTGATGGTAGTGGTGGTGGTGGTGGTGGTTGTCATGATGGTGGTGTTGGTGATGGTAGTGGTGGTGGTGGTGGTGATGGTGGTGGTGGTGGTGGTGGTGGTGGTGGTGGTGGTGTTGGTTGTCATGATGGTGGTGTTAGTGATGGTGGTGGTGGTGGTGGTGATGGTAATAATTGTGGTCTGGATGGTGGTTGTCATCCTGGTAATGATGGTGATAGTAATGGTGGTGGTGGTGGTAATGTTGTTGGTGGTGGTGGTGATGGTGGTAATGATGATGTTGGTAATGTTGGTGGTGGTGATGGTGGTAATGATGATGTTGGTAATGTTGGTTGGTGGTGTTGTTGGTGGTGGTGGTGGTGATGTTGGTAATGATGGTGGTAATGTTGGTAATGATGATGGTGGTAATGTTGGTAATGATGGTGATGGCAGCAGCAGCAGCAGCAGCAGCAGCAGTAGTGAGGAGGAAGAGGAATTACAGATAGTGTTGATGTTGATTGTCAGTTGTTGGTGCAATAATTAGAACCAGTTACAACACAACTGCTGCTGCAGTTGCAGCTACAGCAGCCATTACATCTCTCTCTCTCCTTCCTCTTAGTTCCATCTACAGTAACACAAGCACTTACATCTCTCTCTCCCCTCTCTCTTTCTTCCTGTCTCTCCCCTTCCTCTTTCTTCCTCTCTCTCCCCTTGCTCTTTCTTCCTGTCTCTCCCCTTGCTCTTTCTTCCTGTCTCTCCCCTTGCTCTTTCTTCCTGTCTCTCCCCTTCCTCTTTCTTCCTGTCTCTCCCCTTCCTCTTTCTTCCTGTCTATCCCCTTGCTCTTTCTTCCTGTCTCTCCCCTTCCTCTTTCTTCCTGTCTCTCCCCTTCCTCTTTCTTCCTGTCTATCCCCTTCCTCTTTTTTCCTGTCTCTCCCCTTCCTCTTTCTTCCTGTCTATCCCCTTGCTCTTTCTTCCTGTCTCCCCCCTTGCTCTTTCTTCCTGTCTCTCCCCTTCCTCTTTCTTCCTGTCTCTCCCCTTCCTCTTTCTTCCTGTCTCTCCCTTTGCTCTTTCTTCCTGTCTATCCCCTTCCTCTTTCTTCCTGTCTATCCCCTTCCTCTTTCTTCCTGTCTCTCCCCTTGCTCTTTCTTCCTGTCTCTCCCCTTGCTCTTTCTTCCTGTCTCTCCCCTTCCTCTTTTTTCCTGTCTATCCCCTTCCTCTTTCTTCCTGTCTCTCCCCTTCCTCTTTCTTCCTGTCTCTCCCTGTTGTCCTCTCCTGCGCTCCTTCTTTCTCTCTCTTTTTGCCCCCTCTCCCAGTTACTCTCCTTGTTGCCCACTCTCTCTCTCCCTCTCTTTGTCATCCTCTATTTGCCCTTCCTCTCTCTCCTCATCCTTTCTTGCCCTCCTTCTTTCTTTGTCTTCCTCTTTGATTCCTTCCTTGCTTTCTTTCTCTCTCGTGTTCTCTCTTTCACCTCACTTTTCTCCTTCCTCTCTTTCTCCCTTCTCTCTCTCTTCCCTTCCTCTTTCTTTCTCTCTCTCCTCCCCCTCATCTCTCTTCTCTTTTCTCCCCTTCCTCTTTCTTCTTCTCTCCCCTTCCTCTTTCTTCCTCTCTCCCCTTCCCCCT
>OZ024762.1:5473634-5498634 GCA_964016885.1 Eledone cirrhosa
TTCACACACATACTGTACTGTATCACATACTATACTGTACAATATTGTATGATATACAATATTTCATTATGTTGTATTGTGTGATATATCATTGTAGGCTATTGCAATACATCATCGATGTGGAAAATATTGATCTCCCCTCCCCTCCACGCCCCCCTCTCTCTCTCTCTCTCCCATTCATAAATTCTGTATATTTCTGAGTTATGTTGTAACAATTGCTATTAACAATTTCAGCTGGAGCTACCATTTCATAGCATTAACCAAAATATCTTTCCAACAACATTAACTCTTTTGATACCAATTTTTACCTTAGACCCCATGCTGAATATAACCTATAAGCTATATTGAAGGTGTGTGGCCTAGTGGTAAGGTTGTTGGACTTAGGATCATAATGTCGTGAGTTTGATTCCTAGACTGGGTTGTGTGTTGTGTTCTTGAACAAAACACTTCATTTTATGTTGCTCCAGTATCCTCACCTGAAGATGAGTACCGGAAATAGCTGTGGGTTTAACTCTGCAATGGACCGGCATCATGTCTATTGGGTGAGTGGGGTGGGGGGTCTTGTATTCTCAGTCACTCCATGTCACAGAAACGAGGATAAGTACTGGCCTTATGAGTCTCAAGACAGAATTTAGGTTTTCTTTTTTAAATAAACTATAGCTTATGGCCACTCACCCTTGATGGCCTCATTTTTATCTTATTAGTTTTTATTCTGTAACACTAAATCATCAAAAATTATATACACGCACACACACACACACACACACACACACACACAGTTTTCGCCCAGTATTTGCAGAAAAATCGCAAATATTGGACATGGTCCATAAAAATGCATATAAACATCAAATTATGACATAAAATATAGGCCAGCAAATATGGTATATTATTAATAATTTAGCGTTAAAACGCACTAAAAAATATATATTGCCATGAAAAAAGCCATCAAGAAATCGCGGATGATATTTACAATTCCACGGATATGCAGTGGTTTCCATGATCAATTATTAGTTAGGTTCTAAGGAAAATTATGTGAATAACTGGGTCCATGAATGCCAGGGGTACACTGTATACACATAATGGAACCTAAATTCACGAACGCCTCTCATCACAAAATTTTTCCTAACATAAAACGTCTCGGTTGACAAACAATGTTTCGAATAACAAATGCGCAAGCCATCATCACTTGCTGTGTAGTTAGTTACTATGGTGATATTTATCTGTCTTTCACATAGTCTCTCTCTCTCTCTCTCACACAACATTTCATAAGGGAAAAATGGTTTCGGTTTATGAACATTTTGGATAATGATTTACCCTTAGAAACAACTTAAGTTTGTGAACTGAGGTTCCACTGTATATGTTACCAGACCGATGGTTGTAAGCACCAAAGAAAGAGCCCTCAATATGTAATCATAGAGGTAAATATACTATATTGTGTGAAACACATGGCAAACTGGTGTATACCTTCTTAGGTACTCTGAGTTTCACGAAGCAAGGATTTGCTTCATTCTTCTTCACCATCATCATCATCATCATCATCATTACTGCATTACCACCACTACCACCTCTATCATCATTACTAACACTACTACAACCACCACCAGCACTACCATCACTACAACCACCATGGAGGTATGAAATTAGATCAATACATATTGAGGAAAAGATAATAATCAATAACAGCAGAGAGAGAAAGAGAGAAGAGAACACTTCCGATTGGTCATGGCTTTTAAAGAACCATGAACAATATTGATTTCTTTATAAGGACATTAGGCTTCAAAAACGAAGGGGAGGAGGAGAGAGTGAAGGGGGGGGGGGGGGGGGTTATGGCGCAGCAAGAACTAAATAATGATTTCTCACTTTGATGTTTTTGGTACCGTATTAAATATGGCAGTAGAGCCAGTGATGGATGTTGTGAAGAGAAATGGAGTGAGGTGGTTTGGTCATGTGTTGAGGAAGAATGAAAGTGACTGGGTGATAGGAATAGAACCAGTGATGGATGTTGTGAAGAGAAATGGAGTGAGGTGGTTTGGTCATGTGTTGAGGATGGATGAAAGTGACTGGGTGATTGGAATAGAGCCAGTGATGGATGTTGTGAAGAGAAATGGAGTTTAGGTGGTTTGGTCATGTGTTGAGGAAGAATGAATGTTGTGAAGAGAAATGGAGTGAGGTGGTTTGGTCATGTGTTGAGGATGGATGAAAGTAACTGGGTGATAGGAATAGAACCAGTGATGGATGTTGTGAAGAGAAATGGAGTGAGGTGGTTTGGTCATGTGTTGAGGAAGAATGAAAGTGACTGGGTGATAGGAATAGAACCAGTGATGGATGTTGTGAAGAGAAATGGAGTGAGGTGGTTTGGTCATGTGTTGAGGATGGATGAAAGTGACTGGGTGATTGGAATAGAGCCAGTGATGGATGTTGTGAAGAGAAATGGAGTGAGGTGGTTTGGTCATGTGTTGAGGAAGAATGAATGTTGTGAAGAGAAATGGAGTGAGGTGGTTTGGTCATGTGTTGAGGATGGATGAAAGTAACTGGGTGATAGGAATAGAACCAGTGATGGATGTTGTGAAGAGAAATGGAGTGAGGTGGTTTGGTCATGTGTTGAGGAAAGATGAAAGTGACTGGGTGATAGGAATAGAACCAGTGATGGATGTTGTGAAGAGAAATGGAGTGAGGTGGTTTGGTCATGTGTTGAGGAAAGATGAAAGTGACTGGGTGATAGGAATAGAACCAGTGATGGATGTTGTGAAGAGAAATAGAATGAGAGGGTTGGGTCATGTGTTGAGGAAGAATGAAAGTGACTGGGTAATAGGAATAGAGCCAGTGATGGATGTTGTGAAGAGAAATAGAATGAGAGGGTTGGGTCATGTGTTGAGGAAGAATGAAAGTGACTGGGTGAGAGGAATAGAGGCAGTGATGGATGTTGTGAAGAGAAGCTTGTAGTGGAAAATTGGCAGAAATATTAAAAACATTAGATGGAATGTTTTGAGCTATCTGTTCTGGCGCTGGGCAGTTCAAGTTCCATGCATGTCTTATCATCAGAAAAGCAATGGGGGCTCTACCAGGATGTGTGACCAATGGATGGTATAAGCAATGGGAAGACCAATAGATGGTATCAGCAGGGGGAAGACCAATGGATGGTATCAGCAGTGGGAAGACCAAAGGAAACATAGTTCCTTGGTTCAATCTGATGACTGGTTTCTTTCTTTACTTTTAATATTCTACTCGTAGCAAAATTAAAAAAAGAAAGTTCCAATAATTTCTAACTTGGTATAAGGCCAGAAATGTATTTGAAGCAGGTGTAGGATAAATCTATATCATGTACTCTAGATATATCTAAACTATTGACTGAGTAAAAAGAACTGGCCAATGGTGAAGAATTTTTAGGTGAAGCATAAAGTTAATTCACTTGACAGAGTACCTCCACATCACATCACTGGTACCCTCACACCACATCACTGGTACCCCCACACCACATCACTAGTACCCCCAAACCACATCAAACAGGCCCTGGTTCTACAACAGAAACCAGCTATGTTTTATCCTTTCCTCACCATATTTCTAATGAAGTACATTCTCTTTCAATTAACTGATGAAGAATTTGGAAGGATTTACTGAAATTATTAATTATTTCATAACAAAGATAGTAACTTAACATATGGGTCTTATATAATATTATGCTGGAAAATTTATATTTAAATAGGATTCCTTTAAAATGGGTGGGTTTTATTTCATATGACAAGAGCCAGTTTGGGCTGGATTGGTAACAAAAAGGTTAATGTATTTATTACATTTATCTAAAAACCTTCCATCATAATTTTATGTAAGAACCTTTGTTAAGAGAAAGTTAGTATATACGGTAAATCAAATCCCTCTATATTCTTCATTACCAAATCCCTCTAAATTCTTGACTATTTAAAAAAATTATTTGAAAACCAGGCATTCATCAGAAATGTGGTAATGAAAAGGTTAAAGTGTTTATATTGATCTAAAAACCATTAAGTTATGTTCCAAATACCAGATTAATAATGAGGAATTAGTTATGCATATTCCCAAATCTCAAATTTTTTTAGTATTTTCTAAATCAGTGGTCGCCAAACTTTTAGATCTCACAGACCCCTAAATTTGTAATTTTAAATCTCGCGGACCACTAATATGAATTTTAAAAAAAAGATTTTTCTGTGGACCAACAAAATTTACAATTAAATAGCCGTGTAATTGGAACACATGTATACTTATATCTGTGTTCATCCCTCTCATATATTCAATTATATATAGATATATGTGTATTTATATCATCATCATCATCATCATCATCGTTTAACGACCATGTTCCACGCTTGCATGAGTTTGGACGGGAGTTTTCCCACTTGAGGCAAGAGTGGTTGTCATTGCTCACATAGGACTTTATATATATATGTATATGTTTATATATGTATGTGTATATATATATATGTGTGTATGTGTGTACACACACACACACATATATGGCATTTCATCCATTACTTTCTATTTTTAATGAGTGTCTGTTCTATCTGCCAGGAGTTTTGTCTATCAGTAGATAGTATCAGCAATGGAAAGATCAATTGAAGCACAGTTTCCTTGATTCACTCTGTTGATCCACTCTTTTGTTTCACCTGTCATGTTTAGCAGCCATTTCAAATATTTCTTCAACAAGTGTTAATCAATTGTATTTGCTTGATGCAAAATTAATGCCCATTTTTCATCATCCTCATCTTCCCCCTCACCACCATCATTTAACTTTCATTTTTCCATGCTTGCCTGGATTAGACGAGTTGTCACATTATGAGACAATTCGGGTCAGGTGACCTTGTCTTGCTCATATGATCTGTATTTTGGCTTGGTTTCTACAGCTGGATGTCCTTTTTAACCCTTTAGCATTCACATTACTCTATACATACTATTATATTTTCATGGTAAAGGCTTTACCTCACATAATATTGAATCTATGAGATTTTGAAAGTATTTATTTTGAGAACAATACCTTAACATCAGTTTGAGTGACCAGTTACAGCCAGTTTCAACAGAAAGTGGTAGAGAATTCTGGCTGGTTTGAACATTAAAGGGTTAAGTGATATGATATATAGGGAGTGAGCTGTAACAACATGATAGGACTGAGGTCCCTATGATAGGACTAGGGTCCCTATGATAGGACTAGGATCCCTATTATAAGACTAAGGTCCCTATGATAAGACTAAGGTCCCTATGATAGGACTAGGGTCCCTATGATAGGACTAAGGTCCCTATGATAGGCTGGGGTCGCTATGGTAGGGCTAAGGTCCCTATGATAGGAGTGGAACCTCTATTATTAAAATACCCAAGATACAACCTTCACCTATATAGAGAGTGAGCTGTAACAACATTAGTTTGTGATTAAATCACTCCATGAGAACTACTTCAGTAGTCGTTGATTGCTTTGTTCCACTCTTTCCTCTCCTCCACCACTAAACCATGTATAAATTATATTTATTTACAATAAAGCTAGAAAGATGAGTCAGTGTTACGGTTATTGACTTTCAATACAAACGTCTTTGTTTAATTTCTAAAGTTAAATCAATTCACAAACCACAACTGGTTATGAAGAAATGGCGTGTGTGTTTGTGTGTGCGTGTTTGTATATATGTGTTTATGTGTGTCTGTGTGCAAACATGTGTGTTTGTTTGTGAGCATGCATGTGTATGTGTCTGCACATGTGTGTCTGTGTGCGTGTGATGGATTAGAGCCGCTACTTCATTACTCCAAAGACCTGTTGGAGGAACCCCATTTCAGCCACTTGTATTTGTGATCATATTCTTTCGATCAATATCCAATACTCAATATCCATGACCATAAGTAAGGGTTGGCACAAATACCGAATTGAAATTAGTAAGTTTGGCTTTTACACCTACCTGCCTTCATAATTTATTGTATTTTTTTAATAAATCCTCCTTAAATATTTTTTTGTGCATTTTTGTGATTTTAAAATTCATATTTTTTATTAAATACTACTTCAATTTTAATGTTTCGTGTATGTTTTTGTGTTTTTAAAATTTATATTGTTTTAAAATTAAATACTATTTCAATTTCAATTTTTTTTTTTGTGTGTGTTTTTGTAATTTCAAAATTCATTATATTTTTTAAATGTAAATATAAATTTAAATTTCAGAACAAGAAACATCGGTCAATGCTGAGAGTTTCCTCACTGGCCAATCTTTTGTCACCAGTGAAACCAGCAAAGAAAATGGGGCGTGCTTTACAGGTCTGTGTCTTTTCCTTATTAGTTTTTATTATTGTTTAGCCTAAAAAAAAAAAAGGAACCCCATAAGGAATGTGGCTTAATGGTTAGGGTGTTGGGCCCGTGATTGTAAGGTTGTGAGTTTAGTTCTCTGACATGAATGCGAGTTGTGTCCTTCAGTAAGACTCTCTATTTCACTCTATTTGCTTCAGCCCATTCAGTTGGGGAAAATATTGAGTTGTATTTGTAAAATAAAGTGGGGTGGGGACGCAACCTTGTTGCATGTTGTGTCATGCTGAATCTCCCTGAGATATGTTTGTAGTATGTGTGTCTGATGAAGGTGTGTGTTGTGCATGTGTGTGTCAATGATGAATGTGTTTTATTGTTAGTTGTTTCATACCACCAAGTTATTGCCAGTTAAATTGGTTAACATAAGCTACAACTTGTCCACACAGCGAAAGTCCTTCTATTTTACTGTCATTTAATCCCAGCTATAACCTGGCTAGTCTTTCATCTGTTCAATAAAACTAACAGATCAAAGATCTCCTTTAACAATGAGTCGATAATGTTGTAGTCGTCGTAGCAATAAAAATTGGTATTTCAATATCTTGTCTCTGTTGCTATTGAACAGACATTGATTGAACATTCATTGATTGATTGATATGGACAGCTGACAGTCTATATATTTATATGTTTCACTTGTTAACTTGCTTTTATAGAATTTTCTAGAAAACAGCTCCACACTATCAGCTCCCCCTCCACCCCTCCTTCAGCTGACTCATCAGTTCTTCCTTCCTGTGCAAGCCTGGACAAAGGCAGTAGCTTGTCCCAGTTGCATGAGGCATTAGCCCTTTAGCATTTACATTACTCTATATATATGATTGTATTTTTGCGGTAAAGGCTTTACCTCCCATAACTGTCTCACATAATATCAAATCTATGAGATGTTGATATTATTTATTTTGAGAACAATACCATAACATCAGTATGAGTGGCCAGTTATGGCCGGTGTGAACAGAAAAGGTGAGATAATTATGGCCGGATATGGCTAGTTTAAATGCTAAAGGGTTAAGAGACTAAGAGTGAGAGGTTTAACTAAGGAGTCACACCCCTGCCCAGACATGTGAAATACTGATCTTTGATAAATATTTGACAATTTGTGAGATATGCCTATGTGGTCATGTAGTTCCCAGCACTATTTTTAACTATGGGCTTAATAATTTATATAAATGGTTTAACTCTAACATTTAAACCAGCTGTATACGGCCAGGATTCTCTCACCTCTTTTTGTTCAAACTGGCCATAACCAGCCACTCATACTGATGTTAAGGTATTGTTCTCAAAATTTATAACATCAAAATCTCATAGATTCGATATTATGTGAGTTAAAGCCTTTACTCCGAAAATATAATAGTAAATAATAAAGTAAAAGGTTAATGATCCAGCCATCACAGTGTTTCTTGATAATCCAAGACAGATCACACATCTGAAGAAGTTTCTTTTTTCACTCTTTGACAATAGTTTATCTGACTTTAGTAGAAAGTGCTGCTAGTCCAAGCAGCACCCCTTTCAAGTGACACTCATGGCACATGCCATGCTTGCTATACCATAGTTACCCATCTCTTGAGAATATAAGTCTACCCTCCCCTAAACAGGACACCAGTCTATCACAAGGCTAAACCTCAAGCTCCTACTGTGTGACGTGAATTCATGTAGCCCAGTAGTTAGTATGTTGGACTTGCGATCATAAGGTTGTGTTTTTGAGCAAGACACTTGATTTCACGTTTTTCACGATAGGATTGGGAACCCTATAATTAAAACACCTAAGAAGCATCCTATGGTATACAACCTCATAGGGGCCACCTAAAGCTGTATAGATGCATGCTACAATAACAACATAAGATTGGACCCGTTATCATTAAAACACCCAAGAAACTTACTATGAAATGCAACATTGTAAGAGGCCATTTAACCCTTTAATGTTCAAACCGGCCAGAATTCTCTACCCCTTTCTGTTCAAACTAGCTGTAACTGGCCACTCATACTGATGTTAAGGTATTGTTCTCAAAATAAATACTTTCAAAATCTCATAGATTCGATATTATGTGAGATAATTATGCGAGGTAAAGCCTTTACCATGAAAATATAATAGTATATATTGAGTAATGTGAATGCTAAAGGGCTGAACCTACATATGTGTATGCTTCAGCAACAACAACATGATAGGACTGGGATCCCTATCATTAAAATACCCAAGAATCCTCCCTTGAGGCCAGCTAAACCTATATAGGTATAAGTTACATTTTTCATTTTTCCCTGCTGTTGGAACCCATTTTAAGTTGAGTAGACTGGGGCAAAGTGACATGTAGGGATACAGTGTATCTTTTCCGGGCGAATCATCCTGGTCTTGCACAGTGGTGGAATTTCATTATGGTGGATATTGTTATTGTTGGAGCTGTTGAATGTGGCACCATAGTCAGTAACAGTGGAGGAGGTGGTGGTGGTGGAGGTGGTGGTGAGGAGATAGGCTGATATTGGTGGTGGGAGAGGTGGTAATAGTTATGGTGAGGAGTGTGACATAACAGTGATGGAGGTGAGAAGTGGAAATAGTGATGGTGGCAGGGGACAGAGATGTTGGGGATGGGGTGAATTAAGGGTGTGTGTGTGTGTTGCTTAAGGCAGGGAATGTATGTGTGTGTGTGTGTGTGGTAAGGTGTAGTTTGTGAGGGAGTGGCAGGTAGAGTTGCAATTTAGTGTTGCAACTATTTGTCACTGTGAGTCATTTAACATTGTATACTGCACACACACATATATATATATACACACACACACACATATATATATACACGCACACACATATATATACACACACACATATATATATATACACACACACACATATATATATATATACACACACACACATATATATATATACACACACACACATATATATATACACACACACATATATATATATACATACACACATGCATGCCCATAATACACACACATGTATATATATATATATATACACAGGCAGATTCACACATATACACAAATATACCTACATGTTTACTTCACATGCATACCTATGCACACACACACACACACACACGTTTACCTACACACACACACCAACATACACACATCATGAAATGTATCATCGTTTGGGGCAGGGTGCAAGAGGTGAGTCCCTCTTTTCTATCCTGGGACTTGTTTAGAACAAAGTGGTAGTGGTGGTGGTTGTAGTAGTGGTGGTTATGGTGGTGGTGGTTGTAGTTATGGTGGTGGTGGTTATGGCGGTGGTGGTTGTAGTAGTGGTGGTTATGGTGATGGTGGTTGTAGTAGTGGTGGTTGTAGTAGTGGTGGTTGTAGTAGTGGTGGTTGTAGTAGTGGTGGTTATAGTGGTGGTGGTTATGGCGGTGGTGGTTGTAGTAGTGGTGGTTATGGTTGAGGTGATAGTGGTGGTGGTTGTAGTAGTGGAAGTGATAGTGGCGGTGGTTATGGTGGTGGTGGTTGTAGTAGTGGTGGTTATGGTGATGGTGGTTGTAGTAGTGGTGGTTATGGTTGAGGTGATAGTGGTGGTGGTTGTAGTAGTGGAAGTGATAGTGGCGGTGGTTATGGTGGTGGTGGTTGTAGTAGTGGTGGTTATGGTGATGGTGGTTGTAGTAGTGGTGGTTATGGTTGAGGTGATAGTGGTGGTGGTTGTAGTAGTGGAAGTGATAGTGGCGGTGGTTATGGTGGTGGTGGTTGTAGTAGTGGTGGTTATGGTGATGGTGGTTGTAGTAGTGGTGGTTATGGTTGAGGTGATAGTGGTGGGGGTTGTAGTGGTGGAAGTGATAGTGGCGGTGGTTATGGTGGTGGTGGTTGTAGTAGTGGTGGTTATGGTGATGGTGGTTGTAGTAGTGGTGGTTATGGTTGAGGTGATAGTGGTGGTGGTTGTAGTAGTGGAAGTGATAGTGGCGGTGGTTATGGTGGTGGTGGTTGTAGTAGTGGTGGTGGTTGTAGTAGTGGTGGTTATAGTAGCGGTGGTTATAGTGATGGTGGTGGTTGTGGTTTTGGTAGTGGTAGTGGTGGTGGTTGTGGTGGTGGTAGTGGTTGAGGTGATAGTTATGGTGATAGGTAGTGGTGGAGGTGATAGTAGTGGTGGCTGTAGTAGTGGTGGTGGTGGTGGTTGTGGTAGTGGTGGAGGTGATAGTTGTGATGGTGGCAAGTCATTCATAAAAAAAAAACACATACAGACAGGCACACACTTGGACACAGACACACACAGACATAAATACATAGACACAGTCATACACACACAGACATACACCGTCAGACATAAATACATAGACACAGACACACACAGACATACACCGTCAGACATAAATACATAGACACAGACACACACAGACATACACCGTCAGACATAAATACATAGACACAGACACACACAGACATACACCGTCAGACATAAATACATAGACACAGTCATGCACACAGACACAAACAGCTACACACATGCTCACTCACCTATGCACACACACACACACCATCATAGTCATGCACATGCAGACAGTCCTCCCCTCTTTTAACCCCCCCCCCCCCCCCTCCATCACAGAACCTGACTCTTACTCTCCCCCTCCTCTCCCTATTCTAACCTAATCATTTTCTGCTGAGCTTGCAAAATTCCTCATTTCTTGCTACTACTACTACTACTACTACTGCTGCTACCGCCACCACCACTATTGCTACTACAACTACTACTACCACCACCACTACTGATACCACCATTGCCACCACCACTCTACTACCACCACCACCATCACTAACCACCACCACCACCACTAACACCACTACTAGGTATGTATGTAGCTACACTCTCCTCTCATTTCCAGTGGTTGTCTGTGATCAGTGTGGTGGGATCTTCTAGTACACCACCACCACTACCGCCACTACCACTGTACCGCCACCACCACTGTACCGCCACCACCACTACCGCCACTACCACTGTACCGCCACTACCACTGTACCGCCACTACCACTGTACCACCACCACCACTACCGCCACTACCACTGTACCGCCACTACCACTGTACCGCCACTACCACTGTACCACCACCACCACTACCGCCACTACCACTGTACCGCCACTACCACTGTACCGCCACTACCACTGTACCACCACTACCACTGTACCACCACCACCACTGTACCGCCACCACCACTGTACCGCCACTACCACTGTACCGCCACTACCACTGTACCGCCACTACCACTGTACCACCACCACCACTGTACCGCCACCACCACTGTACCGCCACCACCACTGTACCGCCACTACCACTGTACCACCACCACCACTACCGCCACTACCACTGTACCGCCACTACCACTGTACCACCACTACCACTGTACTACCACTTCTACTGGTGCTGCTGCTACTACTACTACTATTACCACCACCACCACCACCACTACTACTACTACTACTACTACTACCACCACTACTACTACCCCTACCACCACCACCACCATTACTACTACTACCACCACCATTATTACTACTACCACCATTACTACTACTACCATCACTGCCACCACTACTACTACTATTACTACTGCCACCTCAACTACTACTACTACTACTGCCACCACTAACACCACCATCACTCCCAAATCTTTCACCACCACCACCACCACCACCTTGACTGCACCAGTTGCAACAGTTATTTGTAGGGATCACATTCCTAGACCTTCTACACAAAGTGCAGGACTGCTGCACCAGTTGCAACAGTTATTTGCAAGGCAGCATCTATGTGAATTAGAACAGGTCAATATACAATAGTTCCCCCTTTCCTGTTGTTGTTACACTTGCACTTTTTTCTCTGCTGTATATATTTCTATAGCCGCATGGCTTAGTGGTTAGGGCATTGGGCTTGCAATCGAAAGGTTGTGAGTTCAATTCTCAGACCGGGTGATGTGTTGTTTCCTTGAGCAAGACACTTTATTTCACATTGCTCCAGTTTACTCAGCTGTAGAAATGAGATGATAGGGACTGGGGTCCCTATCATTCCACTGCAAAGTGGTCGTGGAGGTGCCACGGGAAAAAAGCACCCAGCACTCACTGTAAATGAGGTTGGTGTTGGGAAGGGCATCCAGCTGTAGAAATCAAGCCAGTATCAGTTCCCGTCCCACCCTTGCAAGCAGGGAAATGCAGTGGAATGATAGGGACCCCAGTCCCTATCATCTCATTTCTACAGCTGAGTAAACTGGAGCAATGTGAAATAAAGTGTCTTGCTCAAGGAAACAACACATCACCCGGTCCGAGAATTGAACTCACAACCTTTCGATTTCAAGGCCAATGCTCTAACCACTAAGCCATGTGCCTTCACATATATATGTTTTATATACACATGTACATAAAACCTGACAAATATTAACTGAATGAGCACTCAATACATGTGAACTGAGTGTAAGTTTTACTTTCCCAAAGACAATGCTAGCAGTGGCTTGAAGTTTCAGCAATAGTACCTCTTCAGGCAGGTTGTACACACACTCATACACACACACACACACACACACGTGTACACTCGCACACATCCACACACACATACTTACACCATGCATACTCTATACTGTTATGTATATTTTATATTGATCGAGGTTATAGAATGTCCACTTATCTTTGTGCGTGTAAAGGTGTATGTGTGTGTGCTGGTGTATGCATGTGTGTATGCAAGTGTGTTTGTGTGCAAATATGCGTGTGTGAGTATATATATATGTTAGTGTGTGTGCAAGTATGTATGTGTGGGTATGTATTATTTATATATATATATATATATATATATATGTTAGTGTGTGTGTTTGTGTGCAAATATGTATGTGTGAGTGTATGTATATATGTGTGTGTGTGTATATATTATACACACACACGCGTATTTGTGTGTGTGCATGTGTGCGTGTTTAAAAATCTATTGCAGATAGATTTTGTTACGAGAAATAATCACTTGATATTGCTGTGAAATATAATATTAGTATTGTTGTTGTTGTTGTGGTGGTGGTGGTGTTGGTAGTATTGTTGTTGTGGTGGTGTCACTGTTCTTGTTGCTGTTGGTGGTTTTGTTGGTAGTGTTGTTGTTGTTGTTGTGGTGGTGGTGGTGTTGGTTGCAGTTTAAAAATACTTTATGCCTTAAGAATTTCGTTCGTGAAAGAAGGAAGGAAAGAAAGAAATTACCCTCTCCACCATCACGCCACCACCACTACCACCATCATTACAACTCTACCACAACCCACCCACCCTCCCTCCCTTTATATCGTCTCCTCTTTATGTTACCTTACATGTATTTACAATAATAAACATGGCTGTGTCTTCGGAATATTGTTACTGGATCTGCCACTGTCTGGTGAAACCTTCAAACTGAGACACAACATAATAATAGATGTGTCTTTATCTTGCATTAATATTAATAATAATTGTTTCTACTTTTGGCACAAGGCCAGCAATAAACTACCAGTACATTACTGGTACTTTATTTTCTCGACCCCGTAAGGATGAATGGCAAAGTTAACCTCGGTGGGATTTATACTCAAAACGAAAAGAGCTGTAACTATATGCTACAAAGTATGTTGTCTGACGCTCTACCGATTCTGCCAATCTACTTAATAATGGTTTCTGATTTAGGTACAAGGCCAACAATTTCTGGGAGGAGGGGAGGGGGATGTCGATTAAATCAACCCTAGTGCATTACTGGTACTTTATTTTATCGACCCCGTAAGGATGAAAGGCAAAGTTAACATCGGCGGGATTTGAACTTGGATCGTAAAGGGCCGAAACTCTAAGCTACAAAGCATGACGTCCAACTCTCTACAGATACTGCCAATCCACAGTGTATATAGTTTACTAAGTTCTAAGTTATGTCCTTCAAGGTTAATTAGTATAAGAAGTGTGCTATGTGTGTCATCATTTACCTTTGTTGTTGTTGATGATGATGATGATCATAATTTTGTTTATAGAATGAATCACCACTGGGGCTTCTTTCTTTCTTTATTACCTTTACTTGGTACCTCACCACACCACCATTGTGTGTATTGATATATGGATATACTATACACACACATATATATATAGTACTGTATATATATATATATATATATATATATATATATATGTGTGTGTGTGTGTGTGAATACTTTCAATAGGCCTATAAAGCTTTTACAGCAGAATAAACATTCTAAAACAGATTTAATGTCCATACATCTATACTCAATTCTCTCCTCTTACCCTCACTCTTTATCTGAAGGTGTGTGTGTGTGAGGCGATTCAGCTTTATTTGCTGTTTACTCACAACCAATTATTAATATTATACAATAACCATTATATAGACTAGCAGAAAAACCACTCAACGTGTGGTTTTCTGCTAGCATGTGTAGTGTGTATATTGATATTATACACAAATATATATGCATGTAAATATGATACATCAAATCAAATCGTAATTGACAATATATAAGACATAGAAATTGAACAAAGCCTATGTTACACTGTCTTCTGTAATCAGTAATCCATGATATATTAAAAAATGACATTATATATAAACTGCATCAGGAGAAAATTAGCGACGGAAATATATGCGATTATAAGTGTTATAATATAACGCTAACCGGAAGTGTTGACATTTGATAATTTTAAAGATTAAGCTATAAAATATATTTAATCAACAGCCACGAAATTTAGCACATAAATTATGTAATATTCATTCATTATTTATTCAAAGTAGGGCGGTGAATTGGCAGTATCGGTAGAGGGTTGGATGCCATGCTTTGATGCATAGATGTTAACTTTGCCTTTCATCCTTACGGGGTCGATAAAATAAAGTACCAGTAATGCACTGGGTAATTACTGGCCTTGTGCCAAAAGTAGAAACTATTATTTATTCAAAGTAATCCAACTTATTTTACAAACGGAGTAAAAAAATATATTCTGGAGGCAATCCTGCAGACCTTCCTTTATTATAGTTAAGATTTAGTTCTCCACATGGCCTTGTGGTTAGGGTGTTAGACTAATGATCATATGGTCAGGAGGTTCTTTTCATGATAGGACTGGGGCTCCCATCATTAACCCTTTAGCATTCACATTACTCTATATATACTATTATATTTTCATGGTAAAGGCTTTACCTCACATAATATCGAATCTATGTTTGAGTGACCAGTTACAGCCAGTTTCAACAGAAAGAGGTAGATAATTCTGGCCGGTTTGAACATTAAAGAGTTAAAACACCTGAGAAACTCTTGAGATACAACCATGTTGGAGGGCTGCTAAACCTACATAGGTGTAAGCTGTAACCACATGGTGGGACATTGGGGGCTCTATCATTGAAACACCCAAGAAACCTGAGATACAACTATGTTGGAGGCCTGCTAAACCTACATAGGTGTGAGCTATAACAACATAGGACTGTCGCTTTTGATCAGTAAAACAGCCAAGAAACTTCCTATGAGATACAATCTTGTAGGAGGTCAACTAAACCTACATAGGTTTGAGCTGTAACAACATAATAGAACTAGGGCCCCTATCATTAAAACACCTAACAAACCTAAATATGAGATATAACCTTGTATGAGGCCAGCTAAGCCTACATAGGTATGAACTGTGAATTTCATCCTTTCATTCCATTCCTATGTAATCTGTTTATCTCTTCTATAACGGAATACTCCTATGTTTTACTGGCAAAGATTCAAAACCGAATCTGAGGTTTCTCACCTAAGGGACTAACCGTTATTGGAAAGTTCCCACCATTGTCTTGTCAATCAACGATGATAAACGTACATTCCACTTGACCTGTGACCCCAGCTTCTTGAGAGACAATGTCCACATGGCTGATCATAAATCAATCTCATATACACATCCTTCTAACTATAGCACTATTATAAATACAATGACTTAAGGAACCCAGCGGAGAGACCCGAAGCAGCAGTCAGCGAGTGATTGCGATGTAGGCATTAGCAGACCTTTCACTCTTTCTCCTGGCCCTTACTGGCTGTCACCTTCTCTGCCACCGACACAGCCAGCCATGCCTGCCTGACAGATTGACCACTACTACTATGAGAATAATATATTCTAAGAATAGGCGCACACACACACATAGTAAGTTCATATTGTTTACTTCTATGCTTCAACTATTCTATCGTCACTGTCATATTATATCCGTCACATCTTCTATGGGTTATTTTTCATTATTGGTATGGAGTCAATTTAATCAACTTCTCCCCATCAAATTGCTGGCCTTGTGCCAAAAGTAGAAACCAATTTTTTGTTGCACAGTTTGCGATCTGATTCCTTGACCAGGAGTCACCCTGTGACCTTAATCAAGACATTTTATTTCACGTTGTTTCAGTCCACTCAACTAGCAAAAGTGAGTTGTACCTACAATTCAAGGGACCAACCAGCCTCGTCACACATTGTGTCTTGCTGAATCTCCCTGAGAATTATGTTAATGGTGCACATGTCTGTTAAATGCTCGGCCACTTACAGGTTAATTTCACTAGCAGGCAGTTCTGTTGATTCTACATTTTCCACTCACAAACAGGGTCGGCCTTTCACCTGCTGAGACCCTAAGTGATACGAAATTTGAGGCCCTTCTAAAAAAAATTTAAAATAAATATTAAAATAAATATTATTTATCAACTTTATTAATGATTACAAAATTAAATTATGATAATGATAAATAATACATAATATATATATGCATATAATTTCTGATGTTGAAGAATAAAAATTAATGATAAAATATATTTAAAGCGTGTGTGGCTTTAAACTATAGCCTATAGGTAAGAGAAGTACTGCTCACAAGGCATTGATGAACCCCAAGGTTATATGGGAGAAGACATCAGCCCCCACCAAGTGCCGCGTAGTGGGACTAAACCTGAAACCACATGCTCGCCAAACGACCTCCTTAACCATGCAGCCATTAAAAAAAAAGAACTAGTGTTTTAAGTTACTCATTGCATTATAACTTTAAATAATTGATATATAAAAAAAAGAATGAAACCGGCAGTTGTTTCTAAGAAGGGATATATTCACTTTTATTGATTGATTCAATGTTTCTTTCAAAAGGATAAACGGAAATAAGAGGGAGTCACGCTTTTGGGTCAGGAAAAAACCCGGAATTTAAATAGTTTCATTTTTTTTCCCCCCTCATATCTTTATAGAAATAAGTGTCCTTTGTCCCAAATGAATTACTTGTCTTTCGTGATATTTATATAAAATGTGACTTTATTCTTCTGTGACTCTGGATTAAAAAAAAAATACATACAAATAAGTTTCGTTTCTCCTTATTGGTTATTTCATCATTTTCTCCCCAATCACAACTCTAAAAATATAACTGATTATTTCATTTAAATTTAATTTCGAAGACCCACACCAAACAAAATGTTCAAATCACTTTTTTATTTCTATGGTGAACTGAAACTAACATCACTTTTAGCCAGGAAAAAATGATTTCAAATCACAATTTAAGTGGTTGCCTTCGGTCTTTTTTAAAATTACCTTTTATATCTTTATAGAAATAAATTACTTTTGGGGAGATATTATTGAATTTTAAAAATGATATTTGTATAAAATATGATTGTTCCTCTCCTCTGGATTCTAAAAATACATTTCCTTCTATCTTACTGTTTATTTAATTATTTTCTTCTCAATCCTAACCCTAAACATTTAAATTGATTTTTGAAGAAAAGCCATATAAAATAAAATTTCAAATACATATTTTTCTATGGTGAATTGAACTAAAATTACACTTTTGGCAAGGTAAAAATATTTTTAAAAAATGTTTTCTTATATCTTTATAGATAAAATCAACTTTTTTTTAATCTATTTAATTTTAAAATGTGAATTTTTCTCCTTGACTAATTTCTAAAACTTAATGTAAATTAAATTTTTAAAATATCTCTCAGAGGAACACAGAACAGAACTAAATGAGATGATATTAAATTCGATTTAATCTGGCAAATGTCCGAATGAAATGAAAAAAAAACGGACAGAATAGAGTGTTATTTCTTTTAAAAATCGATCTCTGCTTTTGTTATTTTAGAAAAAGGGGAAACGAGTTGTAGAGGTTTGTCTGTGTGTGTTTATGTATGTATATGTACGTGTGTATGTTTTATATATATATATATATATAGGGTGTCCAACAAAAATATATACACACTTTGATTACCTGTACAGGCAATATTAGAATGCTGTAGAAGTGTGTATACATTTTTTGGGGACACCCTGTGTGTGTGTATATATATATATATATGCGTATGTGAACAAATTCAGGACCCCGACGGCTAGCTCCGGCTGTCGGGATCCTGAATTTTTTTTATACCCACTCTACTACTCCAAGTATCGAGTACTCTGGTGAGTAATGGTCTGATTGGTTTTATTGCCTCCATTCTGACATATAAAGTCCGTTAAGTTTCAAAAAGCCGGTACAGTGCAATGCAAAAAAATAAATAATAAAACTTTTTGTACTGGCTTTTCGAAACTTTTATTATATATATCTCATAATGTTTCGTATTAACTATACTTTTATATATATATATATATATATATATATATATATATATATATATATATATATAAATGAAGTATTTCCGTAGGAAAGGTAAAGGAAAAGTGAGTGCTCTATGTAGGCTACAGAGCTTTTTAGTTATGTAATAAACAACAAGATAATTAATTCATTTACCAGTGGTCTGACGACTGAAGACAGATATAAATGTCTTCAAGAAACCACTGGTAAATGAATTAATTATCTTATGTTGTTTATTATATATCTATATATATATATATATATACACACTTTTGTTTTGAATTTTGGGGACTCGAACCCTTTTGATGTGGGCTTTTTACTCTTTTTGATACCAAACTCAAACAGTAATGTTATACAATGTCCTTTACAACATGTAGGAAAATACTTATTAAATATGATTGTTTGCTGGTGAGCTTTTTCATGGGCAACTTGATCAATTTACCGCGTGTTTAGAGACACAAAATATACGGTTATTTAACATATATTATCTGAAGACACCATGACCCGGTTTCAAGTGAAACACCTCACAAGTTCTTCGCTTTGCTTCATTTTTTTATGCCTTAAAAAATAAATAAGAATATATATATATATTTAAAAATCACATAAGAATAAATGACAAACTTTATGTATAGAATTTGGTGTTTTACATTGAGATGAGGAATTGAGAAAAACAACGCTACATTTTCGTTTCGTGGCTTCATAAAAATTGAGACATAAGTCTCTTGTCTGACTTTATTAACTAATAACAACTTTAATAATGAACATCTTTAAATAAAATTTTTCTGCGATACACTACTAAATGATATTGATATCTTTGTTAAAATCACTTCTATTATTGTCTATAAGTTCTGTTTACTTAATAATTGTTTCTACTTTTGGCACAAGGCCAGCAATTATTCCAGTGTATTTACTGGTACTTTATTTTATCGACCCCGTAAGGATGAAAGGCAAAGTTAACCTCGGCGGGATTTGAACTCAGACCATAAAGGGCCGTAACTCTTTGCTGCAAAACATGGCGTCCGACCGTCTACCGATGTCGTATATGTTAGGAAGCAAAATGTTTCTCATCGCGTTCGAGATTTAATTTACCAATGAAGAAAATTTCGTAGATTTTTAATAATAGTGGAACGTAAATACCATTTCTCCAAATATAAATTGCAAAAATGTCCCCTAAAAAGAAAAAAAAATTAATCGGTCTAGTTGTTATTATTTAGCCCTAGGCTAGGCCCTGGTTACTTACTTTGACGCTAAACCCCGCCAGTTGTAAACTGCGCATCAACATGGGGTATTTTTCTCCACAAAGTTTGGTCACCAACAGCAGAGTTTAAAGAGCAAAGATCAAATCCAGTCCATAGGTTGACATTATCAAGTTGAACCATACTTATTCTCAAAGACATTTCCTTCCATTCTAACCAGCACAGTCGATCAGGGAGCTACAACTGTCCATTGTGTTGTTTATTATTATTAATATTTGGTGGGTGAGTGGAGTGGAAGACCGGGCTGCTACTTCTAGCATGCTGAACGACCATATAGAGGAGAGTGGGTTGAGTCAGATAGAATTTAGACCGTTTGTTTTGACAGCCGCATCAAGACATGTTTTAAGCTTCTAGTTAAGACAGAGACAGCCAGAGAGAAGCTCACTGTGTGTAAACATAAACAAGCTCATTGTGTGTGTGTGTATATATATATATACATACATATACACACATATAAAAACGTCTTTACATATATGCACACCTATGTATGTGTGTGTGTCCTTGCCTCTGTCCCATAAACTCACACAGACACGGACAAATAATATTTCCACGTGTAAATTGCTGAAGTTTAAATGTTTGGATGTTCTTGAATGAATTTCTTCAATGGAGGGACCACTTACGTTAAAATTACTTTTCATGTCCAAGCTGCTTTTCAAAAGATCTTACGTATGTTTATTATATTGCTTTCTTTGATATTTTATTTTTAAAGAAAGGGTTAATATTTATTTTACAATTACATTTAACTCGCGTTGAAGGTAAAAATATGTTTCTCGTATATTTTTCTTCTGTATTTTGAACGAACATGGCTTTCAAACGGTCAGAAAATATTGGGTTTTTTGGGGTGTTTTTTTTTTTTTTTCTTAGTTCACAAGAGAAAGGGTTCCGATGGGTTTAAGGATAAGATTTGTTCAAGACATCAAACACAATAATAGAAAATATAATTTTGAGCTTTCAACATGAAACGGGTGTAATTGTAAAAAATTACCTTTAAGAGTTGTTTCTGATTTTTTTTTTTTTTCATGTTCGTTTGTTTGTTTCTTGTGTGTATCTCTTTAGATTTTTTAAAGTTCCGTGGGTTTGTCAGATCTATACCAATAGTTTTACCATAGATAAAATGTCTAAATTAGCCAAATTTTACTGTAAAAGAGAGGTGCTTTTGTTGTTAATTTACGTTTAATTAATAGAAAACCCCTGTGATATAGAGGTTCCAATACTCAAGTTATGGGCTTAATATTAGGGTGTCTTAATATTATTGAAATTTTGTGAATAGGCATCATATCTTGTCATTTACCTATGGTTTAAATTTCATATAGATCGAAGGGAAAAAACTTTCAGCGGGGGGTTTGTGCCCCCGGGGAACTCTTTGATTGAAATGAAATATACTTATCGAAGTACCCTGGACAATGTAGTTTCAGAATATATATGGTTATGGGGGTCTATCTTCAAAACCATAGGAGGAGTTCGTGAACAAACAAACAGATAGGAACTATAACTTTATATATATAGATAGAAATGGCTTCTACAGGAGTAGAACTGTTTCATTCGACGGAAATCATCAGGAAAGCCGACAGTCGGCTTTCCTGATGATTTCCTTCGAATGAAACAGTTCTAGTCCCGTAGAAGTCATTTCTATCTATATATACTCTGCTATGTATCGAGTACCTGACTGTGGTTACCCCCGATTGAACACATATATATATATACGAGCCGAAGTACCCGCGCCTTGCTGCGTTTCACACATTTCTTTTTGATTTTAAATCAGTGATATAGTTTATGGAGAAAAACTCTGCATTTCAATATTACTCAATGTAAAATGTAATGCATGAAAAATTGGAAAACATTATTTTTTGTAATATATCAAATCAAAATTACATTATTAAATCTTATTCTTATTTTGCTGCTTGTAAATAATTTTTTTCAAAATATCAATTCAAAACTTGATCATTTCATTTTTGTGTAAAGCGCATGCCTGTTTGGGAGTGAAGGAAGCACCAATCACAACAGTCTTGCCAACAGCCATACGGACAGTTTGTATGTATATATATATATATATGTAATATATATATATATATATATATATATATATATATATATATATAAGTATGTATACGTACATACATATATGTATGCAGATGTACAGTAGTATGTATATATATATACATACATGCACACATATATATATATATGTACGTATGGATTCACCAAACATTTATTATAATGCTCGGTGAATCCATACGTACATATATATATGTGTGCATGTATGTATTTATATATACATACTACTGTACGTCTGTATACATATATGTATGTACGTATACATACATATATATATGTATATATGCAGCCATGACATTGTCACCTGTCCCCCGTTCTGTACACTGATGTTGAATATACTTCAGTTGTATAATCGAAACGTATCCATGCTGGTGGCAGATTGTGTAATGTAGAAATTTCAGTATTCTTCCTATTTCTACATCCATTGAGAATGAAGTCTTCCTATTAGAAAATCAGTTATGTTTGACTATTGTTTTTGTTTTTCCAGCATCCCCCAGGTTGCCAATCAAAACTCAGTGGGTTTATAGTAAGTTTTTTAACGTTAATCTCTGTTGCAAGACCGCTACTTCTTAAGCTTAGATCTAGATGATGAACAAACTATGGTGTTGGAGAACCTGAACACTCACAATGACAAAGATAAATTCACCTCCTGTATCAGGGTGAACATGCAAGCCCTCCTCTTTATATCAGACATGGAAGCCCAAGACCAACATAATTCCGTCTCCCACACCCCTGCCTGTGCCCCCATCCCATCCCATCCCTTCCTCCCTCCCAGCGAAATCCAAAATTTCAGAGTTGGTACCTTGAACGTAGGCATTGAAAGGTTGCTCAAATGAGGTTGTAAAGATGCTTGAACGTAAGGAAGTTGATGTTTGTTGTGTTCAAGAGACCAGGTGGAGGGGTGGGCCTGCTAGATTCATAGTGGGCAAGAAACGATGCTATAAGATTTTCTGGATGGGATGTGATAGCGGGCTGGGTGATGTTGGAATTATATTAGCAGAAAAATGGGTAGATAAGGTAATTGACATAAATAGAGTGAATGACAGGATGATTAAAATAAGATTTGTTATATGTTCGTTTAACTTTTCAATAATAAGGATGAATCTGTTGGACCTTTATAAAAATAATCTTCTCATAAACTTTCCCATTGTTATTATTATTTCCTTCTGGAACCTTCCTATACGTTTACATGTTCGCAAATCTATATATCTAAAACAGAGAATGTCTGTCTGTCTGTCTGACTCCCTAAAACTCGAGAACCACCCAACCAATTTTTTTTCAAACTTTACACATGTAATACTTATGGTCGTGAGTGTTTTGAGCAAAAAATATTTCAAATTTTCAATGCTCTTGGGACCGCATTAGGCGCTGTTTAGCGATCTCTCTATCTTTCTTAGTCTGTCCTTTTAGATAGATACATAGCTATAATGTTACGCCCTTATAATATCTGTCTGCATTACAACATTGACTTTGCTATCTCTGTGTGTGTGTATATATGTATATATAGTGTGTGTATATATATATATATATATATATATATATATAGTGTGTAACGTTTTTCAAAATATTTACTTCTACGTTCATAGATTGATATTTTTTTAGTTTCAACCGCATGGTTTCAGGCCTTGTTCTAATATGTTTCACCTTGGACATGTCTTCTATCATAGCCCCAGTATGACCAATATTGGTGAGGAGGTTTTGATAGACAGATACCAGTCAAATATATGTACCCATAACCATGTTTATATGCTTATATCATCATCATATTTTAATGTCCATTATTCTATCCTTTAAAGCAGGCCAGGAGCTTATTTTCAGATTTGGCGTGGTTTCTACAGCTAAATGCCCCACATATTACTAACCACTTTACAGAGTGTATTGGGTTTGTCTTATGGCACCAACGCTAGAGGTTATCATGTCCTTGGCACCACTGAGGGTTTGCTCAATTCTATTTGACATGGTTTTTACAGCTGAATGTCTTTCCTAACACCAGCCACTTTACAGAGTATACTGGAGAGGTTGTTGTGTTCATGATATAACAGAAGGTCCTTCTCTACTCTGCAGATATATTTAGAGGTGACAATAAGCTAAGTGGGTTAAAATAAGTAACAAACTGAAATGAGAACTGGAGTCAAATTGTTCACATTAAACCTTTGAAGTCTGAAACCTGTAAAAGAGTATCACCTCAGTTCCTTCTTCTCTCTCTCCTCACCCCTCCCCTGCTCTCTCCTCCCTTTCCTCTTGCCTTCTCTTGCACCCTCTTTCTCCACTCGCTCACACTTTCTTCTCTTCTCTCTGTTCACTCCTCTGTCCTCTTCTCCATCCCCTCCTCCTTTTCTTTCTCTTCTCTACCCAGGAGAGACTCAGGTGATTTTGATTTTCTCTATCTTTCTATATTACATTCTTTTCTTTTTTCCTGTCTTCACACATTTCATTTCTCCTCCTCTCCTATCTCTCCCTCTATTTATCTATCTATCTATCTCTCCTTCTGTCTCTATCTTTCTCCCCCTCTCCTACTTTCTATCTCTCTTTCTTTTTCCCTCTCGCTCTCTATCGCAGTATTTCCCTCTATCTTCCTCTGTCTCTCCCTCTATCTATCTCTATCCATCTATCTATCTCTCCTTCTGTATCTATCTATCTATCCCTCCCTCCCTTTATCTCAGCCTCTATCTATCTATCTATCTATCTATCCCTCCCTCCCTTCCTTTATCTCTGCCTCTCTCTCTCTCTATCTATCTATCTATCCCTCCCTCCCTTTATCTCAGCCTCTATCTCTGCCTCTCTCTCTCTATCTATCTATCTATCTATCCCTCCCTCCCTCTATCTATCTATCTATCTCTCCCTCCCTCTATCTATCTATCTATCTATCTCTCCTATCTCTTCCTCTATCT
>OZ024762.1:5503634-5588634 GCA_964016885.1 Eledone cirrhosa
TATTCCTCATCCCAAGGGGTGAGGTAATGAAAGGCACAGTGAATCAGCCCTAAATGGTTTTAACCTACACTGTGTTCCTTCCCTACTCTCCTCTGTCTCATAGGATGGGACAATGAAAATTAGATTGAATCAATCCTAGAAGATTTTAAACTACATATTGATCCCTCTCCCACTCTTCTCCGTCCCAGGGGTGGGGGACAATGGAAATCAGAGTGAATCAACTCTAGGTTTTAAACTGCTTAGTCATTATCCCCACCCTTTCATCCCAAGGGATAGGGCAATGAAAGGCAGGAGTAAATCAACTGGAGAAAGTTTTAAACTACTTATTCATTACCCCCTTCCTGTTCCAAGGGGTGGGGCAATGAGTCATTTTTTTTTTTGCCACCCCTGCTATATATAAAAAAGAAAACCTTTGCAATTAACCTTAGCATTTAATTTCATAATTAGTTGTGTGGGGTGGGGGTACAGTCGCCTTTTTATTTTACTCTCTAATGTTAATATTTTTGTTGATTGTCATTCATTTATTTATTGTCTGTAGTTTACATTTCATATACAGCTATCACCCTTAACAACAACAGCAACAACAACAAAATGTATTCATTGTCCTTTTATCAAGGTGGCACCAATCAAGTATGGATTTATGTCCTGGGTACCCCTTATCAAACAGGGCTCCCTCTAGGAACAGCCATGAGCATTCCCAAACCTGAACTGCTTTGGGTCCCCCACTGTCTAAATATAGCACTGACACTAATCCTTATTTTCATTTTGTCATAGGAGGAACGATAGGAATAGAGACAGTGAAGGATGTTGTGATGGGATGGTTAGGTCATGTGTTGAGGAAAGGTGGAAGTGACTGGATGGGAGGAGAATAGAGACAGTGAAGGATGTTGTAGTGAGATGGTTGGGTCATGTGTTGAGGAAAGGTGGAAGTGACTGGATGGGAGGAGAATAGAGACAGTGAAGGATGTTGTAGTGAGATGGTTGGGTCATGTGTTGAGGAAAGGTGGAAGTGACTGGATGGGAGGGAAATAGAGACAGTGAAGGATGTTGTGATGAGATGGTTGGGTCATGTGTTGAGGAAGGACGAACATGACTGGGTGGGAGAGGAGAGGTGAAAATATATTTAAAATATTGAGTTTTACATTTCAGTTAGGCTCCTCATAGGTTTATCATCATCATCATCATCATCATCATCACATGCCAGTTTTTTCCATGTTAACATCGATTAAACAGGTCTTTAGAGATACTATGGCCTCCTATACAGGTTTGGGGGCCACATCTTGCTCAACAAGTTCCATTTTGGATACAATTTCAATGCCTTTATGTCCTTCCTCTACCAACCACATTACAAAGTGTACAGGGTGCACTTTAGTCTGGAACCAGCACTACAGAGGTTGTTGTGTTCTTTATGTGGTTCAAGGTTCCAACCACTTTAATCTGCTGTCTTACTTGAATTAATAATATATTGTCTGCTAGAATGTCTCAGGAAAGAACCACTGGACAGGGTTTATGGTCAAAACCAACTGACAGGAGACTCGGGGGCAAAATGGTTGGATAACATCCATGAGCTTGGTTGGTCTCACTTTGGAATCCATCTGGATCAATTGGAAATGGTTGCTTCTGGTGAAACCCTCTTGAAGGAGTGTCTGAGGACTCTTCCCCCATGACCCTCCCAGGATTAAGTGGGCCAAGAAGAAGAGGCATATTTATTTTCTCAGCGCACAGTCCACACTGTAAATGTGGTTGGCATTGGGAAGGGCCGTATAAATCATGCCAGAGACATGGTCACCTGATCTGACTTGTCTCACAACGGGACAACTCATCTAACTCATGCTAGCCTGGAAAAATGTACATTAAACGATGATGATGATGATTCCATACTTCCACAACATTTTTTAAGCCTTTTAAGTGATTAATCATTTTTTTATTTAAAAAAAAAAGAACGAATAAAACAAAATAATTCCCCTCCCTCATGTCTTTCTCTTTCTTTTTTGTTACAGAAATCTTTAAATTTTAAAGTGCCATCGACAGCTTCCCCTAGTTTGAAGATGGGTTCTACTGCTTACAAACTGCCCTTACCAATATCTTCCAAACCCAGGCTTGACCGGTCTTGGAGTGAATCTGTCAAATCTGGGAGAATCACCGATTTGTCTGTTCAGGAAATCAAGCGACAAGAGGTAAGTTCAGTGGCTAATGCTCCCCCCCCCCACCCCTCCTCCTCCTCCTCCTATCACCACCACCAGTCTACTACTATTACAACCACCACCACCAGTCTACTACTATTACAACCATCACTATAAGTCTACTACTATTACCACCACCACCACTATAAGTCTACTACTACCACCACCACCACTATAACTCTACTACTATTACCACCACCACCACAACTGTCTACTAGTATTACCACCACCACCACTATAACTGTCTACTACTACTAGTACTACCACCACCACCACTACTACTGTCTTCTGCTACTACTACCACCACTATAACTCTACTACTATTACCACCACCACCACTATAACTGTCTACTACTATTACCACCACCACCACTATAACTGTCTACTACTACTACTACCACCACACCACCACTACTGTCTACTACTACTAGTACCACCACCACCACCACTACTACTGTCTTCTGCTACTACTACCACCACACCACCACTACTGTCTACTACTACTAGTACCACCACCACCACCACCACTACTGTCTTCTACTACTACTACCACCACACCACCACTACTGTCTACTACTACTAGTACCACCACCACCACCACTACTACTGTCTTCTGCTACTACTACCACCACACCACCACTACTGTCTACTACTACTATTACCACCACCACCACCACTACTGTCTTCTGCTACTACTACCACCACACCACCACTACTACTGTCTACTACTACTAGTACCACCACCACCACCACTACTACTGTCTTCTGCTACTACTACCACCACACCACCACTACTGTCTACTACTACTATTACCACCACCACCACCACTACTGTCTACTACTATTACCACCACCACCACCACCACCACTATAACTGTCTACTACTACTAGTACCACCACCACCACCACTACTACTACCACCACACCACCACTACTGTCTACTGCTACTACTACCACCACACCACCACTACTGTCTACTACTACTAGTACCACCACCACCACCACCACTACTGTCTACTACTACTAGTACCACCACCACCACCACTACTACTGTCTTCTACTACTAGTACCACCACCACCACCACTACTGTCTACTACTACTAGTACCACCACCACCACCACCACTACTGTCTACTACTACTAGTACCACCACCACCACCACTACTGTCTTCTGCTACTACTACCACCACACCACCACTACTGTCTACTACTACTAGTACCACCACCACCACCACTACTGTCTTCTGCTACTACTACCACCACACCACCACTACTGTCTACTACTACTAGTACCACCACCACCACCACTACTGTCTTCTGCTACTACTACCACCACACCACCACTACTGTCTACTACTACTAGTACCACCACCACCACCACTACTACTGTCTTCTACTACTACTACCACCACACCACCACTACTGTCTACTACTACTAGTACCACCACCACCACCACTACTACTGTCTTCTACTACTACTACCACCACACCACCACTACTGTCTACTACTACTAGTACCACCACCACCACCACTACTGTCTTCTGCTACTACTACCACCACACCACCACTACTGTCTACTACTACTAGTACCACCACCACCACCACTACTGTCTTCTGCTACTACTACCACCACACCACCACTACTGTCTACTACTACTAGTACCACCACCACCACCACTACTGTCTTCTGCTACTACTACCACCACACCACCACTACTACTGTCTACTACTACTAGTACCACCACCACCACCACCACTACTGTCTTCTACTACTACTACCACCACACCACCACTACTGTCTACTACTACTAGTACCACCACCACCACCACTACTACTGTCTTCTACTACTACTACCACCACACCACCACTACTGTCTACTACTACTAGTACCACCACCACCACCACCACTACTACTGTCTTCTACTACTACTACCACCACACCACCACTACTGTCTACTACTACTAGTACCACCACCACCACCACTACTACTGTCTTCTACTACTACTACCACCACACCACCACTACTGTCTACTACTACTAGTACCACCACCACCACCACTACTACTGTCTTCTGCTACTACTACCACCACACCACCACTACTGTCTACTACTACTGTCTTCCCTCTTCAAGAAAGTAATGTGATCTAATGGCTAGGGTTTTAAACTCACACCCATGAGGTTGTGGATTTGAATCTTGAACTATTCAGCAGCTAAAAAAAAGAAATGATTCCCACCACCCTGTCATTAAAACACCTAAGAAGCTCCCTATCAGATATAACCTAAAGCTACATAGGTGTGAATTGTATAAACAATAACATGATAGGATTGGGTCCCTTGTCGTTAAAACACTCAAGAAACCTTCTATGAGATACAACCATGTGCGAGGCTTGCTAAACCTACATAGGTGTGAGTTGTAACAACAGTGTTAGGACAGGTCCCTTATTAAAACACCTGAGAAACCTATAAGATACAAACTTGTAGAAGGCCAGCTAAACCTATATAGGTGTGAGCTGTAATAACATGATAGGACTGGGGCTCCTACCATTAAAATACCCAAGAAACCTCCTATGAGATGTCAACTTACAGGAAACCTAAACCTACATAGTTGTGAACTGTAACAATAATAGAACTGGGTCCTTTATTGTTAAAGCACCCCAAAAACTTTGTATGTGATTCAACCTTATAGGAGGCCAGCAAAACCTACATAAGTGAGCTGTAACAACATTATATCACTAAGGACGCTATCATTCAAAAATCCCAGAAACCTCCTATAAGATATAACTGTAGGAGTACAACTAAACCTACATAGGTGTGAACTGTAACAATATGACAGGACTGGGGCCCCCTATTATTAAAACACCTGTGAAACCTCATATTATTATCAAATCCTGCCGAAATTAGCTTTGCTTTTCATCCTTACAGGGTTGATGAAATAAAGTACCAGTAATGAGCTGGGGTCGATTTAATTGACTTTCTCCTCCTCTTCAAATTGTTGGCCTTGTGCCTGAATCAAACCATTATTATTATTAGCACAGTGTCCCATTAGAAATACTGTGAGGGGGCAATTTAAAACTAAAGAACTTCAGTTCAATTGGTAATGTGGGGGGGGGGGGGGGGGATTCTGTTTGGTTTTATAGGGTTTTGTAGTTGTCTATACTTTTGATACCATTCAAAGAAATATCGTTAGTGCCGTTAACTAAATTAGTGTGGCTCTAATTTCTTACACTTTCTTACATTACTCACTTTTTATTATTTCTTGGCTGGGAGTGTTTTTTTTTGTTGTTTTTTTTTATTACATTTCTCATTTTATATTTGTCTACCTCTCTCACCTTCATATATACCCCCTCCCCCCATATCTTTTCTACCTATCTCACCTTCGTATATACCCTCCCACCACCGTATCTTTTCTACCTCTCTCACCTTCAGATATACCCCCCACCACCATATCTTTGTCTACTTCCCTCCCTCTCTCTCTCTCTCTCTCACCCTCACATGTATCCCCCTCCAGGTATCAATGATAATAAATTTTGAAGTAAGAATTTGAAAATTTATCTGATTTGTTAGTATTACAATTGAGGAGTTACTGTTCCTTTGTTCAGTCTCTGTTTGTGTGTGTATGTATGTCTTTGTGTATGTGCCTCTGTATGTGTTTGTGTCTGTCGGTATGTGTGTACATGTGTGTGGGGTGGTGATGGTAAAGTCATTAAAGTGTTGAATTAAATACTTTGCTTTGCTATGTTATTTACTGCAGCTGTCTGTGTTCTGAGCTCCAGTGTAGAACACAACATACAACAGAGAACATTAGAGATAAATAAACAGAACATAATAGGTTATTATATTTCTTGTTAATAGGAAAGTAGGGAGTTGGCAGTCATTAGAGCATCACACTAACTTATACATACATATATATATATATATATACACACGTGTACACAAGGTAGTCAGTAGAAAAATACAAACCGTAGGTAGTCTTGGTAACATAAATTGGAACACTAAGTGAAATGTGTGTGTATTAGTGTCAATATTATGTATGAGTCTATGTGTATGTTTAATATATATATATATATATATATATATATATATATATATATATATATATACACACAAACATGTATATATATGTCTATGGGTGGATTCCTGATGGTTATTGAGAGGTGATCACAGTTAAAAATTGTACTCAGTATGTTAGTAGGACTTACCTGATGATTTCATACAAATGAAACAGTTCTAGTCCTGTCATCAGTGAAAATAATTTAAATATCAATTATTTATCTTCTTATTTGTCCCTGCAGGCAATATTTGAACTTTACCAGGGAGAACTTGACCTCGTACAAGATCTGGGAGTAGTAAAAACGGTATGTATGTCTTTCTACAATTTTAACCAATTCTTTCTTTTGTTTGTTAACCTTGTGTTGTATCTATCATACTAGCCATAGTTACGCTGTGTCTCTCTGTCATAACAGCTGACTAAATCCTTCTTCTCTCCCCCCTCTCTCTCTCTAAACAAATTGGACATGTTCAGGCCAGAAGGGCAAGGGATGTGCTCCACCAGGTTTAACCCTTTAGCATTTAAACTGCCCGTATCCGAGTATTGTTCTCAAAATAAATAATATCAATATTATGTGAGGTAAAGCCTTTACAATGAAAATATAATAGTATCATCATCATCGTCATTTAACGTCTATCTTCCACGCTAGCATGGGTTATATAGAGTAATGTAAATGCTAAAGGGTTAAATGCCCAGGACATGCAGTGTGTAAGGATTGCACCCCTGAGGCAAATTTAAGAGTTAAGGACACTTTACTTTTATTTTTAAAGCCAATCCAGGTTTATTTAATTATTTATTTGTATATATTTAATTTCAGACCTACCATGATTCCATGAAGAAACTCCATCTATTGAGCAATGAGGAGCTCAAACAAATATTTGGATTTCTTGACTCTCTTATACCAATCCACCAAGGTAACACCCACCATTCTGCTTTAGAAACAACATTGATTGTCAAAAAAGAAAATTGATTTTTTTATAGATAGGACAACAGATTAAGTGATGTTCCAGTTCATTGCACTTACAGTCCCAACCCTACCAAGGTCAAAGTTACATTTGTTCCAGTTCATTGCACTTACAGTCCCAACCCTACCAAGGTCAATGTTATATTTGTTCCAGTTCATTGCACTTACAGTCCCAACCCTACCAAGGTCAATGTTATATTTGTTCCAGTTCATTGCATTTACAGTCCCAACCCTACCAAGGTCAAAGTTACATTTGTTCCAGTTCATTGCACTTACAGTCCCAACCCTACCAAGGTCAATGTTATATTTGTTCCAGTTCATTGCATTTACAGTCCCAACCCTACAAAGGTCAATGTTACATTTGTTCCAGTTCATTGCACTTACAGTCCCAACCCTACCAAGGTCAATGTTATATTTGTTCCAGTTCATTGCACTTACAGTCCCAACCCTACCAAGGTCAATGTTATATTTGTTCCAGTTCATTGCATTTACAGTCCCAACCCTACCAAGGTCAAAGTTACATTTGTTCCAGTTCATTGCACTTACAGTCCCAACCCTACCAAGGTCAATGTTATATTTGTTCCAGTTCATTGCATTTACAGTCCCAACCCTACCAAGGTCAATGTTACATTTGTTCCAGTTCATTGCACTTACAGTCCCAACCCTACCAAGGTCAAAGTTACATTTGTTCCAGTTCATTGCACTTACAGTCCCAACCCTACCAAGGTCAATGTTATATTTGTTCCAGTTCATTGCACTTATAGTCCCAACCCTACCAAGGTCAAAGTTACATTTGTTCCAGTTCATTGCACTTACAGTCCCAACCCTACCAAGGTCAAAGTTACATTTGTTCCAGTTCATTGCACTTACAGTCCCAACCCTACCAAGGTCAAAGTTACATTTGTTCCAGTTCATTGCACTTACAGTCCCAACCCTACCAAGGTCAAAGTTACATTTGTTCCAGTTCATTGCACTTACAGTCCCAATCCTACCAAGGTCAATGTTACATTTGTTCCAGTTCATTGCACTTACAGTCCCAACCCTACCAAGGTCAAAGTTACATTTGTTCCAGTTCATTGCACTTACAGTCCCAACCCTACCAAGGTCAATGTTACATTTGTTCCAGTTCATTGCACTTACAGTCCCAACCCTACCAAGGTCAAAGTTACATTTGTTCCAGTTCATTGCACTTACAGTCCCAACCCTACCAAGGTCAATGTTACATTTGTTCCAGTTCATTGCACTTACAGTCCCAACCCTACCAAGGTCAAAGTTACATTTGTTCCAGTTCATTGCACTTACAGTCCCAACCCTACCAAGGTCAAAGTTACATTTGTTCCAGTTCATTGCACTTACAGTCCCAACCCTACCAAGGTCAATGTTATATTTGTTCCAGTTCATTGCACTTACAGTCCCAACCCTACCAAGGTCAATGTTATATTTGTTCCAGTTCATTGCACTTACAGTCCCAACCCTACCAAGGTCAATGTTACATTTGTTCCAGTTCATTGCACTTACAGTCCCAACCCTACCAAGGTCAAAGTTACATTTGTTCCAGTTCATTGCACTTACAGTCCCAACCCTACCAAGGTCAAAGTTACATTTGTTCCAGTTCATTGCACTTACAGTCCCAACCCTACCAAGGTCAATGTTATATTTGTTCCAGTTCATTGCACTTACAGTCCCAACCCTACCAAGGTCAATGTTATATTTGTTCCAGTTCATTGCATTTACAGTCCCAACCCTACCAAGGTCAAAGTTACATTTGTTCCAGTTCATTGCACTTACAGTCCCAACCCTACCAAGGTCAATGTTATATTTGTTCCAGTTCATTGCACTTACAGTCCCAACCCTACCAAGGTCAATGTTACATTTGTTCCAGTTCATTGCACTTACAGTCCCAACCCTACCAAGGTCAATGTTATATTTGTTCCAGTTCATTGCACTTACAGTCCCAACCCTACCAAGGTCAAAGTTACATTTGTTCCAGTTCATTGCACTTACAGTCCCAACCCTACCAAGGTCAATGTTACATTTGTTCCAGTTCATTGCACTTACAGTCCCAACCCTACCAAGGTCAATGTTATCGTCTATCTGTTTTGTTCCAGTTCATTGCACTAACAGTTCAAATCCTGCAGAGGTCAACATTACCTTTATTCTGGTTGATTGCATTCACAGTTCAAATCCTGCCAAGGTTAACACTGCCGTTCATCAATTCAATGTCGATAAATAAAGTACAATCCAGGGGTGGAGAATTGTTGGAATTGTTTGTAGCCCCGGATGAGATGCTGTGTGGCCTCTGATCCAGCTGTGGGCATCCCGAGTTCAAATCCCACCTCCTTGTCAGAAGTTATGACCAGTAATTAGTATCACCAATAGAGAGGACTCTTCTATCAGCTCAAAGATAGGACAACCTTTCTAGTACTGGTGCCATGATAAAATGCACCTGGTACACTCTGCATAGTAGTTGGCATTTAAGAAGAGCATCCATCCATAAAAATCATACAAGAACAGTAGAAAGAATTCTTCAGTAACATCAAGGACAAAACAACCACTCTATTGCTGGTGCCATGATGAAATGCACCTTGTACACTCTGCAAAATGGTTGGCATTAGGAAAGATATCCAACCATAGAAACTATACTAAAACTAGGTAGAGAAGACTATTTGGTCACATCAAAGACAAAACAACTTCTATGTTGAAGCCATGATGAAATGCACCTTGTACACTCTGCAAAGTGGTTGACATTAGGAAAGATATCCAGCTGTAGAAAGCATTCCAGAATGGAATGTATTGAGTGAGAGGTGATCACCTAACCCATCTAGTAAGACAGTAGCTCCGATTAAGTACTGACTTGGTCAATAACGACCTGTCCAACTAATGCTGGCATGACATAAGATAACAAAGACACAGTAATGATTCCCGAGACAAATATAAGAAGGGGTTTAACTCTTTAACATTTAAACCAACCGTATACGGCCAGAATTCTCTCACCTCTTTCTGTTCAAACTGGCCATAACCAGCCACTCATACTGATGTTAAAGGCATTTTTCTCCAAATAAATAATATCAAAATCTTAGAGATTTGAAATTTTTATGAGATAAAGCCTTTTCTGTGAAAATAAGTAGTAAATATAGAGTAATGTAAATGCTAAAGGGTTAAAAATTTTGTGATAATAACTTGCACTAGTTGATTTATGTAAACTAAGAATATTTTCTTGTTTAAATTTCAGCTTTAGTTGACAGATTAGTTGTTCAAAGACTGCCAGATGGAACCACAGAAGGTGTAGGAAATCAGATCAAAGAATGGGTAAAGAATTTCATGTTATTCTGTTGGGTTTAATGATTGAATAATGGCATATATGAATACATGTTTAGGTATAATAAACATTTAGCATTGATTTATTTAAAGTTTTTATGTTGTAGCTATGTCAGTATTTGGTGTAAGAATGCTATATTTAGGTATAATAAACATTGTCACAGCTACCTCAGTAACTGGTGTAAGAAATCATGATTAATTCTAGTAAACATACATTTAGTCTCTCTGGCTCTATTCAAAGTTGTAATTTATATCACAGCTGTATCAGTACCTAATGTAAGAACACTGTACACATGTATTTCAGGATTATTGTCCATCTTTAGCAGATTCTTACTTTCATTGAGATATGAAAGTCTAATGGATATTGTAAACAGACTATTTTTGTTGAAATCATTGCAACCATTATATGATCCCATATACAATATCTCTATATATAAAACTGAGGATGTCTGTCTGTGTGTGTGTGTGTGTGTGTGTGTGTGTGTCTGTGAGTTTGAATCCCTAAAACTCGAGAAGTACCAAACCGATTTTTTTTCAAACTTTACATGTGTATTACTTATGTTTCAGGGAGTTTATAGGGATTCATTTGAATTGATAAAGCTGTGTTTAGATATTTTCTGCTAAATCACTACAGGATCATCATCATCATCATCAAATTCATCATCGTTTAACGTCCATTTTTCCACGCTTGCATGGGTTAGATGGGCTGTCCACGGCGGGAGCAAGTCTGACCAGGGTTAGCCATGTGTTGCACCTTGCTCCGGTGAGGACTTTAAATTTGGCTGGGTATTTTTCAGCTGGATGCCCTTCCTAACACCAGCCATGTTTACAGTGTGGTGTTAAGAAATAATACTGCAAATGTTCACAACAATCTATCCACTAGTAAAGATATTCTAAACATTTGAATGAACAAACTCATTTTATACTAAATCAATACAAGTTGAATTCTTCCTAAACCATCGGGCTATTAGTTCTTCCCCTCTTGTATTGATCAGTGCTCTGTATTTTCTTTGATTGTGAAGCAAATGTTTCCTTTCTTTTGTCACATATCCAGGTGCCCAGCTTGTGCCAGTACATCCAAGTTTGTGCCAACCAGGTGTTCGCTAAGGCCCTGCTTGATGAAAAGAAGTATGATCCAGGTGTGGACGATTTTCTGCAAAGATGTATGGAGTCTCCCTTCAGTAGGAAACTGGACCTTTGGGGGTTACTAGGTCAGTTGTGGTTTTTTTAAATTATTTCATCATCATCATCATCATCATCATCATCACAACCACCAACACCATCTTCAACATCATCCTCCCATTATCATCATTTTTATCACTGCTGCCACTACCATCATCATCACCACCATTATCATCATCATCACCACCATCATCACTATTGTTGTTATCTTTATTACCACCATCGACACCACAATGTTCATCGTTATCATTTTCTATAATCACTCCTACCCCATGTGTGAAGATATGTGGCCTTGTGGTTAAGGTGTTGGAATGAGTTGTACATTATAACCTTGAGCATGACATTTCATCTTGCTTACATTCTCATACTTTACAGAGTGTACTGGGTGGCTTTTATTATGACACCAGCAGTAGGGAATTTTTCATGCCTTGGACACACTGAAGACTCCTCTCAACCCCTTTTTTTATGTGGTTTCCACAGCTTGGTACTCTTCCTAACACCAATGACTTTACAGAGTGTACTGGGCGCATTTTATCATGGCACCGGCACTGGAAAGTTTGCCATGTCTTTGAGACATCTAAAGAGTCCTCTCAAACCTCTTTTTAGGGGTGGTTTCTACAGTTGGATGCTTTTCCTATCACCAACTACATTACAGAGTGTACTGGGTGTATTGGCACCAGCACTAGAGCGTTCGTCATGTCTCTCACATAACTGAAGTGTCCTGCCCATCCTGTCACCCACCACTTTACAGAATGTACTGAGTGATTGTTTATCATGTGGATCACCGACACTGGGGAGGCTGTCATGTCTATGACACAGCTGAAGTATTCCCCTCACCCTTTCTGTGGCAAGTTTTCTACAGCTGGCTGCCCTTCATAACACCAACGACTTTACAGAGTGGACTGGGTGTATTGGCAGCAGTTTATTATGTCTCTCATACAACTGAAGAGTCTCACCCTTCTTTTCAGTAACCATATATGGTATCCTCTGATAATATTCCCTCTTCTCTATTTCTAGATGGTCCTCGCAGTCGCTTCTTGAAATACCCATTGTTGATAAAGAGCATCCAGAGATATGTAAGTATGGGGGTGAGGGTGTTTCTCTGTCTATTATCTTCAGTCTTTCTCTCTCTCACCTTCTCTGTCTCCCTTTCTCTCAATCTCTCTCTCTCTCTCTCTCCCTCTCCTGCTCTCTCAATCTCTTTCTCACCCTCTTTCTGGAAGGGTATCCAGCTGTAGAAAACCTGCCAGATAATCCTATACGCGCGAGGCACAGTCACCTGACCAATCTTGCCTCAAGTGGGACAATTCCTGTCTAACCTATGCTAGCATGGAAGATAGATGTTAAACGATGACGATGATGATGATGATCATCATCATTTTACGTCGGCTTTTCCCTGCTTGCAAGGGTGGGACGGTATATATATATATATACATATACATACATATATATATATACCATTTATGTTGGATAGTTTAATGAATGGGTAGATCTAGATTCATAGGCTGACCAAGGGGCTCATATACTCTAATATTTGATTATTTTCTGCAGTCAGTGTCGGTGAAAGCTTCATCATCATCATCATCATCATTATTTAGCGTCCAGGGCGGTGGATTGGCAGTATCGGTAGAGGGTCAGACGCCATGCTTTGACGCATTGAGTTACGGCCCTTGCCATTCTGAGTTCAAATCCCGCCGAGGTTAACTTTGCCTTTCATCCTTACGGGGTCGATAAAATAAAGTACCGGTAATACACTGGGGTAATAGCTGGCCTTGTGCCAAAAGTAGAAACAATTATTTAGCGTCCAGAAGTGCGGTGAATGGCAATATCGGTAGAGGGTTGGACGCCATGCTTTCTAGCATAGTTACATACCATTATGGTCTGAGTTCAAATCCCGTCGAGGTTAACTTTGCCTTTCATCCTTACGGGGTCGATAAAATAAAGTTCCAGTAATACACTGGGTTAATTGCTGGCCTTGTGCCAAAAGTAGAAACAATTATCTAGCGTCCATTTTCCATGCTAGCATGGATCTAATTTTATTTTCACAACTTTGTCTCCACTATATTATATTTTTTGTTAGTCAAGTATTTGACCAAACTCCTTTGTCTCTGTCTTTTCAAGACTAAATCTGACAGTGACGATTACCAATGTCTCAAAGATTCGGTGAGTGTTCGTGTTTTTCTGTTTTTTTCTCCTTTTCTTTTCTTTATAGTCATCATTACACCCTATTGTTATTTTTACCACCACCACCACACTATCATCATTACCATCATCTCTGCCACTGCTACACCATCACTGCCGCCACTACACCATCACCGCCACCACCACACCACTACCATCATCACTACCACTACACCATTATCACCATCCCTGCCGCCACTACACCATCACTGCCACCACTACACCATCACTGCCACCACCACACTACCACTACACCATTACCACCATCTCTGCCACCACCACCATCATCATTACCACCATCACCTACACCATCACCTACACCATCACCTACACCATCACCACCACAAGTAAAACAATAAAAGAGTATATCATTTTCTTTATATTAATGTTTTGTTGTATTTCTATCCAGCTAAAACTCATTGAAAAGCTGATTACTGAAGCAGATGAGAAAATAGGTGAAGTTAAATGTACATTATACAAATCTAAACTGTCCTATGTTTATGAAGACCAGGCAAGTTTTTAACCCTTTTCTTATATTTATAATCAGTATTTCGAGGGTGGTGGATTTGCAGTATCAGTGGAGCGTTGGACCCCATGTTTTGTAACATATAGTTACGGCCCTTTATGTTCTGAGTTCAAATCTTGCCGAGGTTAGCTTTGCCTTTCATCCTTACGGGGTCGATAAAATAAAGTACCAGTCATGCACTGGGATCGATTTAATCAATTTCCCCTCCCCCCCAAAATTGCTGGCCTTGTGCCTATATAAGAAACCATTATCACATGACATATGTTCTAAATTAATATATCATAATTATCCATCTTTAATATTACAGAAAGTTGATTCCGTTGATGAGTCCACAAGTTTTATTTGCAGTGGTGTACTAAAGAACAACAAAGGCACTGTAAGTTGTTGACAAACCTTTAACTCATCAGACTTATTATTTGGTTAACCCTTTAATGTTCAAACCGGCCAAAACCGACCAGAATTCTCTACCTTTTTCTGTTGAAACTGGCTGTAACTGGTCACTCAAACTGATGTTAAAGTATTGTTCTCAAAATAAATACTTTCAAAATCTTATAGATTCGATATTATGTGAGATAAAGCATTTACCATGAAAATGTAATAGTATATATAAAGTAATGTGAATGCTAAAGGGTTAAAGTTGGTTGTTTTATTGAAGGTACCGACAACTAGAGTATTATAGTTAATATGAAGTATTGTGAAATAGATAATAAATGACAAAGTTTCAGAAAGCCAGTACAATGTGGTAGAAATATATAAAGGGAAAAGGATGACAAATAAAACAAAGTAATGTTTTACTCAGTATATTTCAACCTGATATTTCAGGGCTAATACCCTCTTTTCAAATGTGAAATGGAAATGGTTCAAAACAAAATAAATGATCGATGTGTTATTCCTTAACTGAACCAAGTGTCTAAAGTACGCATGCATGGAGACGTTATAGTGGCCAGTTGGTCTTGGGGCTGTAGTTAATCATATTGACCCCAGTTTTAAAAAAAGCAACTAAAAAATGATAAAGTTAATTATATTACAGAACCTCTACCAATTCTTGATTATTTAAAAAATTAATTGTGAGTGGAGTTCCACTGAAGCAGGTGAAGAAGTTCACGTATCTCATGGTTGTGTTTACTAATGATGGAAAACAGGAGGCTGAATTAAGTGTGAGAAATGCAGGAGCTGGTGCAGCAGTGCACCACCTTCTACATTCGGTCATCTAAAGAAGGGAGGTAGATGTAAAAACCAAACTCACTATCTCCAATTTGGTATTCATGCCAGCCTTTGCCTATGATCATGAATCTTGGGTAATGATCAAAAGAATACAATTGTGAATACAAATGGCCGAAATGGGGTTTTCTTCGAAGGGTCTTTGGAGTAACGTTACTCGATTGAGTGTGTAGCTCAGAGCGTTGCACCAGGTAGAGCTGCTATTTCTTCGAATTGAGAGATCACAGCTCCGGTAGTATGGGCATGTGGTTAGATTGTCTCAGGAAAGAATTGTTGGAGAGATTTTACGCGCAAAACCAACTGGCAGGGGATCCAGGAGTAGATCCCGAGCAAGATGGTTGGATATCATCCCTGAGCTCAGCTGGTCTTGCTTGGGGATCCAGTTGGATCTATAGAGACCATTGTTTCTGACCCACTGGAAGGAGTGTTTGAGGACTGTGACCCCATGGCCCTCCCAGGAATGAATGGCTGAAGAAGAATTTGAAATCTTAGGCAGTGTATTTGATTTGCAATATGGTAGTGGAAGGTTTTAAAATATTGGGTTTATACTTACAAAATATCTTATTAACATGTAAATTATGATTGATCACTGCCATAACTACTCATATAATGAACATTTTCTTTGTTGCAGAAACTGCATGTGTTTCTTTTGGATAAAGTTCTCCTTGTTACCCGGCCAGTTACCAATAACAACCAACATGGTTTTCAAGTTTACCGACAACCAATTCCTGTCAGTATGTTAACTATTGAGGATTTGAAAGACAACGAAGTGCGAATGGGATCCTTCCGGAATGCTTTTGGACAGGGACAAACAGGTGACTGCATTTCGGTTTTTTTTTTTTTTGCATCTTATATCATCATCATCATCATCATCCTTTAACATGTATTTTCTCTGCCAGTATGGGTTGGATGGCTTGTGGTTAAACTCTGCAATAAATTGGTGTCCTGTCCAGTGGGGAGTCTCCTCATAAGACTGAAGCCACTATTAGTAAAATACCCAAGAAACCTACTATGAGATACATTCTTGTAAGAAGTAAGCTAAACCTACATAGGTGTGACTTTTATATGAGTATAGTATATGATATTTATCATATATACTCAAATAAAAGCTGACCCCCTATTTTATGCCTGAGAAATGGGTAAATATCCAAACCCTGTGTATAAGCTGAGGCAGGTAATCATGTTTAGGTGGCACAGTTTTGAAAGTCTCATGAGTGGAGAATATATGAGATACATAAAAAAATAGAGGGTTGACTTTTATATGAGTATAGTATATAGTATTTAGTGTATATAAATATGTGTGTGTATATTTTTACACACATGAAATAGTAGATAGGACTTGAATATAAGTTGATCCAAATATAAGCCAAGCCCCTATTTTATGGCTGAGAAATGGACAAATATCCTCTGAAACAGCTACTCTACATATGTTTAGATGGTGAAGTTTTAAAATTCTCATGAGTGGAGAATATATGAGGATTGGCACAAAAGTTCATAGGCTGACCAAGATGGAATGACCGATGAGGTTTGTTTTTCATCTCATTTCTACAGCTGTATATGGTATATAATTTTTGTTTTTCTTTCTTCACTGTTTCAGCAAAGAATGTGTTTCGACTGTCATTTGTGGATCCCAATCAAGGCCAGGCCCACACACTGATTGCTACAGATGAACACGACAAACGTCAATGGTTACAATGTTTACGTCAGTGTGTATCTAACCAGAGATTTACAGGAAGCTGAACATTTTACATCTAATTACAACAAAACAAAAACAAGACTCTCATCTTCCTCCATCTCCTCCTCCTCCCCGCCCCCTCCGAAAAATAGAAAAATAAAAAAAAATGAGAACATTTTAATAACTGCAACAAATGTACTCAAGACTTTAACTGCAAAATGTAACAAAGAAAGAAATGAAATGGATTCAGGGGTTGTTTCTATAATTTTCCTCCTCTTCTTCCACTTATTATTATTATTATTATTATTATTATTATTATTATTATTATTATCGTTGTTGTTGTTGTTGTTGTTAAGGACGGTGGATTGGCAGAATCGGTAGAGTGTCGGATAATATGCTTTGCAGCATATAGTTATGGCCCTTTACGTTCTGAGTTCAAATCCCGCCGAGGTTAGCTTTGCCTTTTAATCCTTACAAGGTCGATAAAATAAAGTACCAGTAATGCACTGGGGGTCCATTAAATCGACCCCCCCCCCCAATTGTTGGCCTTGTGCCTCAATCTGAAATCATTATTATTATTAGGATGGTAGGCTGTCGATATCAGTAGAACATTGAACAAAGTACTCTGCAGTGTGTAGTTGCAATGTTCTACGTTCTGAGGTCAACTTTGCCTTTTATCCTATCCTTCCAGGGTTGATAAATTAAAGTACCGGTTAAGAACTGGGGTTGATTAAATCGGCTTTCACCTCTCTCCCTTAAAATTGCTGGCCTTGTGCCTAAATCAGAAACCATTATTATTATTATTATTACTATTATTGTTGCTGTTGTTGTTACATGATATTGATGTTGTGACCAGTTTTAATTATGCTTCCTATTGGCCCCCTCCCTGTAGTCCGAAGATGAGGGGGGACCCCCCCCCCTCCTTTTTAAGGTCCTGCCACACTGTTCATTCACACCTGGCCTTTATGTTGAGGTCTTTCCAGATAATTCTTGCTGTTGCAATTAAAATAGCACACCCCACACCCCTCCACCACCACCACTACACACACACACTAATGTCTGGTCTTCCAAGGTTAATTGGAAATTATTGTTATAATTATTTGTTGAAACCCCACCAAGGTTAGCTTTGCTTTTCTACCATGGGGCGATAAAATAAAGTACTAGTAACGCAAAGGTTGATTTAGTTGACTCCCCCCCAAAATTGTTGGCCTAAATCAAAGGTGGATTGGCAATATCGGTCGAGGGTCAGACACCATGCTTTCTGGCATAGTTTCGTCCCTTTATGATCTGAGTTCAAATACCGCCAAGGTTAACTTTGCCTTTCATCCTTACGGGGGTCGATAAAATAAAGTACCAGTAATACACTGGGGTAATTGCTGGCCCTGTGCCAAAAACTAGAAACAATTATTATTGTTTTTATTTGTTTTAACATGGTTGGATTGGCAGAATTGTTAGAGAGTTGGACAGAATGCTTTGCAGTATTTGTTCCAGCTCTTTACATTCTGAGTTCAAATCCCACCGTTTATCCTTCGGGGGAACTCGATAAAGTAAAACACCAGTAATACACTGGGGTAGTATTTAATCAGCTTTCCTGTCACTCCAAATTGCTGGATTTGTGCTTAAGATTAATAACCTTTATCATAAAGAGTTGGGGATCGGTAGGATTGGTAAAGCATTGAACAAAATGCTTTGTAGTATTAGTTCTAGCTTTTTATGATCTGTGGGTAAAGTACCAGTCATATACTGGGGGAAGGGGGGCAATATAATTGGCCTTCCCCCAATTGCTGGCCTTGTGCCAATGTTCCCTTACCATAGCATTGTCATAGTTAGGGCACATGGCCTAGTGGTAAGGGTGTTGGACTTGCGATCATAATGTCATTGGTTCAATTCCTTGGTCGGGTGAGTGTGTTATGTTCTTGAGCAAAACACTTCATTTCACGTCACTCCAGTACACTCAGCTAAAAATGAACACCAGCGGTATCTGGGAGAATTAATCCTGCAATGGACTGGTGTCCTGTCCAGGGAGAGTCTTATACTCTCAGTTATTTTACTGATGAAACCAGTATTAACACCAGCTAGGGCTTGGATAGAAATAGCATTGCCATAAAGTTGGTAATGATAATTAAAAAAGATTTCCATTAGTTGTTCCATGTACCTTACCCTTTAACCTTGGATGGTAGACCTCACTCTTTAACACGACAACCACCAGCTGGTCCTTTAAATACTACCACTTCCTCACCCATTAATGCAACCACCCTGTCCTTTTAACAGAGTCCTCTCCGTTGTACACATTCAGACTAGGTCACTAATTTGGGGATACCTTCTTCCCTCTCTCCTCTTACCAGTATTGGAAGCCCTGTAAAAGGATCCTGGGCACTGCCCATCCCCTCCCTGGCTTTACCTCCCTTTGTACCTTACCTGCCATTCCTTCATTCCATCCATCCTTGACGTCAAATTTACAGTTATTACGCACAACATATCTGTTAACGTACATTTCTCTCCCCTACATCTTTATCTCTTTCATTGATTCCCTTTTTAAATTTGAGATTACTGCTGGTTTTTTCTATTTTATTTATTATATCTTAACTCCATACTTCCCATGAAGACACACAGCCCCACACCCCAGTGGTTAGGTGGTTTTGAGTCCTTGATGGTCATGTCATGGATTCAATTCTTGGAGTGGGTTGTGTGTTGTGTTCTTGAGCAAGACACTTCATTTCACGTTGCTCCAGTCAACTCAGCTGAAAAAAAAGTGAGTACCACCAGCATCAGCTGGCATTTAGTCCAATGATGGACTGACATCCTATCTAGGGGGCAGTCATGTAATCTCAATCAATGCCAATGAAACTGGGATAAGCTATGAGCCATTAAGCCTCTAGGCTTAAGAAAATTATAAATCCTTCCCTATATATTCTTGTATTTTCTTGAATAACTTTGCTTCTGCTGATCAAATATGTTTCCTCGTCTATGATAAGTTATATAATTCTTCCTATGTGAAACACAACCCATGAGCCTCATCCATTGCTGGATTTCTCTGTGTTCGGACGTCTTCTTGGATGATAAGTGTGCTAATGTTGGTGCCTATATAATGGAGCGTGTTTCACTTAATTTCAATGCTACGCACAACTTTTCAGGCTGCATTGAATTTCAGGCCAATTTTTTGGACATGTCTGTGTTTGTGTGTGTATTGTGAATATGTGTGCACATGTCTGTGTATTTGTGAGTGAATATATGTGTGTGCCTCAGTATTTTCTATCTTTACACCAAAGGTATTTTTTTTTTGTTTTGCTATTTTTTGGTTTTGTTTGTTCAACAATTTGATTTGATTCATTTTGAATTTTGATTCATTGAATATTTTGGTTCTTATTCTTTTACATGTGTGTGTGTGTCTCTCTCTCTCTCTCTCTCTCTCTCTCTCTCTCTATACACTCACACACAACATATATATATGTGTTTGTGTGTACATACATTTATTATGGCTAAGTAGTGAGTTTTGCTACTCTAGAGTTTTACCTACACTGCGAGCATGCAGGTGAAACTCCAGACTAGCAAGACTCACTACTTAGCCATAATAAATGAATATTTAAACTCTACTTCGGTATTGAGTAGCATTTTCTCTCTGTTTCTCCATGTTTATATGGGTTGGATGGGTCTTCTCTAGTGTGTTGCTGTTACCACTTGTTATGTCCCTGTGTCATCTCTCCTCTAAGGCTCAACATCGTCTGGTTCATCATTGATCACTCCTTTCCATGTTTTCCTGTCTTCCTCCTCTCCTACGGCTTCCTTCCACTTGTATCACTTCACCAAACTGTCACCCTCCACATCCATCACATACCTCTACCATCTCAAGTCTGCATCTCCATCCAATCCAGAGCCTTCTCACTTCTGTTGTAGGAGACCCTCCCTGGTCATTCTTCACCACTTTCTGTTTGGCTAGTTGCAGGTTGGTGAGGCTATTCAACTTATAGTTGCGAAAGATGGCCATTGACTCTGAGGAGCTCATCTGCCCTTTTTACAGCTCTTGTTTTTTGTGCTGCTGGGATTCTACGTACCCTCTACTTACCAGACCCTTGTTTGGTGGTGGGGAGTTGGTTATGTCCCTGACCACTTGACCATGAAGTAAGTTGTACTGGGCTACATGTCTACCAGTAGTAGGCAGAAGCCTGGCCTGACCAGACTAGGGTCTGGTGGGGGAGCTGGTTAAATCCCTGACCACTTGACCATGAAGTAGGTTGTATTGGGCTACATGGTACCAGTAGTAGGCAGAAGCCTGGCCTGACCAGACTAGGGTCTGGTGGGGGAGCTGGTTAAATCCCTGACCACTTGACTATGAAGTAGGTTGTATTGGGCTACATGGTACCAGTAGTAGGCAGAAGCCTGGCCTGACCAGACTAGGGTCTGGTGGGGGAGCTGGTTAAATCCCTGACCACTTGACTATGAAGTAGGTTGTATTGGGCTACATGGTAACAGCTGTATCATTATTTCTAATTCCTCTTATACCCAGTTTTCTCTTTCAGAACACCCTCTTCCACTGTTAGGAGACCTAGGTAAACAGAAGCTAGGAATTACTTATGTTGGCCCCTCTAAACATTGGAAAGAATTTATTTTAAAGATGATTTTTCTGCTGATTATTCCTGCACATCTACATGCAATAATGTGTCCCATCTTTCATCTGTGATCCTGCTGCAGTCTGTTTTCTGCGTTGAGTGCATCATAAAACATTCCTATATACTCTTTTTCGACATATCAAGCATTGCCAGCCACTTCCCAGATCGAAGTAGTCCTGTCTTTCTTTCAGGGTTAATAAAATATAGGGCTAGTTGACGGGACGGGGGCGGATAAGATACCTTGTGGGGTCTGTTGATGGGATGGGGGGAGGGGATTGGTAGATTCTATAGGTCTAGATGTTATACATTCTCTGGTTTGGTCACACTTTGCAGGAGATTTATAGGTCTAGATGTGTGTATATCATCATCATCATTTAATGCCCACTTTCCCTGCTAGCAAGGGTTAGACAGGGCTTCACAGACTGAGTCAGTACTGGACCTGGTCTACTGACCTTCCAGACTGGCCCGGGGTTGACATCCTGTTAACATACAGTCCTACCAAGTACATTTTATTGTGGCACCAGCACCAGAGAGGTTGTCATATCTTTGACATGACTAAAAGGTCCACCCAGCCCTTTGTTTGGCAAGCTTTCTACAACTGGATGATCTCTGTTCACCAACCACTTTGTAGTGTGTACAGGACAGACTTATTGTGTAAATCACTAACACTAGGGAGGTTGTCATGTCTTTATCATAACTGAAGAGTCCTCTCAACCCTTTGGCAAGCTTTCTATGGCTGGATGCCCCTCCTATCACCAACCACTTTACAGTGTGTACTGAGTTATTTTGTTGCTTGTTGAATCTTCAATATAGTCTTCTAAAGAGGGGAGTGGGGTGTGGCTTGATATATAGAGTATGTATTGTGAAGGCAAGGTGACCTTGTGGTTAGGCTGTTTAGCTCACAACCATAAAGTCATGGTTTCGATTCCCTGACCATGTGGTATGTTGTGTTTCTTGAGGAAGACACTTCATTTCACATTGCTCCTATTCACTCTGCTGAAAATATGTTCCAGCAGTAAGCAACTAGGGGATTAGTGTTGAGATGAGCTGTTGTCCTACACATGGGGGAGGTTTACTTTAAGTTGCTCAACACCTCAAAACAGGGATAAGCTCCCACCTTCATCTAACCCTTGAAAGCATGGAAGAACTGATTTCAAAATGCTCTCACTTTCTCTCTCCATTTCTTTCTCTTTCTCTCTGTATATATATTTACAAATATGCACATACACATACACACGTGGTTTTCAACTCAATGAAGAAATTCTCATTTCACTCTAATATATCCCATCGGGAACTAGCAATTTTCAACAAGCCATATTTTTGTATTTGCCAGTTAATCTCCAGAAGTTAATAAACAACGACTGTTTAACTATTTTTAATGACTTAAAGCTACAACTTGTGAATAGAAAGGTAAGGTTGTTAACTTCTACCAATTAACTTGCAAATACTAAACTTTGGCTTGTTGATAAATAACTCTGTGTGATTCCTATGTTAGGGTGAAACAAAAATATCCTTATTGATCTAAAACCCATAACAAATTATATAATCTGTACACATCAACACCAGTTATTATCTATTGAGTACTCCTTTAAACTTGGTCTTCTTTGGTTTCAACTGTGTTTGTAATATGTATTAATATATGTTTATATGTATATATATATTGTGTATGCGTTTTTCTCCTCTCTACATAATGTGTGTGTGTGTATGTAGTTCTTCTCTACATAATGATGTGTGTGTGTATGTAGTTCTTCTCTACATAATGATGTGTGTGTTTGTGTATGTGTTTCCACTCTACATACTAGTGTTTGTGTGTGTGTGTGTGTGTGTTTCTTTACATAATGATGTGTGTGTGTGTGTTTCCACTCTACATACTAGTGTTTGTGTATACTGACTTATGCGTGTGAGAGTGAATGTTTTTCCTCTCTATACACTGGTTTATGTGTGTGTGTGTATCTGTTCTCTCTATGTATACTGATTTATGTATGTGTCCACTCTACATACTGACCTATGTGTGTGTTTCTTTACATACTAACATGTGTGTATGTTTGCATTCTGTTTTTTTTTTTCAAATGTTTCTAGGCTATGAAATATGTAAATAATGATCCCTAAAGTCTGTATTTACTTAACTCTCCATGTTCAGCACATCACAAGCTCCCTCTACAATGTTAACCATATGTTCAACTGACAACATGTCCTTTTTCTTTGTTTTTTTTAATTTTATTTTATTTTAATTTTATAAATTTGTATGAATGTAAAAATAAAAACATCTTATAATAAAATGATTTTCTATAAATATTTATGATTTAATTTTGTTATTACAATTACTTTGAAGGCCGTCATGAAAAGGACGATAGTTTTGTATTATAATCCTTCTCGATGGCCTCACTGACCTGATTAACACATTCTAATAATGAACCACTCCATTCCATTCCTAACAACTTTTTATTCTCTTCTTTGTAAATAGTGTATCATGTTTTTCTTTATGCACCTTTTTTATATTTCAAATTTATACATGGCTAGTGAAATAAATGATAAAAAAAGAAATATCTATCTATCTATATATATATATATATATATGTAGACCTGACTCCCCACAGGCCGAAGCTGAAGCATATATGCACCCCCCCCCCCCAACATATATCTCCCACGAGAGCAGTATGAAGTATGCATCTAGTGAAGCCCCCAGCCCACACTGTAAAGTGGTCTTGATGGTGACATGGCAAAAAGTGCCCAGTCCACACTGTAAAGTGGTGATGCTGGTGGCACAACAAAAGCACCCAGTACTAAGTGTAAATGAGGTTGGTGCTAAGAAGAGCATCCAGCTGCAGAAACCAAGCTAAAATCAGTTTCGTATGAGCAAGACATGGTGACCTAACCTAGCATTGCTCACAACAGAACAACCCGTCTAACCCATGCTAGCATGGAAAAATTGATGTAAAACGATGATGATGGTGATGATGATGTATAAAGGTGAGATCTATTTTGTGGTGACATGCTGTATAATAGATCTCTTGACGTCTGTTGAGCTACTTGACAAACTCAACTATTTCAATCCTGCTAGAGTCACTCAATCTAAGGTAGAAAGCATTAACTCACTGACTCAGTTCACTGAACTCTGAATTACAACCATGAGTTGGTACAGCTCATGGTTTTGTAATAGGAAGAACAACGGAGAATTATTTAGCAAGTATCTTTTTTAATTTAAGTTTGAGTTAAATTTTCACTTGGAACCAGTGAGAGGCACTGTGGTAAGAGATGGGGCCAGTTGAGAGTATTAATCCCAAGAAAACCTTTTAACCCATATCCGGCCAGAATTCTCTCACCTCTTTCTGTTCAAACTGGTCATAACCGACTGCTCATACTTATATTAAGGTGTTGTTCTCAAAATAAATAATATCAAAATCGCGTAAATTATGTGAGATAAAGCCTTTACTGCGAAAATACAATAGTAAATATAGAGTATTGTAAATGCTAAAGAGTTAAGGGGTCTGCTGTAGGATCAACAAATAAGTGATGGTAAAACCCCCAAAACACCCAGTGATTCCAGTATACAACACTGATGATATGTCCTTTAGTTTGTCACTTGCATGAGGGTGAGTCCAAGATACAACACTGATGATGTATCCAAGGTTTTACATCCGGATTTGTGAAGAATTTGCTATCTCTTTCAGAAATCAAGGGGCAATAATTCAGAAAAGGAAAGTTTCCTTTTCTTTTGTTTTCTGAGTTGTCGTCCCTGTTAGTAGGAAGACTTTCTATCAGCGGTTAATTCGAAGTTTGACTAGTGGAACTACGGAGCTAATTCCCGACTCACTGAATATTCAGACGTATTTTTAACAGGTATGATATTATATTTGTTATCGTGCTTAATAAGTCATCTTTTCGTCTCTGTGATAAGTTTCCGTAAATATTTTGGAAAACAAATATTGTTTTTCGGTCATTTTTTTCAATTACAATTGATTTGGGCGGTGAAATTTAAGTTTTACCTTTTGTGTGTGTTTAATGAATTTTGCTTTAAAATCGGAAATTATTCGTTTATTAGTTACCAGGGAGAGCGAGATGTAATGCCCCTTTCTCCCAGTTAATTAGAAAAACGAATAATTTCCGACTCCTTTGAAGGTCGTGTTCGTTCAAAATTAATCGGAAGATAGAATGAGAAATAGAAAGATAGAGAAGACTGAGAAGAGGAAGACATGGAAAAACATTTTGTTTTTTAACGAAAAAGCACGTGTATTCAGTCAGCACTAACATAGCGTAAGTCATAATATATAAAGACGTATATGATATGTTTAGGTATAATAGACATATACAAGTCTTACTGTGACTATTTTGAGCCGTGATCATGTCACAGGACGTTTTTAATCCATCATCAGTGACTCACTGTACTGAAACAGGAATATTCTGTATCTTGTTGTGGCAGTGTAATTAATTAGACAATAAATATGAAGAAGGCAGAACACAGCTCATATGTTGTAATATTTTTAATTAGAGATAAACAAACAACAAAATAAATTAGTTTCTTGTTAAGGTATGGGAATTAACAGGGTCAGTAGAGTATCAGGCTACCTTGGTATTTGTTCTGGCTCTACGTGTTCTGAGTTCAAATCCCGCATTTTATACTTTTGGGAGGAAATAAATAAAGTACCGGTACATGTGAGGGAGATTGGTGGAATTGTTAAAGTGTTAAATGAGGTGTTTTGTGGGATCTGTTCTGATCCTATTTACTCTGAGTTCAAATCCCACCTCTGTCAAGAGTTGCAACTAGCAGATAGTATTAGTAATGGTAACAACAATTGAAACATAGTCTCCTTGGTCCAATCTAATGATCTGCCAGGAGTTGTGACCAGCAGATAGTATCAGCAATGGAAAGATCAATGGAAACATTGCTTCCTTTGTCTGATCTGACAATCAGCTCCTTTCTTCTATCAGGAGTTGTGACCAACAGATAGTATCAGCAATGGAAAGATCAATGGAAACATTGCTTCCTTGGCCTGACATAAAGATTGGATCCTTTCATTTCTATATCATTTTCAGATGTAAACTTATTCAGGGAAATATTTATGTAGTTGAAGAGTTGGCAAAGTTTATTTGCTTGGAGTTCTTTTTTTGTTGTTGTTGTTGTTATTTTTGTTTGTGGTGATGGTGGTGATATGTTGGTAGTAGTGTTGTTGGTGATGATGGCAGTTGTGGTTGCAGTTGTTCTAGTTGGTGTTGCTGGTATTCTTGTTGTGGTTGGTCTTGTTGCAGTAGTTGATGTTAGGTTATTGTGGTTATGGTTGTTGTTGGTGTTGCGGCAGACTATATAAAGCTTATTACCATCACAGCCAACTTATCAAACTGTTAATAGGATTAGCTGCCAAATCCTGAAGGAATGTTAAATGCAATAGACTAGTGTACTATCCAGGGGAATATATATCTCTTACTTCCTTATTACCACAAAACTGGAGTTAACCACCAGGTATAAAGAAGCTACTTAATTTGTAATAGACATTCCTTTACAGACTATTAACCCTTTCGTTACCATATTTTTAATGAAACACACTGCTTATAATTTTAAAATCATTTTGAAAATAATCAATAATTTAGAAGAATTTATTAAAATTAATAATTTTAAAATCATTAAACTGGTGTTTGGAACACAACATAATACAAGTTCTTACCATAAAATTATTATGGAAGGTTTTTAGATAAATATAAACACTTTAACCCTTTTGTTACCATATTTCTAATGAAAGACATTGGTAATGTGTTTCAATAAATTTTGAAAATAATCAAGAATTTGGAAGAATTTAGTAAAATAAAAGTTTCCTTTTGATTCCAATCTGGCCCTAACCAGTTCTGGTTCTTTGAAATAAATCCTACCAATTTAAAGTGTTCCTATTTAAATTAAAATCTTCCAATCTAATTTTATATAAGAACCGTCACCATATGATATGTTACTATCTCAATAATAAAATAATCAATAATTTCAGTAAATCCCTCAAAATTCTTCAATAATCAATTGATATAGATAGTATTTCATTAGAAATACAGCCACGAAAAGGTTAGCTTTTAGAGACTTACCTGAACAACAAAAGATTCTTACATAAAATTGTGATGAAATACACAACTGTTTCAACAATGGAGATACTCCCCACCGTCCCCATCATCACCATTCCAGTTTTCTATTCCTTAATTAGTATAGAGTGTCTTGTGTTTTGTTGGCCACCCTCCCCCCACCATTCAGTCTTCTATTCCTTGATTAGTATAGAGTGTCTTGTGTTTTGTTGTCAGGTGTTACCTGAAACTGAGGTAGTTCAGCAGAATTTGGGGTATTTCAAGTTTAGAAACAAGACGATAATTCTTGATGGCTTTTAGAATGGTTTTCCGAGCATAGAACAACAGACTTTGAGGGTTTCCTGAAACAAGAGGAAAACAAATTGTTTAAAATGGAAAAAGAAAAAATGATTTCTAAACTTTGCTACAGCTTCAATAATTAGGAAATATTTCATGGATTAACCTTTTCATTACCATCTTTCTAATGAAAGACTCTGCCTATGTTTAACCCTTTCATCTAGATGAGATGCAGTTCAGAATTTGTGCTCAGCAAAAGTACCACAGATGCTCTCTTCCTTGTGAGGCAGTTACAGGAAAAGTAAACCTGACAAAGACTAAGGTCCTTGTAAGTAGAAGAGAAAACAGAACCCTGATCCCCTCAGGGAAATGGCCTTACTCAGTATGTAGGAACGACATAGGTAGAAATTCCATCCTCTGTCCCAAATGCAAACTATGGGTACACAAGAGATATAGTGGGATCTCAGGAAGTTTAGCTAAGAACGAGGCTTTACATGTAGTAGTTGCACCGGGACAGTAAGCAGCGAATGGCTACAGGAAACAAGTGCTATCAAATTTTGGGAAGGTTTGATAGAAACAGTAGGCAGCTTCTGCTACCTAGGTGACCGAATTAGCAGTGTAGACTGGAAAGAAATGAAACTTCCATGCTCCGATGGATGTGTAATAGTAATATACAGCAAAGCATAAATGAACTGAGAGAAACCAGGCATAATAGGAATCAGATGCTGTGTGCAGGAGAGAAGATTGTGTTGGTATGGACATGTGATGTGTATGAAGGATGACTGCTGTATAAAAAGGTGCAGAGCGCTCCATGGAAGCCTTGGAGTGGGGAGACCCAGGAAGACTTGAGACGAGGTGATAAAAGCTGATCTTGCCCATTTGCACCTATCAAAGGCGATGACACAGGACCAAGATCTCTGGCGTTACACAGTATTACAGAGGACCCGATTTACCACAGGCACTGGCCATAGCTGAAGAATATATATAGTATGCATCACTCCAGCTCCACCCACTCCCATGAGAACAAGCTGACGTATTCATCCAGTGAAGCTTCCAGTTCACACAGTAAAGTGGTTGTGTAGATGCCATAACAAAAAGGACCCAGTACTCACTTTAAATGAGGTTGGCACTAGGAAGGGCATCCATCTGTAGAAACCAAGCAAGACCTATATCAAGTAGATTTGTGATGACATAAACTGCAATCCCTCTCACCAGCCAAATATGATGAACAATAGAATTGTATGATGACAGTGAGTCAAGGGAATCCATGTAAGTAGTGTGAACTATGTATGTATGTACCTGTGTATGAATAGAAGCAAGGAAGAGCTAGCAGAGGATGACAAGCCAAGATCTGTATTAAGCAGATTTGTGACTGCATAAACTGAAACCTCTCACCTGCTGAATATGATGAAGAATAGAATTGGATGGTGAGTCAAGGGAATCTGTGCAAGCAGTGCGAACTATTGATTGAAGAGGGTGTTGTAGTTTGCTTGAAATATTGTGGAATATGAAAAATGAAAAGTGCATATGATTAGGAAGCTGTTACAGTTCAGGTGGGTTTGAAATACCAAGACAACAAACAATATTACTGACTTACTTTCCCAATAATCTAATAATTTAATGGCCTCTGAATTGTGACTGGCCAAATGTTTTGGGAGAAGTCCTTGGTTGTTTAAGCTGCGAGTGTTAGCACCATGTTCTAGAAGCAATGTGAGGAAATCATTATCTAAACCATGTTTTATAGCTTCATGTAATGGAGTTTGGTGTGTCTTTCTGGCATTTACATTGGCCCCTAGCAGAAAATTGAAAGGAAAATAAAAATAGGATTAAATTAATTTGTTGTTGGCTGCGATTGTTAAATGTTTAATGATTGTTAAACATTTAAAAATTCTACAGCTAGATGCCCTTCCTAATTCCAAATACATTACAATGTGCACCTAGTCCAGGCTATAGTGTGGTTGATAGTAGGAAGGGCATCAAATCATAGAAACCAAGCTCCCAGTCCACACTGAGTGGTTGGTGTTAAGAAGGACATCCAGCCGTAGAAACCAAGCTCCCAGTTTACGCTGTAATGTGACTGGTATTAGGATGGGCACCCAAATGTAGAAACCAAGCCAGAAACAGTTCTATATGAGCAAGACATGGTCACCTGACCTGACTTGTCTCATAATATGTCAACCTGTCTAACCTATGCTAGCATGGAAAATAGATGTTAAACAGTGATGATGATGATGATGGGACAATAATTTCACCTTTGCGTTACTATATTATGAAAAACACAGGCTATGGTTTTCAAATAATTTTGAAAATAATCGAGAATTTGGAGGGATTTAGACATATAATTAACTTTCTCATTATTAGGCTGGTGTTTGGAACATAACTTAGCAAAGGATCTTACATAAAATTATGATGGTAGGATTTTTTGATATAGGCAACATGTGCAGGAGTGTTTTACCTGATTGTAGATCAAATCTAGCACATTTAATATAACCATTAACCCTTTAGCATTTACATTACTCTATATATACTATTATATTAGGTTGTTCCGAAAATAATGGCCGATTTCAGAAACAATTTTATTCTGGAAAAATTAACAACAGAAATGTTTTGATTAGTCAAAGTATGAGCCATGAACATCTATACATCTCTGCCTATTGACTAATCGGTCAAGAAAAGGATCATTGGTGTTTCGCAGAAAGAGCATCGAGCACACTTCAAAACGCCGGACTCTTTGATTTTCATTGAGCTCATGTGGTACCCATTTATCGAGCTTTTTCACCTTACCAATCTTCTGCAGATGGTGTGAGACCGTTGCAATACCGACACCAAGTGCCTGAGACATTTCTCTGACACTTTGACGTGGGTTTTGTTCAACAATTGCTTTCAATTGTTCATTGTCAAGACTGCATCACCGTCCTCTACCTTCTTCATCTTCAAGGCTCTCATCACCACTACGGAATTTCTGAAACCACCATCGTACTGTGCGATCACTTGTGGACCCCTCTCCCCATCCTCTGTTGATATTGGCAGCCCCCTTTGTACTGTGTGATCCCTTGTGGACCCCTCTCCCCATCCTTTGTTGATATTGGCAGCTGTTTGGGAGGCATTGTGCCCAAGGTTGAACTCATGCAAGAAAAGTAAGCGAAGGTCCTTTTTTGTCATGTTCATAATTAAGGGTACCTATGCTTCAAGAATGTTTTGTCTGAAATAAGTAGAAAATTATTAAAGAGCATACATCAATTATTAAGTATGTCGAAATTCACCTAAAATATAATTAAAATACTATGATAAAATTGCGTTTCAAAACACAACACTTAGAGCGGCCATTATTTTCGGAACAGCCTAATATTTTCATGGTAAAGGCTTTATCTCACATAATTACCTCACATAATATCAAATCTATGAGATTTTGATATTATTTATTTTAAGAACAATAACTTAACATCAGTATGAGCAGCTGGTTTGAACAGAAAGAGATGAGAGAGTTCTGGCTGGATACAGCCAGTTTAAATGCTAACGGGTTAAGACAGGTGTGTTTTACCTGATTGTAGAAGAACTCTGGCACACTTAATATAACCGTTAAGGCAGGTAACATGGAGAGGTGTGCCAAAATGGATATCACTAGCTTCCAAGTTGGCCCCAGCTTCTGTCAGTATTTCTGTACATTTCCAGTTGTCTGCAGGAAAAGAAAACAACAAAAACAAATAATATTTTAACATAAAAACAACACAAGATATCCTACTCTGAATTAGTTTCTTCAACGTATCTTTTGACGAGGGGATTTTATCTCAAAATATCAAGAACTATTAAACATTATATCATCTTTGTTATTATCTTTTTAACATTTAATGTCCCATTTGTATAGAGTAGAAAGTGTATGAATGAGTCCTATATGAATGTGAGTGTGTGTGCATGTATATGTGTGTATGTATATATATATATAAAAAAAAAAAAAAAAGCACCCAGCCCACACTGTAAAGTGGACGTGTAGGCGCCACGAAAAAGCACCCAGCACTCACTGTAAATGAGGTTGGTGTTAGGAAGGGCATCCAGCTGTAGAAATCAAGCCAGATCAGTTCCTGTATGAGCAAGGCATGGTCAGCCGACCAGACACTGCACACAACAGGACAACCCGTCTAACCCATGCTAGCGTGGAAGAACGGACGTAAAACGGTGATGATGATGAAGAGACTTGTGGCTGGAACAAAGCTCCAACTAGACGGAGGGTGACTTGGTGGAGAGAGCCATTAAAGACAAAAGACGAGTATGGAAGGATTGGAAAAATGGGAGGAGTAGAGACCGATACTCAGCCACTAAAAAAGAGGCTAGACATCAGGTATACATAGCATGTAGGGAAGCTGAGAGTAGGAGGTTTGCCAATGTTCTGCGACGAGAGGATCAGAGACGTGAGGTGTTCCGCTTTGCAAGGCAGTGTGTCAGTGTAAATCCAGATGTTGTTGGAGATAAGTGTGTCTGAAATGATGCTGGTGCACTTGGCATCACTGATGCTCAGAAAAAGGAGGCCTGGAAGTATCATTATGAAAGACTGATGAATGGGAGAGAGAGAAACTACCCCTAACGGTCCCAAGAGAGGGCCAGCTATTGAGGTTGACGACTATTGGGTCCAAGAAGCAATTAAGGAAATGAAAAGTGGTAAGGATGCTGGTCTGTCAGGGATAGTTGCTGAGATGTTGAAGGCATCAGGAGAAGTAGAAACTAAATTGGTTGCACGCATAGTCAATCAAGTTATATAGGGCAGAGTTATACCCAAAGACTGGTGCAGCAGTATTCTTGTTAATTGTTACAAAGGTAAAGAGGATGCTCTGGAGAGGAGCAATTATAGGGGCATAAAACTGATGGATCAGGTTATGAAAGTGGCAGAAAGAATACGAGCACAACTAATTAGAGAAAGAGTCAAATTAGATGAGATACACCTTGGTTTTATGCCTGGGAAAAGTACAACAGATGCCCTCTTCTTAGTGAGATGCACGATGCTGCATGGTAGTGAGACATGAGCAGCAACTGCAGAGGATATGCGAAGGCTGGAGAAAAATGAAGCAAACATGCTCTGTTGGATGTGCAATGTCAATGTGCGTGAACGACGAAGCATGAATGAGTTGAGAGAGAAATTGTGTATAAGAGGGATAAATTGTAGTGTATAGGAGAGAAGACTGCGTTAGTATGGACATGTAATGTGCATGGAAGATAACCGCTGGGTAAAGAAGTGCCAAGAAATCTTGGTGGAAGGAAGACGCAGTAGAGCAAGACCACGGAAAACATGGGTGGAGGTGGTGAGAGCAGACCTCAGATCGCTGAAGCTCACAGAGAAGATGACGAAGGACCGTGACAAGTGGAGAGATGCTGTGCTGAATAGGACCCATCCCACCTTTGCAAGCAGGGAAAAGCAGACGTAAAATGATGATGATGATATATATCTATGGTAAATTTATAGTAAAGCACCCGCTGGGGATTGTTAATAAAAAATTATTTTCTAGTTTTTTTCATTTGTTTTAAACTAATAAGATCACTGAAATCATCATTTTACATCCGCTTTTCTCTGTTTGCAAGGTTGGGACAGGTCCTCTTCAGCACAGCATCTCTCCATTTGTTACGGTCTTCGTCATCTCCTCTGTGAATATACAGAACAACAAAAGAGAAGGAAAGTTTTGATGAGAGAATGAAAATGAAATCTTACTGACTCACCATTGAAAACTGCTTCATGTAATGGACTGGTGAGTAGAAGAGGTGGGTTAACATAGGCTCCGGCATCTAACAGGAGACAAAGACATTTTGTTTGGCCATGGCTGCTGGCCTCACACAACGGTGTTGAGCCATCAATATTGCGAGCATTCACCTAGCAAACAGAAAATAAATGATACAAACTGAGCAGGGCCAGCACTGCAATTAAAGCCAACAAGGACACAGATCTCAGAGAGGTACTTTACTGACAATGTTGATACTATCATTAAGGTCAATGAGGCAGCCACCTAGGGTACAGCAGCATTGTGGAAATATCTTCCATACTCATCTCCTCCAGGTTGGCTTCTGTTGTCTAGTTCTTCTAACCCTGACTATCATCATCATCATCATCATCATCATCATCAATTAATGTCTATCTTCCACGCTAGCATGGGTTAGATAGGTTTGTCCCATTTAGAGGCAATTTGAGTCGGGTGACCGTGTTTCTGGCTGGTTTTCTACGGCTGGATGCCCTTCCTAACGCCAACCACATTTACAGTGTGGACTGGGTGCTTTTTGCCGTGGCACCTATACACTATCACTTTACAGTGTGGGCTGGATGCTTTGTGGTACCAGCCTAATATATATATATGCATATATCATGATAATAATATACACATATATATATATTTGTGCATGCGGATGATCTCACACTTATAGCTGAATCTATGGTGGAACTAGAGAAGAAATTCCAAACATGGAAGCAGGGACTAGAAAAAAAGGGCCTCAAAGTCAACCTGACAAAGACTAAGGTCCTCATAAGTAGATAAGAAAACAGAACACAGATCCCCTCAGGGAAATGGCCTTGCTCAGTATGTAGGAAAGGTGTAGGTAGGAACTCCATCCTCTGCCCCAAATGCAAACAATTGGTACACAAGAGATGTAGTGGGATCTCAGGAAGCTTAGCTAAGAATGTAGGATTTACATGCAGCAGCTGCACCGAGACAGCAACCAGCAAACGGCTGCAGGAAACAAGCACCACCAAACTCTGGGAGGGCTCTGTAGAAATAGTAGACAGCTTCTGCTACCTAGATGACCGAATTAGCAATGGAGGTGTGTGTTTGGAAAGTACAGTAACCAGGGTAAGAACGGGGTGGAAGAAGTTCAGGGAGCCACTCCCAGTGAAGCATGGAGGTGTCATATCTTTCCAATCTTCGCAGGTCCTCCATACACACAGTACCCAGGTCTCACTGTTGTGCAACATTGTTCGTATACATGCATCATACAGTCTGCCTTTTATTTTGAGGGGAAAAACTTTTGTAGTTAGTAACGGTAGTAGCTCCCTGAACTTTCTACAACACGATCTCACTCTGGTTACTGTGCTTTCAGAACACCCTCCCCCACTACTGATTTGGTCACCCAGGTAACAGAAACTATCTACCACTTCAACCGAGCCCTCTGAGCATTTGAATGTGATTGTATCCTGAGGGTTCATGCTACTTACTGCCCCTGTGCAACAGCCATAAGTAAAACCTATATTCTTTGTTAGCCTGCCTGAGATCACACATCTCTTGTGTACCTATTGCTTGCATTTGGTACATAGAATAGATTAAAAGCACTCTACAGTAAAAGTTTTCTGGAGTTATTATTATTCAGAATAATAATAAATGAAGACATTCACATAATCAAAATATATGTTTTATTAATATATTTCGAAGGTACTGTACTGTTTTTTCAGTACGTCCTCGTCAGATAAAATACATGAATTGATGATGATGATGATGTATGACATACCTCAACTGTCTTGATAGTTCAATTCCACTGCCAATACTGGAATTGAACTATCAAGACTATTGAGGCATGTCATACATCAATTCATGTATTTTATCTGACGAGGACGTACTGAAAAAACAGTACAGTACCTTCGAAATATATTTTGATTATGTGAATGTCTTCATTTATTATTATTCTGAATATATATATATATATATATATATACAGAGAGTGAGAGTGTATGAAGAATATAAATAAATAAAGCAATCTTACTGAGGCATCTAACCGAATTAGGCGAGAGACACAATCAACGTGACCCCAAGCACTGGCTTCATGTAAAGGGGTCACCATATCATATGTTTGACAGTTCACATTCATTCCATATTTTGTAATTAACATCTCCAGAATATCACCTCTGCCGTCACGGGCTGCCTTTTGTAGAGGGTAGACGCTGTCCACTGTAAATATAATGTTTGTAGAGGATAGACGTTGTTCACTGTAAATACATTAATGATTGTATAAAGCATATTAATGTTTGTAGAGGATATAATAATGTTTGTAGAGTGTAGGGGAGAGAAGATTGGTGTGTCTGATACAGTGTGGCCATAGATTGCGGGTGTGCAAGTAAGTGAGTAACTGTTCATTATGATGATGATGTTATGATGGTTTTTTTTGAGTAAGTGATTTACCTTAATCATGTAGGAAATGAAATATATAAACCACAATAACACAAAGCCACTCTGTTACAAATTTATTAAGTACTAGCAGTGGTACCCGGCGTTGCACAGGATAAGGTATTTTGGGACGTAGGCCGCCAACAGACCTAATCGTGGAAAAACTGCATGCCTGGACAATATGAAAATAAAATAAACCGAATACTCTGATGGCTGGATAATCTTTAAGATTTTCCTCAATGAAGCAGGAAAAATGCAGGTTTTCACCTAATGCGGGCCCTAGGGGATCAAGAAAATGAATTTTTTTTTTATGTGCATAACATGCAAAGAAATTTCGGGAAAATCGGCTAGACGTAACACCTCAAAAAAGCCCTAAAGAGCTGAAAAAAATGAAGTTTTTCACCTTTTATGTGCATAACCCTCCCTGAAACATAAGTAATACACATGTAAAGTTTGAAAAAAATCGGTTGGGTACTTCTCCAGTTTTAGGGATTCAAACTCACAGACACACAGACAGACATCCTCAGTTTTATATATAGAGATATTGTATATGGGATCATATAATAAGGAACCAGATGGACCATAACGCACCAGAGTACTCAATACTTAAGGTAGTAGAGTGGGAAATAGGACAAAGTATGACCCCGACGGCAGAGCTCAAGCCGTTTCGACGGCTATTTCTGGACTCCAGAAATAGCCGTCGAAACGGCTTGAGCTCTGCCGTCGGGGTCAAACTTTTTCCTATATATATATATATATATATATATATAATTTATGTTTTACTGAATCATATAGACTATATATATATATATATAGTCTATATGATTCAGTAAAACATAAATTCATGTCTAGCGGCATAGAGTTACGTTCTTAGTTGAAATCCCACCGAAGTTAGCTTTGCCTTTCATCCTTACGGGGTCGATAAAATAAAGTACCAGTAATGCACTGGTATCGATTTAATCGACTTACCCTTTCGCCCAAAATTGTTGGCCTTGTGCTTAAATTAGACACCGACAATAAATACACACACACACAAACTCTCTCTCTCTCTCTCTCACACACACACACACACACGAGTGACGACAAGCTAATTCCAAGCTTAATCCTAACGCTATATGACGAGGGCCCCTATCATTAAAACACCCAAGAAACCGCTACATACACATACATGCATACATACACACACACACACATACATGCACACACATACATACACACGCATACATACATACAAACATATGTGTGTGCGTATTTATCTATTTATATATATCGTATATATACGCTTGGGTTCAGATTGTTGTGTAGAATAACGCAATGGACGTTGTGCATCTGACGAGATATTTCCATTTTCTTATTTCGAGATTTTAATGTCAAGAACTACCGAGTATTTATATAATAATATTTTGTTTATATAACTCCATCACCAACACATACACACTATCATACATAATGGTATTATGTTTATTAGTTTGAGACCGTAATAAAGTCCTGTCTGTTCTAGAATATTTATATCGTACTATATTACGTATTTCTATCATACATCTATCACATAGGAATGTCAAATGATTATTTTTCTGTAACCTGACATCAGATATTGGTATATAGGAGAGATAAAGAGAGCGAGAGAGTCTGAAATAAATCGCCATCTATAGAAGCCAAGATGGAAAACTGGAGAAAATGACAATCACTTACAGTATTCTTTGAAGACATTAGGATCGATTGTCTCTTCCTGAGCCGGCATTGTGGATTCTTCGTCGTTCGATTGTGTATTACGAATGTTCTTCTCTGCATCTTGGCATTTGTTTTGGAGTTCGGCCATCAGTACTGCCAAGGGAGATAACTCTATGTTATCAAACAATCCACACAAACACACGGGTATAACTATATATCATCATCATCATCATCATCGTTTAACGTCTATTTTCCACGTTAGCATGGGTTAGACGGGAATTATCCCACTTGAGGTAAGATTGATCGGGTAACCGTGTCTCGCTCGTATAGAACTATCTGGTAGGTTTTCTACGGCTGGATGCCCTTCCTAACATCAACCACATTTACAGTGTGGACTGGGGGCTTTTTACCGTGTTACACGACCACATTACAGCGTGGACTGTTTTTTTTTTTGTCGTGACACCTACACGACCTCATTAGTTTTGATGGATGTTGTGGTACTAACAACTTTGCAGAGAAAGGGTGGTGTTGGTGGGAGTGGGAGGATGGAGTAGGGGTAGTGGGTTGGGGTATATATTTGGTTAGGAGGAGCCACTGACTGTAGGTTAACTTTGCACACAGGGAAGGCGGGTCTTCTGTATTACTGCGTGGCGCTAAAGATCTTGATCCAGTGACATTGTCTTGGAGAGGTGTAAGTCTGTAAGGTCGGATTTAATCATGTTGTCTCAGGTTTTTCTGGGTCTACAGCCAGTAACAAACTTAAAAGCATATTATTTGATGCTTTTGACAGTAAGGAAGAGCAATTAGAGACGTACAATATAGAGGAACATGGGAATTCTTGAAAGTTAACTTGCTGAAGGCGACAGATGAAATCTGTGGCTGGAGCAGACATAAAGGCAGGAGGAGAGTAACTTGGTGGGGGAACAGTAAGATGGAGGAGACAATGAAGGTCAAAAAGCAGGCTTGGAAAGTATGGCGGGATGGGGGAAGTAGAGAACACTATCAAGTGGCAAGGAGACAAGTGTACTTTGCAAGAAGGGAAGCAGAGGATAGAAAGTTCAAGCATGTTCTACAACGCGAGGACCAAAAATGTGAGGTTTTTTGTACAAGTTATAAAGATCCTTTTTATATATATATCAGGTGTGCTTTTCAAATCCTTTTTTAAAAAATAATTTTCCTTACACATGCACACACACATACATTGATATATACATACATATGTACATATGCACATATATCATCATCACCCTCGTTTTAACTCCCACTTTCCCTGCTAGCAAGGGTTGGATGGGTCTATATAGACCAAGTCAGTACTGAAGTAGAGCCACTGATTTCCCAGGCAGACCAGGGATCTACGTCTCGCTTTGTGTAGAGTCGACACTCCACCAAGTGCCCAGGAGAGGTTATCATTATTTTGTTTGGCAATATTTCTACAGCTGGATGCCCTTCCTATCACCAGCCACTTTACCACTTTACAGCATGTACTGGGTGTTTTTATCAAGTAGATGCCCAAACAGTAGGGAGGCTGTCAAGTGTGTGTGCGTGTATATATTATGGATGGTGGAATCCTTTCTGAATGGGGTGGCGGGTGGGGTGTCAATTTAGTTGTGATTATTTTAGCTTTTTGAAGGTCAGAAAACTTTGATATGCGATAAACATAACATCTACATCAATTGTAGCGCATATACAAATAGATGTGTGTTTTGCTAGTTTAAGGAGAAAAATATAATGATTAGAGAGGGAATGCTCCCTCTCTGGTGCCCCCAATTCCAACACCCCTGATATATATATGTAGTGGATAAATGTTATTCTTTGATGGATGTTTGTTGAAAAGAATAATGCCATGATTGTGATGTTGACAATGTTTATCTTACAATAACAATATGTGACAGAATTTATCGCTACATGTATCTAGCGTGCATGCATGTATCAATACGATGATACAATATAAGTGATTCAACAGGAAGATGCAAGAATAGACAAAACACAGAAATAAACAGTGTAATCAAACCTACTGAGTGTGTGTGTGTGTGTTTGTCACAGGTCAAGTGGTATGTACGTTTATCATTCTAGTTTCTTGACAGGACAATCGTGGGAACTTCCAACAATAGATGGTCCCAGAGGCGAGAAATCTCAGATTCGGTTTTGCATCTTCACCGGTAAAACATATATAGTTATGTAATAAACAACATAAGGCAATTATTCCATTTACCAGTGGTTTCTTAAAAGCAAAAAAATTTGCTTTCAATCATCACAATTTTTTCATTCTGATGATTGAAAGCAAATTCTGTTACCTACATAGAGCACTCTTTTTTCCTGGACTTTTCCGACGGAATTACTTCATATATATATATATATATATATATATATATATGTGTGTATGTGTGCGTGTATAACAGATCGTTGATTTAATCTCTTGCCTGTCAGTGTATTACTATTCCAAACCTGTAATCTGTTGTTCTTAGCCACCATGATAGAAAGAGAGAGGGAACAGTGACAACACCCCTCATCACCACCACCTACAACCTGAGTTAGTGTGTTAATACAACTTGCCGCCGTCACCCGGATTCTAATTTCATCTCCTAGCCCTCCCCTCCCATGTCATTCTATTCTATTTAAAACAAAAGCAACACGTGAGTCAGTTCGTGTGTTTTTTTTAAGTCCACTTGTCATATCTTTTATAATATTTTACTATACAACTGCTTCCCTTCGTCATTCTGGCTATCTCCTCACTACTTGTTTCAGTCTCTCTCCTATGAACAATGTTGGAGTTAAAACCTGTTGTTGATATCGGTCAAAACATTAAGAATTTCATCCAGTCTCGCCTGAAGAAGAAAGCAGAACGTAAGTTCTTCCATGCAATGTTTATTCTGTCTATCTAATTATTATTAGTATTGTTGTTGTTATTAATGGCGTTTGTATTTTGAAAAGTTTTGACGGACTACACTGATTGTTATGTACCTACCTTCGTCTCTTTCTTTCTCTTTCGTTGTTTACCTGTAGAAGTGTGTCTATCTATGTACCTGTATATCTATCTATCTACGTACCTACCTACCCACTTACCTATCTATCGATCTATGTATCTATCTACCTGTCTGTCTCTCTATGTATATTTAGCTGCTTCCTTGTACGTAATTGTCTTCCTCTGTGTATGTTTATGTATGTATGTATTTACGTACGTGTGTGTGTGTCTACCTACATATCTATATGTAGCTGGTTATTTATCTATCAATACAGTTGTCCGCCGATATATATATATATAAGTTTTAATATAGATGAGATTCTACAGGACTAGAACTGTTTCATTCTTTAGAAATCATCAGATTCCTGATGATTTCTAAAGAATGAAACAGTTCTAGTCCTGTAGAATCTCATCTATATATATATATATATATATATATATATATATATATATATATATATAGAGAGAGAGAGAGAGAGAGAGAGAGAGAGAGAGAGAGAGGGGTTTCACAGATGGGTGTCCCAGTATCCATGTTTATGTTATAGACCCGATTCCAGCCCCAATCTGTTCACGAAACTGGTTAATCAAGCAAAACCAAAATTTCATTTGATGGCATCCCATCCCAAACGATCTACACACACACACACATATATATATATAAATATATATATATTTACCTTTACAACTATATATCAACATGTAGCAGTCTATCACCATACCTCTCTTCCTGTTTATATATGTAGCTATCTAATCTGTATATCGATAGCTACCCGTCTACCTATATGTCTATGTACTTGTCCACCTGCATATCTATATATAGTTGTTTATTTATCTATCAATAAATGTACCTGAATACCTGTAAGTTGTCTGTCTACGGAGCCCCTACGTCAAACTAATTTTAATAAAATATATTATTTATGATAGCTGAAGAAAAAGAAAAAAAATCAAATTGGAGCCCTTTAAAAATTTCGGGTTCCTGGCTACAGTTCAATCAGCCCCGTCCCTTAATCCGCTACAAGATTGAGGTTCAGTCAGATCTTATGGGTTGATGTAAGGGGTTAGGGTTCAGTGTAACGGTTGATGCTGTCCTGTTGATCTACGATTTAGCGACAGCGATTTAATAGAGAATAATACGACATTCTGGACAGATTTTGCGGGCAAAATCAACCAGCAGGAGACCCAGAGGTAGACCACAAGCAACATGGTTGGATAACATACATGAGCTCGGTTGGTCTCGTTTGGGATCCGGCGAAGAAGAATACTAAAATTCAATACAATTTATGATATGTAAGCTATTTCACCGAGGTCAACTTTGCCTTTCATCCATTCGATATCCATGAAAAAAGTACCAGCCTAATACTGGAGTCGATTCTTTCTCACTTACATTACCTCACTCTTTATCCTTCTCTGGAAGAAATCTGCAGTATTCAGAATTGGTGAGGAGATGGGCTCCACTAGTTTTTAAAATACCCCAAGAAACTCCGTATGTCAATATGGCACCGCTACGACACCACCGGTTGTTACAGGTCCATACTATATTATTTCAATCTATAATTTAGACTAATATGAGAATAGTTATCCTGGGCTTAACAGACCAGAACAAACTTTCACGTTCGATCAGGGCAGACCTATTGATAAACACTATCTAGCTTTTGTTGACAGCGGGGCCATATCTTACTCGGTTTTTAGCACAGGCGGTCTGTATGTACATATAATATATTTTTGAAATCTAATTTTTTTTTACATTTTGGTCTCAGGAAATCGATTCATCTAATGTAAGGGAGACAACTCTAACCTCTTCCGCTTCTATTCTTTTCCTGAGTTTTCACATGCATTATATCAGTAATGCACTGGATAATTGCTGGCCTTGTGCCTAAAGTAGAAACAATTATATATTAGAAAGAGTCGGAGTCCGACGGCTGAGCTCTCGCCTTTTCGACAGCTACTTCCATGCTGTTAACAGACTTACCGTAAACTGTCCATTTCACAATGTGTTCAGCTGTGGTGGAACCTCATCTAGCTACGCTTTGTAACTGACACTTGTAGACATGACAAGAAGAAGAATTGGTCTCACACTACAAGGGTCATTGGAACTTTTTTGAGGGTAACCAACATGCTGGCAGCATTACTGTAGGTGATGGTGAGGCTAAGGTGCTGAAACAACTAAGCACCCACATGGGCATTACCCTACACCTCGGTAAGGTGAGTTACTAACGATGTCAAGAACTTCGCTGTCAGTGGCCCAACTCCTCTAAACATCTCAAACGCCACAGGCTGAATGAAATATCGAACATTTATTGTAAGGCACTCACTCCACCCTGTAAGGTGGGAGTACTGGTCCCACAATAAAAAGCACTCAGTTCACCCTGTAAGATGGTAGTGCTGGTGCCACAATAACAAGCACTCAGTCCACCCTGTAAGCTTGTTGAGCTAGTGGTACCACAATACAAAGGACCCAACCAACCCTATAAGTTTGGTAATCTTGTGGTACCATGATACTAAGCACCCAGTCCACCCTGTAGTGCTGGTGCCACAATAAAAAGCACCCAGCCCACCCTATAAGATGGTAGTGCTGGTGCCACAATAAAAAGCACCCAGCCCACCCTATAAGATGGTAGTGCTGGTGCCATAATAAAGAGCACCCAGCCCACTTTATAAGGTGGTAGTGCTGGTGCCACAATAAAAAGCACCCAGTCCACTCTGTAAGGTAGTAGGGCCGGGACAACAATAAAATACTTCCAGTATACGATGTTAAGTGTTTGGCATTAGGGAGGGCCTCCAGATGTAGAAACCATACCCAAAACAGTACATATCAAGTAGACATAGTCTCTTGACCCTGTCTGGTCACTCACTGTGACAGTGACAGACAGTATAACCCATGCAAGCATGGAAAATAAATGTTAAATGAGCTGTGGAAAACTGGATATTAATCGGTGATGATGAGGACATTTGACATTTGACATTTTAGGGGGTAATATTTGTTTGTGTTTTGATTGCCCTCTCATTTTAGTTGTTAATAACTTGATTTTGGTGTAGAGAAGGGGAGAGAGGTGGTGTAGTATGTGAGGGGACTGTATGTAGGGTACTGGTGTCAACGAACAGGGGGCTTGTGTGAGAGGGAGGGGGAACTGGTTTCAGCCCCCCCCCCCCCCCCCCTGGTGACACTGGTGTCAGGGAACCAGTGTTAGAAGGGCCTGGTGTCAGGGAGCCAGTGTCAGAAGGCTGCATGTGTCAGTTAAATTATATTGGTATTTTGGTGTCAAAAATCTAGAATGACTGTAATCATGGAGTACATAGTAATTAGTGACTGGAAGTATGTCGTTAATTGATGGTTAATTGCTGGTTAGTTGCTGGTCAGTTGCTGGTCTTTCTCACTTCCTCTCTCTCTCTCTCTCTCTCTCCCTCCCCTGTTAGTTGCTGGTCTTTTTCTCTTCCTTTCCTCTCTCTCTTTCCTGTTAGTTGCTGGTCCCTCTCTCTCTCTTGCTCGCCCTTGTTAGTTGGTGGTCTCTGTCTGTCTCTCTCTCTCTCTCTCTCTCTCTCTCTCTCTCTCTCTCCTGTTAGTTGCTGCCCCCCCCCTCTCTCTCTCTCGTTAACTGCTGGATTAGAGAATCTCTGAAGTAGCTTGACAGTGAGACATTGTCTCTTGTAACATATACTGACAGAGAATGTCATAAATTTACCTCCTGTGTGTGTCTGTTGGCACCTGTGTGTGTGTGTGTGTGTGTGTGTGTGTCATTTACCTAATTTTATAAAATTCATATATACACTCATTGCTTCAATCCTTTCCAATTAGTGTGTGTGTGTGTGTGCGTGGGAGGGATTGGCAGAATTGGTAGAGCGTTGGTTAACATTCTATGGCAGTATTTGTCCTGGTTCTATATATTCTGAGTTCAAATCCCACCAAAGTTAAACTTGTCTTTCACTATTTTGGGGTTGATAAAAATAAAGTACCAGTTAAATATTGGGGGACAGTCAATAAAAAGTGTACCAGTTAGGTACTGGGGTCAATTTAATCAATTTTGTCCTTCCTCACAAATTTGTTGGCCTAGTACCTACATTAGAAATATATATTATATATAATATATCATCATCATCGATTAACGTCTATCTTCCATGCTAGCATGTGTTAATATATATTATATATAATACTAGCTGAATGACCCGGCGTTGCCCGGATTACTGCTGTTCTTATTCAGATTAGTAAACAATAAATATGAAGATATATTTTTTTTTTTCTCATAATTATTTCAAAATATCTATATTTTATAAAATAATATCAAAATTGTAATAATAATAGAATTTAGAAATGAAAATCTGTCTATCTTGAAGCACCTCAAGGTAAACAATATTCATTGTGTAATTTTTTGTTCGTGCATAAGTAAAAGACAAACAGACAGAGAGACAATGAATTATATATATATATATATATATAGCGATTAAGATAAATACTATGTGTGTGTGTATATACGAGGTGTGTCAGAAAAGTTCCAGGACTGATGTCACAAAAGATTTATTTCAAACCCAAACTTCACATTAAGAGTTTTCTCCTTCAAAGTAATCCCCCTGGAGTCTAATGCACTTTTCCATCCTTTTCTGCCACGCTTGCATGCACTCCTGGAAGGATTCTTCCGGGATCCTCCGCAGTTCTGTCTTCACGGCCTTTTTGCTGTTGTCCAGGTCTTCAAAACGGGTCCCCTCCAGGTCGTACTCGAAGATCCATGACTCATCACCGGTGATGACTGTCCCTAGCAAGTCTGGTTCGGTTTCAAGACGCTCGAGGATGTCCTGGCACACTTGCATGCGTCGACCTTCTGGTCATCGTTCAGCAGTTTTGGCACCATCTTCGCACAGACTTTCCGCATGTCCAAATCTTCAGTGAGAATCTTCCAGACGCTGTCCCGTTTCATGCCCAGCTCATTTGCCATCAGTCGAACAGTCAGCCGACGATCGCTACGCACCATCTGCCTAACGCGCTCAACGTTGACCTCAGTCCTGGTTGTTGAGGGCCTTCCGCTCCTGGGGTCATCTTCCACGTCCTCGCGTCCTTCTTTAAACCTCTTGCACCACTCAAAAACACGTGAGTGTGACATCGTCTCATCTCCATACACTTGCTGCAGCAATCCCAGTGCTTCTGACGGAGTTTTCAAGTTTGTTCGTTGCTCTGTGCTCATTGCTTGACGACCTGAAACAGGGGACATGTATATAAAATTATGAAGAAAAAAGTTTGATCGCTGCAGAGAGCTAAGATTACAGTTATATACTCCAGGGGGATTACTTTGAAGGAGAAAACTCTTAGTGTGAAGTTTGGGTTTGAAATAAATCTTTTGTGACATCAGTCCTGGAACTTTTCTGACACACCTCGTATGTATGTGTTGTACATTATGTGTTTGTATGTGTGTGTTGTATATTATCAATGTGTGTATGTATGTGTGTGTTATATATCAATGTCTGTGTGTATAATAAAGGGTGACAAGACCTGCAGAGCCTATAATTGTCCTCATCACTGATTTGTTTCACCAATGTCCTCTCGTTACATGAAGAAAACTGTGATTCTCTGCGTTTGATTAACGAAGAAAAAGATGGCAGTATTTTGTTCTCTTGGGAAGAGAAGGCAGCAGAAGAGGTAAGTACTGGCATTGATTGTCATCTCTCTCTGGGATGCTGGGACTCTTAGGTGACAGTCACCCCTCTCCTCTACCCCCAGTAGTGCTAAGACACCAAGGTGACAGTCACCCCCTCTCCCCTACCCCCAGTAGGGCTGGGACACCAAGGTGACAGTCACCCTCCTCCCCTACCCCCAGTAGTGCTGGGACACCAAGGTCACATTCCACCCTCTCCCCTACCCCCAGTAGGGCTGGGACACCAAGGTGACAGTCACCCCTTCTCCCCTACCCTCAGATGCTGGGACACCAAGGTGACAGTCACCCCCTCCCCTACCCCCAGTAGTGCTGGGACACCAAGGTCACATTCCCCCCTCTCTCCTACCCCCAGTAGGGCTGGGACACCAAGGTGACAGTCACCCTTCTCCCTTCCCTACCAGTGATTATCAGAAACCCAGGTCAAATTACCTCCCCTTGTAATTCTAAGTTCCCTCTGTTCAATTTTCACCCAGTAATTCTTTTCACCCAGGTTTTCTACGGCTGGATGCCCTTCCTAACACCAACCATGTTTACATTTTTGTAACTAAAATTGTTATCACAACTGCTTTGGTTTACTTTCTTACAATTGTAGGATCAAGCTAAAACTTACGTTGGATTGGCATGTCCAGATTCTAAAGACTACAGGGTGAGTTGTTATTTATTATTACTATTTTGTGTTGTTCCACATCCTTCAGTTTTGTTTCTATTTCATGCTGAGAGTCTTCCTGACATCTTGGGTAGAGAAATCCACTGGATACATTGATAAGCTACAAAAATAAACATACCGGATTGTTCACGTCACACACTTTACAGTTACAACTATACCATTTGCTTTATACAGGTGAACATTATCTTTTATTATCATTATCATGGTGGTGGATTGGAAGGATTGGTAGAGCGCCAGGCAATGTGCTTTGCAGCATACAGTTACGGCCCTTTATGGGCTGAGTTCAAATCCCGCCGAGGTTAACTTTGTCTTTCATCCTTATGGGGTCAATAAAATAAAGTACCAGTGATGCACTGGGGTAATTGCTGGCCTTGTGTCCAAAATAGAAACAATTATCATCATCTTCACCACCACTACCATCATCACGGTCTTTACATCACTATTACATCACCATCACCACAATCATCATACATATGTGTATATATATATATATATACACATATATATATAATGTAATTAGAGTGTAAATATATATATAATGTAATTAGATAGGACTAAACATAAGATAGGGAAAGCCACCTCATGGTACGACAACCAGAGATACCAGAGTGTCATGTTCGTGGACGCTACCCCTGGAGGGAAATTAGCTAACCAGTGTAGAAAGGCCCTTAGAAAGACCCACCTAAAGATTAAAGTGGTAGAAAAGCCAGGAACTACCATAAAATACCTGATCAGCAAAACATACCCTTTTAAGAAAACCCACTGTACTAATAGGAAATGTGTTATATGTAAAGTAAACCCCCGGATAAACTGTAAAACTAGAAATGTAGTCTATCGCATAAGATGTACAGAGGGTACTTGCAGAAACATGACAACAACATACATAGGCGAGACAGCTCGAAGCATAGGAGAAAGGATAGATCAACACTGGGGGAATTAAAAGGACGAAAAAACAGTCCAGTACTATACGAACACACCAGAGAACATGACGGTAACATAGACAACATAGAAATTAAAATAATATCTAAACATAGAAATGACCCAGCAGATAGGCAAATTAGAGAGGCAAGCGAAATAGAGCTTAGAAGGCCAAAGCTAAACAGAAAAAATGAATGGAATAACAACAACACCCAAACAAACAATACTGACTTAAGAAAAATATAAATAAATATATACACAATAACAACAAACACATATAAACACACACTAGTAAACTAAGATAGAATACAATAACCAAAACAGTCACCCAAACGTGAACACACACCAAACACTATACACACACGCAAACACATGCGCAGAGAAGAAGACAAAAATAAATAAATAAATAGACAGATAAAATAAAAATGGCATAGAAACACAATACAACAGGAGGAACACAATAGTACCACTGATGATGTTGCAGATGTGCAACGAAAGAACTTTGTTAGACTATATATATGTGTTTATATCTATATTATAACTGTATTTTTGACCGTTGGTTTATATATATTTGTTTATATATATTTGTTTATATATATTTATGTTTAGATATATTTGTTTATATATTTATATTTATATATTTATGTTTATATATTTATATTTATATATATTTATATTTATATATTTACATTCACACACACACATTCACATATATGCCTTACTTATGTCTGATCACTGTTAATCAGTGCATCTCCCCCTCTCTCTAATAGTGTTTGTCTTTTTCTTTCCCCTCAACTATTTGTTTAAACCCTTTGTTTTCCCCTCCTCACATTTCCACATTTTTGTTAGTGTGGCTAAAGTTCTGAATACATATGTTTCACCCCCCCTCTCTCTCTCTATATATATATATATATGTAAATACAGACACACACAAACATACTCACATAAGTATTCAGTGCCCGCTCCTCTCTTTCTCTCTCTCTCTCTCTATATATATAATTTAAAAAAAATAATATTTCAAGGTTGTCTGGGTTTTTGATAAAGTTGAATATGTTGCAAGCTGTTCCATCAATCAACACCACACACTTCTAGGTAAGGATTTGAATTTTCATTTGTTATCTGTGATTTATATTTACATCTGTTGTGGTAGTTGAGCCTAAGATTATGTCTCTTGATGCAGTCGAGATGAGAATTATATCTGCTGTGATAGTTGAGACTTGGTTTACATCTGTTGTCACTGTTGAGACAAGGTTTACATCTGTTGTCACTGTTGAGACAAGGTTTACATCTGTTGTCACAATTGAGACTGAGTTTATGTGTCTAGCCACAGTTGCGACTAGATTTATGTGGTAGTTGGGCCTTGGCTTATGTTTGCGGTGGCAGTTGAGCCTACAATTATGCCTTGGCTATATAGTGTGCATATCTCGCTCACATCTCTTCTATTAGATGGTCTATGACCAGCTATTCAATGATCAGTGCGTGGCTGGAGGACCAGAAACAACACTGACCCTTCAAGAGTAGAAGATATTGTTACCTACTGTTAACTTTAGCAGTCTGAATGTTGAAGGGTGTTGGAATATGTGAGGTAGAAAGACACTCAGTACTAGCTGGAGAAGCAAGAAATGAACCATATATAAAGAGTGATACTTGGTCTCTCGTCTCCAACATTTACATGTCCTGTCAGTGATCAAAACTGGACATCAAGGATTGAGATGTGTGTGTCTCTGTCTTTTTATATATGTGTGTTTATGTTGATGTTTGCATAAGTGTGTGTATTGTGTCTGTTTATGTGTGTGTGCGTGCGTGTGTTTGTTTATGTGTTTGTGTCTGTTTATGTGTATATGTTTATGGGTGTGTGTTTTGTATATGTATGTGTGTGTGCGTTTAATGAGTTTTACATTTTCTTTTTCTTTTTTCTTTTTCACTTTCTGTGTCATGGGTTGGATGAGTCTAAAGTATTCTATATTTTTGTTTCTTTGAAGCTTTCACAATCCTTACCGAAATGGTTGATGAATTTGTTGGACAAAGTGAGTATTTTAATTTTATTTATGTTTTTTTCTTCTTGAAGCACAGCTAGCTCAACACAGTTAGCTCAACACAGCTAGCTCAACACAGTTAGCTCAACACAGCTAGCTCAACACAGTTAGATCAACACAGCTAGCTCAACACAGTTAGATCAACACAGCTAGCTCAACACAGTTAGCTCAACACAGCTAGCTCAACACAGTTAGATCAACACAGCTAGCTCAACACTGCTAGCTCAACACTGCTAGCTCAACATGACACTTCCCTTGACCTGTAGATGTTTAGGCTGATCACCACTCTCATCATCCACATCAGTCTTACCATCTCACTAGTCTCACCAAAAATATAATGAAGCAGAACACAGTAACTGTAGAATATGTGAAGATGGGGAAGAAGCAGTTAGCCATATTATCTCTGGCTGCCAAGAGAAAATACATCAACAGAAAGGGCAAAGTTGGGATTTACATACACTGGAAGTTATATCAACTTTATGAAATACAAACAGAAAAGACGTGGTACAAACATATACCAAAAAAGGTATCAGAGAAGCTCAAAACAACAATATTTTGGGTTATGCCAATATACTGTTATAATGGTGTGACACACCTGTTTGTATATCTGCATGAAATGAGGATAAAACCAAAGCATTTACCAGGTGTAATTTCGAATGACCAATGAGATCACTACGAGAGACTACATACACACAGTCTGCTGACATTTCACTTCAATTATTATTTATAGACATTTCCACTTTTAGTTACGTGGGGCTATTCAGGGTTTTTTCCTTACAACATACACACAGACAGGGAGATCAAAGATCAACCAACTTCTTCTTCTTTTCGTATCCTCGAAGCATGTGGTCATATGTCAGTTTCCCATTTCTTTACACAGTCCTTTGCATTATTATTAAATTCTGCGAGATCTTTTAAGCTGCACGGGTCGGGTAGTAGAGGGCAAACAGGGCAGTGCTGCATATAAACCCACTGAACATTCAGTGGGTTTATATGCCCCATTATTAGACTATATTATTAGTCAAGGCGGTGGCTTGGCAGTATCGGTAGAGGGTCAGACGCCATGCTTTGACGCATAGAGTTACGGCCCTTGCCATTCTCAGATCAAATCCCGCTGAGGTTAACTTTGCCTTTCATCCTTATAGGGTTTATAAAATAAAGTACCAGTAATGCACTGGGGCCGATTTAATCGACTTTCCCCTCTCCCAAAATTGCTGACCTTGTGCCTAAATCAGAAACCATTATTAGTAAAATATTATGGTAATACTTTACATTTCTATTTCAATTCCAAACTTCATTCGCTGCTTTCTAAACTTCTTTTAATTTAATTTGTTTTTTCATTTTCTGTCAATTTATTCCAGAGATCTATACAGCGTTCCTAGCCGAAATACTCACACCAAATCGTTTGTTTTCACTAAACATTGAAAGGGTCAATTTCTTGAAGGTACAGTTTTTACATTTGACCAATAAGACTGGTCAAGAAAGTGAGTTCTTTGACCGTGAGGCATACATGCTGGTCTTTCTACACAAAGAATGTGAGTTACAATCCATTTCTGTTATATTTTCTCTATATGTCTGTATATACATATACATACATATATATATAAATATATATATGTATATATATATATATACATATACTGATAAGAAGATAGCATGTAAGTGTCACTACGAGTGACTATTAAATGAGGAGAATAAATGGGAAAAAGATAGTCTGCCCCAAATCGATCCAATAGAGGGACCAGCGGTGCAAGTTTATGGTAGTATAATAAGTAAGGCAATCAAAGATATGAAGTCAGGCAAGGCAGCTGGGCCTTCGGAGATAGTTGCTGAGATGTTGAAGGCATCTGGAATGGTGGGACATGCTATGGTCAAGCTTTATCAGTCTTTGCCTTTCTCTTGAACAACGTCGGTGGTGTGGTGGTGGTGGTGGGGGTGGGGGTGGGGGTGGGGGTGGAGACTGGTATGCATGGTTGACTGCTGGTCTTCCACAAATACATCTTGCCCAGGTTTTTCCTCAGAAGGGAACTTTCTAGGTACAAATTCCTTGGGCATTCATAAGCAAAGGCAGCCTTAAGTACTTCATTGCCCTTCACCACTATAGCACCATTTTCCTCAATTGTTTCTCTATTTCCAGCTATTGGTCTCTACCACATTCCATTAGCAAGAGCTGAAGATGCCATGGTAGGTTCCATTGTTATAATTTTATTATTATTTTTTCATTATTGAGTTTTTTTCTTTTTATTATTCAGCCATTTGTGTGATGTGTGCCCTAACTTACTTGAGCCCCTGGTATAGCACGGTTACATAAGAGAGCAAAACAGGTCCCCAGTGTGGCCTGGCTTACTTGAGCCCCTGGTATAGTACAGTTACATAAGAGAGAAAAACAGCTTCCCAGTGTGGCGTGGCTTACTTGAGCCCCTGGTATAGTACAGTTACATAAGAGAGCAAAACAGGTCCCCGGTCTGGCGTGGCTTACTTGAGCCCCTGGTATAGTACAGTTACATAAGAGAGCAAAACAGGTCCCCAGTGTGGCCTGGCTTACTTGAGCCCCTGGTATAGTACAGTTACATAAGAGAGAAAAACAGGTCCCCGGTCTGGCGTGGCTTACTTGAGCCCCTGGTATAGTACAGTTACATAAGAGAGAAAAACAGCTCCCCAGTCCATCTGAGAGATTAGTAGCTCCAATTGGGTACTAATTTGGCCAACACTGACCTGTCCAACCCTTACTAACAGGGGAATTGGATGTTAAATGATGATTTTTTATAATCCCCAACAAGAATAAAGGAATAGAATTAACAGTATATTAATATAAATAGGAATGGACGTCTATCAGTTCCTACACTGTGTTGGAACAGATTGCCTGCCTGCAGCTATCATGCTTGCATACTGCCATGTCTACTCCTCATCCATGTCTGCACCATCTCTGCAATATACCTGTATCTCAGCCATCCCTGCACCCCAGCCATCCCTGCACCCCACCAGCCCTGCACCCAGCCATCCCTGCACCCCACCAGCCCTGCACCTCAGCCATCCCTGCACCCCACCAGCCCTGCATCCAGCCATCCCTGCACCTCACCAGCCCTGCACCCCACCAGCCCTGCACCTCAGCCATCCCTGCACCCCACCAGCCCTGCATCCAGCCATCCCTGCACCTCACCAGCCCTGCACCCCACCAGCCCTGCACCTCACCAGCCCTGCACCCCACCAGCCCTGCACCTCAGCCATCCCTGCACTTCACCAACCCTGCACCTCAGCCATCCCTGCACCCCACCAGCCCTGCATTCAGCCAGCCCTGCACCTCACCAGCCCTGCACCCAGCCATCCCTGCACTTCAGCCATCCTGCACCCCAGCCATCCCTGCACCTCACCAGCCCTGCACCCAGCCATCCCTAGTATGATTGTTTGGTACACTGTTTGACTTCCCCCAATTCTATCCACAGATAATGAAACGTCAGCCAGAGAAAGAACAGTTGCTAGGAGAATTCCTCTGGTCTTCTTGGGATGTCTATAACCAACGTCTTCACTACATTTACCATCAACATGACGACAGTGTTGGCTACCGCAAGTTCCATACCATTTTCTCCACTTTACAGTTCAGCCATAATGCCAAGTATGACAGCATGGTGAGTCAAATATTGCTATAACAACAATAACGATGTAATAATTGTTACTACTTTTGGCACAAGGCCAGCAATTACCCCCAGTGTATTACTGGTACTTTATTTTATCGACCCCGTAAGGATGAAAGACAAAGTTAACCTCGGTGGGATTTGAACTCAGATCATAAAGGGCCGTAACTCTTTGCTGCAAAGCATGGCGTCCGACCCTCTTCCGATACTGCCAAGCCACCGCCCTAATAATAATAATAATTATTATTTCTACTTTTGGCACAAGGCCAGCAATTACCCAGTACATTACTGGTACTTTATTTTATCGACCCCGTAAGGATGAAAGGCAAAGTTGACCTCGGCGGGATTTGAACTCAGATCATACAGTGAGGTAACTCTATGCTTCAAAGCATGGCGTCTGACCCTATAATAATAATTTCTAATTTAGACACAAGGTCTGCAAATTAGGGTAAGGGCAAAGTTGATTAAATCAACCCTAGTATTTCACTGGTACTTTATTTATTGGCCTCTAGGGCCGAAAACATACTAGACAATACAATAGAGAGGGACAATAGGGATTTAAATATAATCAAGTGTGAAGAAAAGAGGTAAGAAAGTAACAAGAAATTAATGACAGAATTCCTAAATAGAGAGGAATACCACCCTGGGGTTGTTTAGGAAATGTGGAGGTGCTTGGCTTAGTGGTAAGGGTATTGGACTTATAATGTCATGGGTTTGATTCCTGGACTAGGTTGTGTGTTGTGTTCTTAAGCAAAACACTTCATTCCATGTTGCTCCAGTATACTCAGCTGAGTTTAACTCTGCGATGGACTGGCGTCCTGTCCAGGGGGAAGTCTTGTATTCTCGGTTGCTTCATGTCACAGAAACTGGAAAAAGTACCAGTTTGATGAGCTCTGGGCTTGAGACAAACTTAGAGAGATCAGAAACCACCCTGATTGCCATTTGTTTCATACATAATCAGCCTTGCCGACCACCTGAGGCACACACCATTATGAATGAGGAAATGTAGAAGAAGAAAAAATATATTTCTAAATGTAAGAAAAGCTGCAATTCAGCAATTGTTTTAAAAGTCAGCAAAGTTGCAGTTTAATAATTGTTTTAAATTTTAGAAAAGCTGCAGAAAGTTTAACAATTGTTCTAAACATAAAGAATTAAAAAATAATTTGTGTTTATTGTAGATTGATGTTCCACTGAATTTCCCAATTCCATTTGTATCAAAAACCAGCAGGTAAGGGATATTTCTGTAACCCCAACATGTAGGGGATATTTCTGTAAAACCAGCAGGTAAGGGATATTTCTGTAAAACCAACATGTAGGGGATATTTCTGTAAAACCAGCATGTAAGGGATATTTCTGTAAAACCAACATGTAGGGGATATTTCTGTAAAACCAACATGTAGGGGATATTTCTGTAAAACCAGCATGTAGGGGATATTTCTGTATAACCAACATGTAGGGGATATTTCTGTAAAACCAGCATGTAGGGGATATTTCTGTATAACCAACATGTAGGTGATATTTCTGTAAAACCAACATATAGGGGATATTTCTGTAAAACCAGCATGTAGGGGATATTTCTGTATAACCAACATGTAGGGGATATTTCTGTAAAACCAGCATGTAGGGGATATTTCTGTATAACCAACATGTAGGTGATATTTCTGTAAAACCAACATATAGGGGATATTTCTGTAAAACCAGCATGTAGGGGATATTTCTGTATAACCAACATGTAGGGGATATTTCTGTAAAACCAGCATGTAAGGGATATTTCTGTATAACCAACATGTAGGTGATATTTCTGTAAAACCAACATGTAGGAGATATTTCTGTAAAACCAGCATGTAGGGGATATTTCTGTAAAACCAACATGTAGGGGATATTTCTGTATAACCAGCATGTAGGGAATATTTCTGTATAACCAGCATGTAGGGGATATTTCTGTAAAAGCAAGAGGTAGGGTCAGTTTCTATAATACTAACAAGTTGTGTCATCATCATCATTTAACGTCCATCTTCATGATGATTATGATGACCCTACTTGTTAGTATTACAGAAATTGGCCCTAGCCCTACCTCTTCCTTTTACAGAAATATCCCCTACCTGTTGGTTTTACTTTCTGAGTTCAAATCCCGCTGAGGTTAACTTTGCCTTTCATCCTAACGGGGTCAATAAAATAAAGTACCAGTAATGCACTGGGGTTGATTTCATTGACTTCCCCCTCCCCCAGAATTGCCGGCCTTGTGCCTAAATCAGAACCCATTATATTTCAGGCCAGTCTACATTGACATACCTCTGTGTTCTGCTATACCAGGTGAGATAGACACTTCTTTTTTCATTAGTCTTACAATTAGCATCATTATCAGCAGCATCACTGCCATCATCATCATCATCATCATCATCATTGCCACCATCATCGAAGCCATTACCAGATCCATCATCATCAGCCACAGCATCATCACCATCATCATCATCATTCATATTATCACATCATAATCATCATCACCATCATTATCATATTCAATATTATCAACATCATCATCATCATCAATATTATCATAATCATCATCATCAATATTATCAACATCATCATCATCATCAATATTATCATAATCATCATCATCAATATTATCAACATCATAATCATCATCATCATCATTGTCATCATTGATATTTCTTACTTTCCTCCCTATCTAGATCGTTCCATTAATTTAGAGGTGATAACATTACCAAATGGTACCTTCTGTATATGTTACCAGCCAACTCTGTCACAGAACCAATCACAACCTTTGACCCCTGAAGAAAAAGTAAGAATATTCATATCTTTTCTTTTCTCTCATATTTTCTCCAACTATAAGTTTAGGAAATAATTATGCGGCACTAACATAGCGTTTGTCATAATAAAGATGTATATGAAAGAACATATGAAATGTTTATATATAATAAACATAACAAGAGTCTTGTTAAGGATCTTTTTAAAAAAGCAGTGATCATGTCACAGCAACCTCAGTGCTGGCGACAATGCCAGATAGTTATCTATTGGTTAGTATCAATTCATCAGTAACATTTACTCACTCAGTACTGAGACAGAATAAGCCAAAGCTAAAGTCTATATGGTTTTGTGTATGAAACTTAGATCAGAGATGCACCTTTCCATATGGTGTATGGTGCGAATTGCACCTGGGTAGAGTGAATTAGAAGTGGCACTAACATAGCGTGGTTCATCATTCGGATGCATATGAAAGTATATACAATGTATTATATCTGAGTTCAAATCCCGCCGAGGTTAACTTTGCCTTTCATCCTTACGGGGGTCGATAAAATAAAGTACCAGTAATACACTGGGGTAGTTGCTGGCCTTGTGCCAAAAGTAGAAACAATTATATAGAAAAAAACTGTGACCATATCACTGTTGACTCTCTATTATCACCACCACTATACCACTGTTACCCTCTCTACCACCACTATACCACTGTTACCCTCTCTCTACCACTGTCACCCTCTCTATTACCACCACTATACCACTGTTACCTCTCTATCACAACTACTCTACCACTGTTACCCTCTCTCTACCACTGTTACCCTCTCTCTACCACCACTATACCATTGTTACCCTCTCTCTACCACCACCACCACCACTATACCACTGTTACCTCTCTATCACAACTACTCTACCACTGTTACCTTCTCTCTACCACCACTATACCACTGTTACCCTCTCTCTACCACTGTCACCCTCTCTATTACCACCACTATACCACTGTTACCTCTCTATCACAACTACTCTACCACTGTTACCCTCTCTCTACCACCACTATACCATTGTTACCCTCTCTCTACCACCACCACCACCACTATACCACTGTTACCTCTCTATCACAACTACTCTACCACTGTTACCTTCTCTCTACCACCACTATACCACTGTTACCTTCTCTCTACCACCACTATACCACTGTTACCCTCTCTCTACCACTGTCACCCTCTCTCTACCACCACTATACCACTGTTACCCTCTCTCTACCACCACTATACCACTGTTACCCTCTCTCTACCACCACTATACCACTGTTACCCTCTCTCTACCACCACTATACCACTGTTACCCTCTCTCTACCACCACTATACCACTGTTACCCTCTCTCTACCACCACTATACCACTGTTACCCTCTCTCTACCACCACTATACCACTGTTACCCTCTCTCTACCACCACTATACCACTGTTACCCTCTCTCTACCACCACTATACCACTGTTAACCTCTCTCTACCACCACCACTATACCACTGTTACCCTCTCTACCACCACCACTATACCACTGTTAACCTCTCTATTATCAGGAAACCACAATTACTGATGAGGACTTAGTTGATGTGACATATTTTGTCTGTTTGGTCCACCATGGTGAGTCTGCTTACTTTTCTCTTCTCAGTATTGTAATGATTCATCATCATCATCACCATCACCATCACCACCACCATCATCATCATTACTACCATCATCATCCCTACCATCATCATCATTATCATCATCATCACAGGAATCCCCACCATCATCATCATTACCATCATCATCACTATCATCATCACCATCGTCATCATCATTACCATCACCATCATCATTACCATCCGAATCCATCCCCACCAACATTACCCTCATCATCATCATCACCACCACCACGCAAGTATATATACATGTAGATATGATATACATCAAATAAAATCGTAATTGACAATATACACAGAAATTGAACGAAGTCTGTGTTACACTGTGTTATGTAATCAGTAACGTAATCTACGATACATTAAAAAAAGACGATATTATATATAAACTGCATTAGGAGAAAATTAGTGACAGAAAATTAGTATGTTTATTTAAGCGATCGCCACCGGAAGTGTTGATATTTAAAAATTTTCAAGAAGTGAATCTTTAAATAAATAATAAAATTTATTTAATAAACAACCACGAGATTTAGTAGATAAATTATGTAATATTCATTCATTATTTATTCAAAGTAAGAGGGTGGTGAATTGGCAGTATCGGTAGAGGGTTGGGCGCCATGCTTTCTAGCATAGTTACGTCCCTTTACAGTCTGAGTTCAAAAATGGGATAAAAAATGTTATATTAAATATCAAATATACATATTATATATAAATATAGTAAAATATTTATACATAGTATATATTATATTATTTATTATATATAAATTAATGATTTTATTTATTATGTATCCAAAATTAAATTAAGGGTGTCATGTCTGAGAGACATGCGTCATATCCACTGCAGAATATGCTCAAAGATTCCAATGACTAGATCCAAGCATTTCATATCAACTAGAAATTGATTGACATATAAATATATATAAAATAAACATATGAAACAATCACAGGGAATAATTTGTAAAGTGCGTAAGCACACACAGCTAGGTAGGTAACTAATTAAAGTTTAACTAGAACTTCAAATATTGATACCTTTTAAAATGCCTGTGATTTTATTTATTATATATTTTTTACAATTTGCATGTAGGCAGGTCTCTCTGCAATTGGCCAAGGTGGTGAGTGCACCTCCACTCCTGACGTGACAAAGCCCTAACAGAAAACAATGGAGGTCAACCAAGGAGGGTTTCTTCCAACAGTTGTTACTAGGCCTTCGATTGGATGTCAAGACTTTTAATTTCAGGGCATCCAGCTGTAGAAATCAAGCCAAATCAGTTCCTGTATGAGCAAGGCATGGTCAGCCGACCAGACACAACAGGACAACCCATCTAACCCATGCTAGCGTGGAAGAACAGACGTAAAATGGTGATGATGATGATGATGATGAAACTGTTAATGTTAATTCCTATTTCTTACATTTCAGTCCATACCTTACAAGGGACAGTTTCAAGAGTTCCTCAACATGATGCTATGAGACGCCGTATTCTCTTCACATGGTTCAGTAAGTTTTTGTATTGAGTACTACTTGTTATTACTGTTGTACAATTTAGTAGATGAATGGTTAAGAGGTTCGTTTTATAATCCTTAGCTCTTGGGTTTGACCACACTGTGTGTCACCTTGAGCAAGTGTCAGTTACCATAGCCACAGTTCAACTCATGTTATTGTGAGTGAACTTGGGTAGACAGAAACTCTGTGGAAGCCCGTCATATGGACTGTAATTCACAGAGCCACTACTGTTACTACTACCACCACTACAACCATCACCCCCACCACTATAACTATCTCCACCACCACTACTATTACAACCATCACCACCACCACCACACCTACCACTATTACTACTACTACTACTACCACTATTACTACTACTACTAACCTTATCTATATGTTGTTATTCCAGATGGTTACCTGGTTGTTAGTCTACCTGGATATTTCACACACCTGCTCAATGTCAGTATTGAATATGGACCATGTAACCACATCTTACTACACAGTTAAGTAGCTCTCTCTCTCTCTCACACACATACACACTTCTCTCTCTCACACACACACTTCCCCTCTCTCTCTCTCTCTCACACACACACTTCCCCCTCTCTCTCTCTCTCTCTCTCTCTCTCACACACACACACTTCTCTCTCTCTCTCACACACACATGACACACACACTTCTCTCTCTCTCCTACACATGACACAGCACATGCATCTCTCTCTCTCTCACATACATGACACACACACTTCTCTCTCTCTCCTACACATGACACAGCACATGCATCTCTCTCTCTCACACACACATGACACACACACTTCTCTCTCTCTCTCACACACACACACTTCTCTCTCTCTCCTACACATGACACACACACTTCTCTCTCTCTCTCACACACACACACTTCTCTCTCTCTCCTACACATGACACACACACTTCTCTCTCTCTCTCACACACACACACTTCTCTCTCTCTCTCACACACACATGACACACACACTTCTCTCTCTCTCCTACACATGACACAGCACATGCATCTCTCTCTCTCTCACATACATGACACACACATCCTACACATGACACACACATACACTTCTCTCTCTCTCTCTCTCTCTCTCTCTCTCTCTCTCTCTCTCTCTCTCTCTCACACACACACTTCTCTCTCTCTCACATACACACGACACAAATACACACACACTCATCTATATATATATACCTATCCAAACATATTAATACCTGTATTTGTATTATTTGTATCAATAGAAGAATCTCTGTATGGCAACATTTGTGGTGAGAAAAAATTACCAAAACCTGAAGATGGAATCCCGAAAAGTAACAAAACAAATGTGAACATCACAGTCCAGGATGCTAGCCACCACAGCTACATGTCTCTATTACAGGCTACCAGTAAACGGCTACAGTTAAGGAATCACTACTCCAAAGGAATGTATCTCTCGGGTAAGGTTTAACTCTCTTAGACCTCTGTCTAACTTTACCTTCCACCTGAACAAAATAATTGTTTCTACTTTAGGCACAAGGCCAGCAATTACCCAGTGCATTACTGGTACTTTATTTTATCGACCCCGTAAGGATGAAAGGCAAAGTCAACCTCGGCGGAATTTGAACTCAGATCGTAAAGGGATGTAACTATGCTGGAAAGCAGAACAAAATAATATATAGTTGCATACACAGCTGAAGAGTAATAATTGCAGACAAACTAATGGACAGAATCTTGGCACAGTAAATGTATCTAGCCATCCTTCAACTAGATGTACACAATCTCCACCACCTCTATCAGCATAGCTATGCGAAGGTCACAACGAATTTGTTTACCTAAGTTGCTACTTTACTCACCATGTCTGATACATGGAAAGCGTCACTTCTTCCCAAATGTGAACCTAATAAGACTTTGGGTTTTTGCATCTCTGTGTTTGTATTGTTTATTCTAGAACTATATATATATATATATATCAAACAGAAAGTTATTTGTTTCTAATATACTTAGAGATCTCACTGAAAAGATAAAATCAGAGAAGCATTTAACCCTTTAACATTCACATTACTCTATATATACTATTATATTTTCATGGTAAAGGCTTTATCTCAGATAATTATCTCACATAATATCGAATCTATGAGATTTTAAAAGTATTTATTTTGAGAACAATACCTTAACATCAGTTTGAGCGACCAGTTACAGCCAGTTTCAACAGAAAGAGGTAGAGAATTCTGGCCGGTTTGAACACTAAATTGTTAAACATATTTAATTTAAACCAAAATCTCAATTGGGGGAATTTAAACTATACAAACTAAAATAAGTCAGTTTCACTCATATATGGACCCAATTGCAGTTTCTGGAATTAAGAAACAATACCAATTATTTCAATAAAGACAACCAATATAAGAAGAAATTCTGTTATCAGGGGGAATTTTTTGGAAGTACAGAAAATATTCAATAGATATATTTCTTTCTTTCTTTATTTATTTATTTATTTATTTATTTTATTCAATAGATAGCATACAGATCATGTCCTTATTTTAGCTCCCTATCCATCAAGATTTTGGCTTAATAGTTTTATATATATAGTATATATAAAACTATATATATATATATATGTGTATATATATAATTAGATTTTTCACTCTGACATAGCTGTTTACATATAAGTATGTGTATTTTGTATATCTAATGATATACGGTATGTTTATGAATAAACATTTGAAAGCCTTTAGCTATGAATTTTTGAAGCTGATGGCTGGCGCCATCTAGCAAATTCCAGCTTACCGTATATCATTAGATATACAAGATACACATACTTATATGTATACACGCTATATCGGAGCGAAAACTTTAATTCTGTTTTCAGGCCAAGCCGGCTGACAGCTTTGTGTACAAATGAGGCTAATCAGTCCATATACATAGGTGTCAAAACTATATATTTTCACCTGCATTAAATTCCAGCAGAGAGCAGGGTAGGGGGAGCACTGCCTTGATAAGAACCATCAGCCAGAAACAATCGTCGATAGTTACCCTCCTGCTTCTGCTGGAATTCGCTAGATGGCGTTATCCATCAGCTTCAATAATTCATAGTTAAAGGTTTTCAAATGTTTATTTGATAGATAAATAGGTATTTAATTTCCCATTATGTTACTGTATCACACTTCATTACTGTGTCACATTCCCATTATCAGGATGGCTGTTGTATGACAAGAAATCTCAACGTTTATACAAACTTTTGATCAACAAAGACCAGTTACTGCATTTGTTTAGCTGTTGTTATCTCTCCACCACCCGTATGGCTCTCTTCCATTATATTTTACTTCACCTGCGAGACTATAATGTTATCAAAGATGTAAGTAGCCTACCCTCAACTATTGTCATATATTTTGTTTCACCTGTGAAACTCTGTCATTAAAGATGTAAGTTCTTTCTTACCTGTATGTGTATAAATAAATATATATGTGAGTACCGGATTCAATGGAGGGTAATCACAGTAAGTAAAGTACTCAATACATTAGTAGAGTGTTTACAATAAAATTTAATTTCTACAAGACTAGATTATTTCCTTCAAATGAAACAGTTCTAGTCCTGTAGCAACCATTTCTATATTAAATTTTGTTATATATATATAATCATCACCATCATCATCATCACCGTTTAATGTCTATTTTCCATCATGCTTGCATGGATTAGATAGCTATACGTGCTGAGGCCAGACAAGTCCCGTGACTAGATCCTTACTTGTATGCTTTGTTTTAGTTTGGTTTCTATGCCTGATGCTTTTCCTAACACCAACTACTTTACAACGTGTACATGGTGAACTGGCTGCATTTCATCATGGCACCAGCAATGCCACCTTACATTAGTATTCTACCTAATCAAGGTAGGGTTTATAACCATTTTAGAACTCAATGTAGAGTTGGTGTGAACATCTCATCAAAGCAAAGGCAAATCTGTTTTATGATATTTCCATATATATATATATATATATATATATATATATATATATATTGTAGAGTATTGAGTGTTAGATATATATAATGTTAAACAAAGGAAGAATATGATATGGTGAAGTAGTTATTCCCATATTGTAGAGTATTGAGAACTATAGTCTTATATATATATATAATTGTTTCTACTATTGGCACAAGGCCAGCTATTACCCCAGTGTATTACTGGTACTTTATTTTATCGACCCGGTAAGGATGAAAGGCAAAGTTAACTTCGGCAGGATTTTAACTCAGACCGTAAAGGGCCGTAACTCTATGCTGCAAAGCATGGTGTCTGACTCTCTACCGATACTGCCAATCCGCCACCCTCATATATATAATTGTTTCTACTTTTGGCACAAGGCCAGCTATTACCCCAGTGTATTACTGGTACTTTATTTTATTGACCCCTTATATATATAATGTTAAAAAATAAGAGAAGATAAAGTGGTTAGTTAATCCATTGTTATCTGAAGCGAAGTAGTTAGAAAGCTATCTCCATAACCACACACATAACTATCTAACACGCATACACACACATAACTATCCAACACACATGCACACACACACAACATATACAACTACCCAATGAACACACACACACCATACAACTACCCAACACACACACACACACCATACAACTACCCAACACACACACGCACACCATACAACTACCCAACACACACACAACATATACAACTACCCAACACACACACACACACACCATACAACTACCCAACACACACACACCATACAACTACCCAACACACACACACACACACCATACAACTACCCAACACACACAAACCATACAACTACCCAACACACACACACACCATACAACTACCCAACACACACACAACATATACAACTACCCAACACACACACACACCATACAACTACCCAACACACACACACACCATACAACTACCCAACACACACAAACCATACAACTACCCAACACACTCACACACCATACAACTACCCTATACACACACCCAACACATGGTTGTGTGTAATTATAGATTTATCCAACCCACACATGTTTACTGTAGGTTGGTAGGATTTTATATAAGAACCATTTATTCCACCATGAATTTTGTTACAATGTTTTGTCTTTCTCTTTACAGATCTTTGTTGCCCTTAGCAACGATTGTGCCAGTCCAGAGGTCCAGGAATTTTTAGCAGAGTTTCTTGTCAGTAAGTTTAACCCTTTGGCTATCAACATGCCTGCTTTTTCATACTTGCATGTGTATATATGTATGTACTAGCTGCAGTACCCGGGAAAGGTGGGGTTATTCGCAGTTCCCAGAGTGCGCCTGAAAATGCTAGTGACCCTGGGTACCCATACAGGATTTTCAATAACAACCTTTGCTAGGTGTGTTTATGGCAGATCAATTTTTTGTGTGGAACTATCAATAGCTGTTTAAGTCATAAGTCCTTCTTCCATCTAGTTTTCTTCATTCAGAGTGAATAAGCCGGGGAAGTTTGAGCTCGAAGAGTAGCAAACTTATTCAATAGACTTATGTATAAGAATAGCAAACTTACTGCCTTAGTGCTCAAGAACAAACAACAGAATAATTGAAGAAGTCATCACAATTATTGAAGAAATTATAACCGAGTGAACATATTCAGGTACTGTTCAAGCATCCTCTATATCACTGTTTGTAAAGCCCTTTAAATAACTGAAGCAATTCAATAAAACCATCCAATTTTCCTCATATATATATATACATATATATAGGTAAGTACTTGGCGTGGCAATAAAGTCTTTAGAATAGTAGGCTGTGTGTCATATATAGCAGTAAATGGAGTTAATATTAGTTGGAATTTGAACTTTGTTGTACACGTGTGACATTCTGTATGAATGCTGTATTTTGTCACAGGCCCAGTCATAATTAGTTTGTTGTCATTCATGTGAGTTTATAATACATGCCTCAAATGGATTTAAATGAAGAATAGTTTAGAGCATATGTTTTCATTGAATGGAAACGAGGCAAATCAGCAACAAGCTACAAATATCATTACACAATTGATGGAGAGTGGAATTAACAATGTTGTAGCAAATGCAAAGATGTTTTTGCTTCATTAGGTGGTAAATGAATCATTGCACGGGTTTCAACAAATGCCAAAGGAACGGTTCCAGAAAGAGTTAAAAGCTTTGCATAAGCACTGTAAAGGTGTTATTGCATTCAACGGAGATTATGTTTTGTAGAATGAATAAATTTTAGTTTCAATATGTTGTACAATTTCATTTAAAGGGTTATTCGAAAGACTTTATTGCCAAGCATATGCATATATATATATATATATCTTTCAAGTTGATATATATATATATCAACTTGAAATTGATTGACACATATATATCTAAAATAAACACATGAAACAATCACTGGGGATAATTTTAGCTATATATATATATGTCAATCAATTTCTAGTTGATATAAAATGCTCGGAGCTATTCATTGGAATCTTTGAGCTTATTCTACAGTGGATATGGTGCATGACTCTCTTAATTTAATTTTGGATATATATATATATATATATATATATATATATATATATACACACATTCAAAGATATATCCACCCACTTGCTATAAATCAAACAACAATTTCTATTTCCAATATTTAGGTACAACTTATTTGAAAATGAGGAAGAGAGTCTCCAAGAATATCTTAATGATGGTACCCTTTACAACAGCTGAGCCCTTTAGGGGGCAGTTTGAAAAGGTAAATTTACCACCATTTCTGTCTCTCTCACCCCCCCTCTCTCTCACCCCCCCCCCCTCTCATTCTCTCATTCCTCCTCTTTCTCATTCCCTCTCATTCTCTTTCTCTCTCATTCCCCTTCTTTCTCATTCCCTCTCATTCTCTTTCTCTCTCATTCCCTCTCTGCCTCTTTCTCACTCTGCCTTCCTTTCTCTCTCTCATCACACACAACTAGAACTACTGCTGCTTTACAAACCTCAAAAGGATGAATGGCAAAGTGGACCGTGTTAGTGGGATTTGAACTCAGAATGCCATGAGGTAGAACAAATACAGAGGCATTTTTCATCCAGTGCCATAACAACTCTGTCAACTTACCACCTTTTACTGCTGCTAATTATTTGTATTTTACATCTTATTTAGACTGAATCGAAGCAGATATTGTCAAAGATCCAGTACCATGTTCTCTCTACCATCAGTATTAGTCGGAAATCATTGAAAGAACGGATGGGTTACTCTCACCAGGCCAGTACTGATCTGTGGGACACTCTACGACAACATCTACGTCACAATCAAATGTTCCAGTTACAGTTCCCAAGGTTCTCCACCTCTGATTTGCTGCACCAACACCAAGCAACCCTACTGGAAATCCAGGTTAAACTTTACTTTCTGAACATTTTATTTTCTTTTTTTTTTTTTTTTATTAAAAAAAATTTCTTTTTACCACCTTCACCACCGCCATCACCACTACTATCTCCACCACCACCACCTCCACCACCACCATCATTACCACCACCATCACCACCACCACTATCTCCACCACCACCACCACCATCACCACCACCATCACCATCACCTTCACCACCACCATCACCATCACCTTCACCACCACCACTATTTCCACCACCACCGACATCATATTTCATATTTCTATTGCAGAAATTGGATGAAGCTGATATAACTGACGGCAATGTGTTTCTTAATAAACTTACCTGTAATCAGTCTCTCAGGTAAGAATTGACGACCTTTAAAGGTGGCGTGTGTGTGTGTGTGGGGGGGGGGGGGTATAATGAAATGGAGGGATTACCTGTAGATTAAGGATAACATAAATATAGAGGTGGGGATCATCATCATCATCATCATCGTTTAACGTCATCTTCCACGCTAGCATGGGTCTGGACGGGAATTGTCCCTTTTGAGGCAAGATTGGTTGTCTTGCTTGGGACTGTCTGGCGGGTTTTCTACGGCTGGATGCCCTTCCTAACACCAACCATGTTTACAGTGTGGAACTGGGAACTTTTTACTGTGTTACCTACAGGGCCACATTACAGCGTGGACTGTGTGTTTTTTTTTTGTCATGACACCTACACGACCTCATTTATTTAGGACTGGATGTTGTGGTACCAATATAACTTTACATCGAAAGGGGTGGTGTAGATGGTGGGACGGGGGTGTATTTTGGTTAAGAGGTGCCTACTGACTGTAGGTTTCGCTTTGTACTTAGGCAAGGCGGGTCTTCTGTATTACTACGTAGCGCCAAAAATCTCGGTCCAGTGACATTGTCTTGGAGAGGTGTAAGTGTGTGAGGTCGGAATTTATCAAGTCATCCCAGGTTTTTCTGGGTCTGCCTACTCCATAGCTATCGTCTATTTTGATCGCCCTGCACTTTTTTATACAGCTGTCATCTTTCATGCGCATCACGTGACCATACCAACGTAGTCTTCTCTCGAGTAAACAGCATCTGATCCCTCTTATTCCTAATTTCTCACTTAGTTCATTTATGCTTTGCCGTTCGCGTATATTACTATTACACATCCAACGGAGCATACAAGCTTCGTTCCTCTCCAGTCTGCGTAGATCCTCTGCACACAAGGCCCATGTCTCACTGCCATGTAACATCGCTGTTCATATGCAGGCATCATACAGTCTGCCCTTCATTTTTAGAGAGAAACCCTTAGCGGCCAATAGTGGTATAAGCTCTCTGAACTTTTTCCATCCCGTTCTGACTCTAGCTACAGTACTTTCGGAGCACCCTCCACCACTGCTGATTTTGTCACCCAGGTAACGGAAGGTGTCCACTATTTCTATAGAACCATCTAGGCAATGGAATGAGCTAGTATTCTGTGGGCATTTGCTGCTACTTATTGCACCAGAACACCGGCCACATATAAAATCTATATTCTTAGTTAGCTTACCTGTGATCCCACTGCATCTTTTATGCACCGATACTTTGCATTTGGGACATAAAATGGAGTTTCTACCTACTCCTTTCCTACACACTGAGCATGGCCATTTCCCAGATGGGACCAGTGCCCTATTCTCCTTCCTACAAACTAGAACTTTAGTCTTAGACAGGTTAACTTTAAGACCTTTTGATTCTAGGCCATGCTTCCATGTTTGGAATTTCTTCTCTAGTTCAGCCATTGATTCGGCTATGAGCGTTAGATCATCTGCGTATAGAAGTTCCCATGGGCAGCCGGTTTTGAACTCCTCCATTATAGCTTGGAGGGCGATAATAAATAGGAGGGGGCTAAGGACGGAGCCCTGATGAACACCAACTTTTACGCTAAACTCTTCACTATATTCGTTGTTAACTCTAACCTTGCTGACTGAGTCTTTATACATGGTTTCTATAGCTCTCACAAGCCATTCATCAACACCTAGTTTTCTGATACTGTGTGATATCTATATAACATATCTAGAGTTGGTGATACAATCACTTCTAGATATGTTGTATAGATATCACACAGTGTGTGAGATATCTATATAACATATATTTATAAGTGACTGTGTGTGATATCTATATAGCATATATCTAGAGGTGGTGATACTGTGTGTGATATCCATATAACATATATCTAGAGGTGATAGTGCGTGTGATATCTATATAACATATATTTATAAGTGATTATGTGTGTGTGATATCTATATAGCATATATCTACTTGTGATAGTGTGTGATATCTATATAACATATCTTTATAACATATCTAGAGGTGACAGTGTATGAGATATCTATATAACATATATCTAGAGGTTACATATCTTTATCAAAAGATTTGCTATCTTTGTTTTTTGTTTTTCAGGGATCCAAGCTCTTCTGAATCAGAAGCAGATTCTACCAAAACTCGCCAGCCCTATTCTGTTCTTGGAGTTCTGCCAAATTTTCTTAAAACTACCAAACTTACTAAACAGTATGGTGCCCTAATGGTTTTGGTAAGTCTGATGGTATTGCTACTATCTACCATTTGTCAATGGTATATTAATAGTTTTGATATGTCTAATGGTATGGTTACCATCTGCTAGTTATTAACGGTATTTTAATAGTTTTAGTAAGTCTGATGGTATTGCTAGGTCAGATGTAGACTAATTAGGTTGGGGCCTAGTTGGGTCAGATGTAGAATAATTAGGTTGTAACCTAGTTGTGTTACATGTAGAATAGTTTGTGACCTAGTGAGGTTAGATATAGAATAATTAGGTTGTAACCTAGTTGTGTTAGATGTAGAATAGTTTGTGACCCAAAACATTGATGGTAGAAGGGGGTTTGACTTATTTTTAGGGTCAATATTTTGATGATTTTCATCAATTTCAAATTCTACGTAAATAAGGTTTGGATTTTTGCTGATTCCTCTAACATAGAATAATGGGGTCAGTTTATATTAGTATCAGCTTATGTTTGAGTATATACAGTAGGTTGGGACCTAGCTGGGTCAGATGTAGACTAGTTAGGTTGTGACCTAGTTAGGTCAGATGTAGATTAGTTAGGTTGTGATGATGATGGTGGTGGTGATGTTAATGTTTCTTTCTTTCTATTTTCACCTCCTTAGACAAAAGAAGCTTTCACAGAATTTCTCATCAAATTCTTGAAAACAGAACCTCAGGTGAAACTGGAAAATATTGCAAAAGAATATGTTGCTAGTCAGGTGAGTTGTTCCCCCATCACTTCCTCCTCCTCATCAACATCTATATATGTGTAATGTGTTAATTTACTAATTAATTATCTTAATTAGTATCTATTTCTTTGTCAAACAAAACCATGGTATAAGCATGAGTCGGTATTATTTTGAAACATATTTTTTGCTTACAATGCCTACCTAAATTTATGTATCTGTATATATATATATATATATATATATATATGTGTGTGTATATACATACATTACGTATGCATACATATATTTTTTTTTTCCAAGGTTTTTGATATGAAATTGTGTGTCGAAAAAAATGTTATACTTGGGGAGGGTCATATTGTTGTAATAATATTGCCAGAAATAATAACAGAACACACTCACTGTTTGGTTGGTTTTCACGTCTGTATCGTTATATCTCCATAGTTAATTTATCTGGCAATCAACGTTTATCATTGATTGACCAACGGTTAAAAATACAGATATAAATAGTGGTTAGAGCATTGGCCTTGCAATCGAAAGGTTGTGAGTTCAATTCTCAGACCGGGTGATGTGTTGTTTCCTTGAGCAAGACACTTTATTTCACATTGCTCCAGTTTACTCAGCTGTAGAAATGAGATGATAGGGACTGGGGTCCCTATCATTCCACTGCAAAATGGTCATGGGGTGCCACGGCAAAAAAGCACCCAGTACTCACTGTAAATGAGGTTGGTGTTAGGAAGGGCATCCAGCTGTAGAAATCAAGCCAGAATCAGTTCCCGTCCCACCCTTGCAAGCAGGGAAAAGTGGGCGTATATATATATATATATATATATAAAAGTGGGCGTATATATATATATATATAGTCTATCAAAGTTCTTTCGTTGCACATCTCCAACATCATCAGTGGTGCTATTATTATGTTCCCTCCTATTGTATTGTATTGTAATGTCTACGCCATTTTTATTTTATTTATTTATCTATTTCTTGTCTCCATCTCTGCATGCGTTTGTGTGTGTGTATAATGTTTGGTGTGTGTGTTCAAGTCTGAATGTATGTGTTTTGGTTTTTTTATTCTATCTTTGTTTACTAGTGTGTCTTTATATGTGTTTGTTGTTATTTTACTTGTGTATATCATCATCATCATCATCATATTCATCGTTTAACGCCCATCTTCCACGCTAGCATGGGTTTGGACGGTAATTGACTGATCAGCCACTCTGCTAATATGCAAATCAGGCCGATCACTCACTGTGTATAAAGTCACCCAAATATAATTTATATTAATGAAGCTCTACAAAATATAGTTTTTAACCAATATAGTATTGAGCTGTTTATTGATTAATATGACTGAAATAGTTATATTTTAGTCTATACTTATATTTTATTTTCTGTAATAATCTGGAATTTGCAAGTGTATTTATTGTTTTCTGTGTATTTGAAGTTATGTCAAGGTCGCCAATTATGTCAATTTGCCTGGAGTGTTAATAAACCAACAGAAAACTGTGCTTTGTAAGTAAAATTACTTTATTTACATGTTTTAAAAAGATGTTACTGAATTGCTCTCTGTACTATATTACAGGGTGTCCAGAAATTATCTTTACAATTTGAAACATTCAGAGAAAAAAATGAAAACTACAGGATATAACATAACTGTGCAGGGTTTATAGAAAAAGATAGGAAAATAAAGTTTTGTTAAAAACACCAGAACATTTCAATGAGGGCTCCTTTGCTTGTACACAGCACAAAGCAGATGATGTACAACTTCTGACTATATTTGTTGGAATATCCCATTATTAATGGTGAGAGTTGTAATGATAGTTTATGGACACCCTGTGTGTATGTGTGTATGTGTGTATATATATATATATATATATTGTTATACTTGGGGAGGGTCATATTGTTGTAATATTGCCAGAAATAGTAACAGAACACACTCACTGTTTGGTTGGTTTTCGCTTCTGTATCTTTTATATCCCCATAGTTAATTTATTTGGCAATCAATGTTTATCATGGATTGTCCCGTTTGAGGCAAGTATAATGCTGTTAAGACGGCCCTGGGATGTTGGTATGTGTATATAGATGGTGAAGGCATGTGGCCCAGTGGTTAGGTTGTTTGGCTCCTGGCAATAAGGCTGTGGCCTTCATTCCCTGACCAGTCAGTGTGTTATGTCCTTCAATGAAGTGCTTTATTTCATGTTGCTCCAGTCCACTCAAATATCTCCCTCACTACACACTACCTTTTCCTCTCTCACACTTACACACCACTTCTCCCACATTGTCCTCCTCTACCACCACCACCACTCTCTCCTTCACCACACACCTCCACCACCACCACTCTCTCCTTCACCACACACCTCCACCACCACCACCACTCTCTCCTTCACCACACACCTCCACCACCACCACTCTCTCCTTCACCACACACCTCCACCACCACCACTCTCTCCTTCACCACACACCTCCACCACCACCACTCTCTCCTTCACCACACACCTCCTCCACCACCACTCTCTCCTTCACCACACACCTCCACCACCACCACTCTCTCCTTCACCACACACCTCCACCACCACCGCTCTCTCCTTCACCACACACCTCCACCACCACCACTCTCTCCTTCACCACACACCTCCACCACCACCACTCTCTCCTTCACCACACACCTCCACCACCACCACTCTCTCCTTCACCACACACCTCCACCACCACCACCCTCTCCTTCATTACACACCTCCTCCTCCACCACTCTCCCCTTCACCACACACCTCCACCACCACCACTCTCTCCTTCATTACACACCACCACACACCTCCACCACCACCACTCTCTCCTTCATTACACACCTCCTCCACCACCACCACACTACCCTCACACTCTCTCTATTGTCTATTTCTAGATACCAGTGTGCCACCAAGGAGGAATATGGTTTATTCCAGTTATTTGAGAGAATATCAATGGCCCTCACAGAACAGACATTCCCAATAACAGAGGGTAAACAAATAACTTCATATTTTAATCTAAGTCTTTATTATTGTGTTATCCCTTCTCACACAGCTTATGGTCTAAATTTGAAGAGATATAATGAATTTTCTCATTATTAACCAACTGTTTGGAATATAACTTAACAAAGGATCTTCAGTCTGGCCTAGCTTTTGACAACCTCGCTAGAGCTGGGGCTATGATAAAATGCACCCAGTACACACTGTAAAGTGTTAGTGCTGGTGCTATGATGAAATGCACCCAGTACACCCTGTTAAGTTTTAGTGCAGGTGCTATGATAAAATGCACCCAGTACACCCTGTAAAGTGTTAGGGCAAGTGCCATGACAAATTGCACCCAGTATACCCTGTAAAGTGTTAGTGTTGGTGGCATGATAAAATGCACCAAGTCCACTCTAAAATTATGATAGAAGGTTTTTATGGTATTACTGGTACCACATTGAAAAGCAACCCAGTCCACCCTGTAAGATGGTAGTGCTGGAGGCATGATAAAATGCTCTGAATACATGCTGTAAAATGATTGGGGTTAAGGTGACCCAGCTGTAGAAACTGTGTACTGGGAGTATAGTTTCTATGGCTTGATGCCAACCACTTCAAAGCATGTACTGCGACCATTTTATCAGGACTCTGGCACTATCTCTTTACAGGGCTGTGTTTTTGTGACACTAGCACTACCACTTTGGAGTAGATTTGGTGCATTTTATCATGGCACCAACACTAACACTTTACAGGGTGTACTGAGTGTATTTTATCATAACTCTAGTACTAGAGAGGTTGTCAAATGCTAGACCAGACTGAAGAGTTCTACTACACCATATATTGTCTCTGGTCTCGTGTTTATTTTTAGTGTCACAGAGTTTGTACTGGTAAACATTTGTTTTGTATTTTGACATATTGCCAGTCATCTCCTTTGGGAATCTAAGTTTCTTGTTAATTTATGTAAAAGTACATTAATATGTTAATTTCTGCAAAAATAGATTTAACATATTTGACAGCATATTTTTTGTAACAGAACACTGTAGCATTATGGTAATTTGTACAATATTAATTTATGCAACAGTACATTAATTTATGCAATATTATGTTAATTTATGCTGTAGTACATTAATTTATGCAACAGTACATTAATTTATGCAATATTATGTTAATTTATGCAGTAGTACATTGATTTATATATGTTAATTTATGCAGCTGTACATTAATTTATGCAATATTATGTTAATTTATGCAGCATTATATTAATTTCAATATTAATTTTTCTCCACCAGGTTTCTGTACATATTTTACAACGCTTGCTTTTCGTTGTCTCAATCTAAGGTAAAGACTTTAATCATCATCACTGTTTAACATCTATTTTCTATGTTTGCATGGGTTAGATAGGTTGTCACGGTTGGGGGCTAGACAGGTGACCATGTCTAGCTCATATTTTTGGTTTAGTCTTTATGGCTGGAAGCTTTTCCAAATACCAACCATTTTACAGAGTGTACTGGGAGCGTAATTTCTATGGCTGGATACCCTTCCTAACACCAGTCACTTTACAGAGTGTACTGGGAGCGTAATTTCTATGACCGGATGCCCTTCCTAACACCAGCCACTTTACAGAGTGTACTGGGAGCGTAATTTCTATGGCCGGATGCCCTTCCTAACACTAACCACTTTACAGAGTGTACTGGGAGCGTAGTTTCTATGGCTGGATACCCTTCCTAACACCAGTCACTTTACAGAGTGTACTGGGAGCGTAATTTCTATGGCCGGATGCCCTTCCTAACACTAACCACTTTACAGAGTGTACTGGGAGCATAGTTTCTATGGCTGGATGTCCTTCCTAACACTAACCACTTTACAGAGTGTACTGGGAGCGTAGTTTCTATGGCTGGATGTCCTTCCTAACACCAGCCACTTTACAGAGTGTACTGGGAGCGTAGTTTCTATGGCCGGATGCCCTTCCTAACACCAGCCACTTTACAGAGTGTACTGGGAGCAATGATGATGATTTTTGTGTCAATGTCATTATAATTATCAACACCATCCCTACCACCATCACCATCACCATGACCACCACCATCAACACAATCACACCATCCCTATCACTACTACCATCAACACATCACCACCACCATCACCACCACCATCAACACAATCACACCATCCCCATCACTACCACCATCAACACATCACCACCACCATCCCCACCATCCCCATACAGAAGACCTTCATAGTTTTATAATATTTCTCTCTCTTTACAGCCAGTTCTTACATTATGTTGACAGTGGTGCTGTGTTATTGACTAACAACTTTGTCAAACAGATTATAAATGGTAAGTGACGGCTTATTTCAACCACCATCTCCACCACCACCATCACCATCGCTACCACCATCACCACCACCACTATCGCCACCACCGCCACCATCATCGCTACCACCACCATCACCATCTCCACCACCACATCACACCACCATCACCATCACTGCCACCACCACCACCACACTATACTACCATTACCACACCATCTCCATTACCACAGTTAATCAATTACATGTAATTGATTAACTAATTACAGTATAAGAACCTCCCCCCCTCTTCCCAAGCAAATGTTTCAGCCCATAATTTTTTCTACTCTAAGGGAGTAGAGCTGCATCCAGATCACGACTCCTGGGTATCCTTGTATCCAGGTCATGACTACTGGGTACCCTTGCATCCAGGTCATGACCCCTGGGTGTCCTTGTATCTAAGTCACGACTTCTGGGTGTCCTTGTATCTAGGTCATGACTTCTGGGTGTCCTTGCATCCAGGTCATGACTCCCGGGTGACCTTGTATCTAGGTCATGACTCCTGGGTGCCCTTGTATCCAGGTCATGACTGCTGGGTGCCCTTGTATCCAGCTCATGACTTTTGGGTGCCCTTCTGCTGACATTTCGATAATTGTTGTATATTTAAACCATATGGAGATTTTGTTGACAAGATCTAGCTGGAACTCCTCTCTGTTACCACTGTCTTCAAACTTATTTTTAAAGACTTTCTTGAGTTTAGAAAAATACCATTGGAAGCAGTGACCAATTATATGTAGTTAATTAACCAATTATAGATAGTTAATTCATTCTATTTAACAGATCTGAAAGATGATGATATGTACAGTAGTCTAAAATACCAGATCATTACCAGACTTACAAAGGTGAGTTATTAATAATTTTATTAATTTCAATATGTATTTCATTCAGTATCGGTAGAGGGTCGGACGCCATGCTTTGACATATAGAGTTACGGCCCTTACCATTCTGAGTTCAAATCCCACTGAGGTTAACTTTGCCTTTCATCCTTACGGGGTCGATAAAATAAAGTACCAGTAATGTACTGGGTAATTGCTGGCCTTGTGCCAAAAGTAGAAACAGTTATTAGTGAGGGCAATGAATTGGCAGCATTGGACATGTTTTGCAGCATGTTATTACAGTGAATTGGCAGTATCGGTAGAGGGTCGGACACCATGCTTTCCAGCGTAGTTACGTCCCTTTACGATCTGAATTCAAATCCCGCCGAGGTTGACTTTGCCTTTCATCCTTACGGGGTCGATAAAATAAAGTACCAGTAATGCACTGGATAATTGCTGGCCTTGTGCCAAAAGTAGAAACAGTTATTACAGTCCTTTGTGTTTTGAGATTGAATTCTGCCAGAGTTAGCTTTGCCTTCTATTCTTCCTGGGTCAATAAAATCAAGTACCAGTTAAATACAGAGATTGATTTAATATGACTTTCCCCTTCCCTTCAAATTGCTGGCCTTGCGTCATAGAAACAATTATTTCTTCATACTCAAACTGAACTTCTGTTGTCAAAATGACTCTGCAGGACTCTTTGGTCACAACAAATGACCAAGGGTTCCACAGTTGCTCATCAACCACTACATTTGTAGTTCCCTTCTCAAATTTCTGGCTGTCCCCAAGTAAGTATTCATTTCAAAACCAATCTGAAATCCAATTTTACATCCTCTTTGTGTGTGTATTAGTAACAAATGACATTACTCTCAGGTGTGGTGGTCTGAGGTTGAGTGACATTACTCTCAGGTGTGGTGGTCTGAGGTTGAGTGACATTACTCTCAGGTGTGGTGGTCTGGGGGGAGTGACATTACCCACAGGTGTGGTGGTCTGGGGGAGTGACATTACTCTCAGGTGTGCTGGTCTGAGGTTGAGTGACATTACTCTCAGGCGTGGTGGTCTGGGGGGAGTGACATTACCCACAGGAGTGGTGGTCTGGGGGGAGTGACATTACTCTCAGGTGTGCTGGTCTGAGGGTGAGTGACATTACCCACAGGAGTGGTGGTCTGAGGGGGAGTGACATTACCCACAGGTGTGCTGGTCTGAGGGTGAGTAACATTACTCTCAGGTGTGGTGGTCTGAGGGGGAGTGACATTACTCTCAGGTGTGGATGTCTGAGGTTAAGTGACATTATCCTCAGGTGTGCTGGTCTGGGGGGAGTGACATTACTCTCAGGTGTGGATGTCTGAGGGTGAGTGACATTACTCTCAGGTGTGCTGGTCTGAGGGGGAGTGACATTATCCTCAGGGGTGGAGGTCTGAGGTTAAGTGACATTACCCTCAGGTGTGCTGGTCTGAGGGTGAGCTATGTTTTGTATATCATACCAGAGCTGTAAAAAGTAAGATAAATCTTCCATAATATAATATTCCTGTGTTTACATTTTCAGAAATCTGCATTACAGTTTTGTCAAGACTGGCAACACCCTTACAGTACAACATTCTTTACAACGAACTCAATACAGGATATTTTACTATCAAATGATTGGGGTAAGTGCAGTTTTTCAAATTTTATTTTTCATCACAAATGATTCCTTTTTTTTTTTTTAGATAAGGACTCGGTATTGTTGATTTTATTGAGAAAATTAAGCATACCTATAATCAAAGACATTCCAATTGTGGCCATCCCATCTTTGTCATTCTTCAGACATAGTTTATCTTTTTCATTCTTCAGACATAGTTTATCTAGGATTACATACCCAATGTGTTCTTTAAAAAAAGGACCCGTTATTGATATGTCCCTAGCATCAGGTGGAATAACTTCATCAACAAACCCAGCAATAATTGTGACTTACATCATGTGCAAGTGTCAACATGGCTAGTTGCGACACATCGCATGACTCCCAAGTGAGGGACGGACCTGCTAATCAGGTCCTGTATGTTAGTAAACCCCCCCCCCCCCCCCCTAGAAAGAAGACGTCCCAAGATGAACTGGCGGTAGACAATCTACACAGCCCTGAAACCCGGCAACAAAAGTTGAAACGATATATTGATAGATGCAACTGACTGGTCATTGGAGCACTTTAGTTGCCTCATGTGTCTCAAAACACAGAAGCTTCTAGGTCTAAGTAAGTTTGCTTTCATTAAGCAGATAAATGGTGTTCCAATTATGGCCATCCCATCTTTTTCATTTTCCAGATTAGAAAGTAAGCAAGCAGATTTCTCCATGTATCCAAACCACAACCACATAAATATATAGATGTTAAGAACATCCAGCCATAGAAAGCTTACCAAACAAAAGGTTGGGAGGACCCTACAGTTGTGTCAACGACATGATAACCTCTCTAGTGTTGGTGCCATGATAAAATGCACTTGGTAGAATGTGGATACAGATTCTGTGTAGATGCATCCAATCCTTGCTAGCAAGGAATGTGAATGTTAAATGAAGATGATACTTCCCCCACCGCATCCACACCACCCCCTTAAATGTGAAGTTATGTTGGTACCACAACATCCAGTCCGAAACAAATGAGGTCGTGTAGGTGTCACGACAAAAAAAAAACACACAGTCCACGCTGTAATGTGGCCGTGTAGGTAACACGGTAAAAACCTCCCAGTCCACACTGTAAACGTGGTTGGTGTTAGGAAGGGCATCCAGCCATAGAAAACCTGCCAGACAGTCCTATACGAGCAGGACAACAAATCTTGCCATAAGTAAGAAAATTCCCGTCCAAACCCATGCAAGCGTGGAAGATGGACGTTAAACGATGATGATGATGATGATGATGATGATATATATATATAAATATACTTGTGTTAGTTAATCAACCAACACTAGTGTATGCAGGATAGAGCACTTAACAAAGGAGTAGAAGTCAGCAAGGCTTTAAGTGAACATTAATAACCTGCTAATATATCAGATAATGGAATCTGCATGAGTAATTTTTATTTTTATTCATGTAACTTTCTGTTCACTAAATAGCTGTCTGATGAGGTCATAACTGTTACATAACAGTTACCATCGAAATACGTATATCAGCAATTGTGTAACATATAAGTGAGGTAAATTCTAGCCTACTGACTTATACTTCATTGTTATATATATGTGTGTGTGTGTTTCTTTTCAGTGTTGACTGGAGAAGATCCTTCCAGTGATTCCTTCAATGAGACGATGTTCTATCCATTAACAACCTTCTCACAGTATTTAAACGAGAAAAGTGAGTAAGAAGAATCTAGTTCTATATTTTTAGCACCCACCGTGCTCACATATATCCACCCCCAGCCACTCAAATATTACCACCTCCACTTCCACCACACACACACCCATAAATATATCTACTGCTACCATCACTACCACCTACACAACATTCTCAAATAGTTTATTTTCACTTTATTTCCTGAATATTTATTTTTCCTTTTCGTTTATTTCATCAAAAACTTTCAGTCTCTCTTGTTCTTCACAGTGTCACTGATAGAAATTAGGTTACATAAATATATATATGTATGTATATAAATAGGGAGACACAAAGCAGGAGATGGTATGGACATGTGATGTGCACGGAGGATTATCGATGGGTGAAGAAGTGCCAGGAAGTCCCAGTAGGAAGACACAGTAGAGGAAGACCACAAAAAACATGGGTGGAGGTAGTGAGAGCAGACCTCAGATCGCTGACACTCACAGAGGAGATGACAAAGGACCGTGACGGGTGGAGAGATGCTGTGCTGAATAGGACCCGTCCAACCCTTGCAAGCAGGGAAAAGCGGTCATCCTCCATGCGCATCACATGTCCATACCACCTCAGTCTCCTCTCTCGCACACTACATTCTATCCCTCTTAGACACAGTTTCTCTCTCAACACATTCATGCTGGGTCGTTAACGCACATTGATATTGCACATCCAACGGAGCATGCTTGCCTCATTTCTCTCCAGCTGTCGCATATCCTCTGCAGTTGCTGCCCATGTCTCACTACCATGCAGCATCGCGCTCCTCACACAGGCATCATATAACCGGCCTTTCGTATGCAGGGAGAAACCCTTCTTATATATATATATATAAACAAGAGGTATAAGTTAACATTTCATAATTTACTTCTTTTATTACCATTATATATATTTCGGTGATAGCCACAATTCAACAGCTATGACCTCTTCAGACAGTTAGAAGCAACACATAGAAAACAAAGTTTTTAACTGTTATTTTTACTTTCAGAAAGTAAAAATAATTGTTAAAAATTGGCCTTGCAATCGAAAGGTCGTGAGTTCAATTCTCGGACCGGGTGATGTGTTGTTTCCTTGAGCAAGACACTTTATTTCACATTGCTCCAGTTTACTCAGCTGTAGAAATGAGATGATAGGGACTGGGGTCCATATCATTCCACTGCAAAGTGGTCGTGGAGGTGCCATGGCAAAAAAGCACCCAGCCCACACTGTAAAGTGGATGTGTAGGCGCCATGGCAAAAAAGCACCCAGCCCTCACTGTAAATGAGGTTGGTGTTAGGAAGGGCATCCAGCTGTAGAAATCAAGCCAGAATCAGTTCCCGTCCCACCCTTGCAAGCAGGGAAAAGAAGACGTAAAATGATGATGATGATGATGGCATGCATTGTCCTGTAACTCCTGAGGGATCATAGGGACATTGTATTGACATACATTTCTAAGGCATCAGCCTGATGGAACCCAATCCTCTCCAGCTCTGAATACAGCCAATTTCTTCCAGAGAATGATAAAGAGTGAGAGAATAGATATTGATCCCAGTACTTGACTGATACTCTGTTTATTGACCTCGGCTGGATTGGAACTCAGAGAACAGGGAGCCAAAACAGATACCACAAAGCATTCTTTCCAACGTTCTAACGACTCTGCTTATTCGCAAACAATAAACAAACCTACACATGCATGTACCCTTAAAATATACAATGATTACCTCTCTTTAATTAATATCCCAGAAAACACGTGTGTATTAACACACATATATTAACACTCACATACATAGACACATATAAACACACACACACATATATGTATTTTTTCTCCTTTATCTCTTCAGATGAACCTAACAATACTGACTGTATCAGACTTCTCGGCAACAGAAGACTTCAAGATGTCGCCCTTTGTCACACAAATCTTGAAACGGACTGTAATTTAGGCAATGTTAACTTCTAACTCTAATAAACACAACTCTATTCTATTCTAACTAATAAACACAACTCTATTCTAACTCTAATAAACACAACTCTATTCTATTCTAACACACACAACTCTATTCTATTCTAACTCTAATAAACACAACTCTATTCTATTCTAACAAACACAACTCTATTCTATTCTAATAAACACAACTCTATTCTATTCTAACAAACACAACTCTATTCTATTCTAATAAACACAACTCTATTCTATTCTAACTAATAAACACAACTCTATTCTATTCTAACTAATACACACAAATCTATTCTATTCTAACTAATACACACAAATCTAGTCTATTCTAACTAATAAACACAACTCTATTCTATTCTAACTAATAAACACAACTCTATTCTATTCTAATAAACACAACTCTATTCTATTCTAATAAACACAACTCTATTCTATTCTAACTCTAATACACACAAATCTATTTATTTATTTATTTATTATTTTTATTAAATCACTGCATAAAGTACCAGTCACACACTGGGGTCAATTTAATCGACTTTCCCCTCTCCCAAATTGCTGGCCTTGTGCCTAAACCAGAAATCATTATTATTTTTATTAAATTGTGGCCAACAAAGAAATTATTATTATTATTGGTGGTTTGGCAGTATCAGTATGCCTTCAGACACCATGCTTTGCAGCATAGAAATTATGGCCCTTTATGTTCTGAGTTCAAATCCCGCCAGCTTAACTTTCATCCTTACGGGGTTAATAAAATAAAGAACCAGTAATACACTGGGGTCAATTTAATCGTTTAATTGTTGGCCTTATGCCTAAATCAGAAAGCATTATTATTATTCCTAATCAAACCAACCATCATAGTAAGTATTATTTATTTTAACTGGCTGCATAAAAAAATGTAAACAACTATAAAAAAATGGTGAAATATGTAAAGGACATTTCCTGTAGGTTTTTAATTTCCTCTGATATTTTTACTTTTTCTTTGCCTACTTCTTCCTGAGAGGTTCATGACAGCAGAGTCCAACAGATCCTGTCAGAAGCAACCGCCTCAAACTGATCTGGGTGAATCCCCAAGGGGGACCAGCCAAGCTTATGGATATTATCTGACCATCTTGCTTGGAGTCTGTTAAAAAAATAAGTCGGCAGATTTTTAATCAACCAACTTTCTTCAATTGAATAAATATATATATATATATGTGTGTGTGTGTCTGTATATATATATATTTTTATGTATGTATGTGTGTATATATATATAGCTATGTGCATATATTTATTTATATATATATATATATATATATATATTCACATATATATGTATGTGTATATATATATTTATATGAATGTATGTGTATGTATATATATATATATTTATATGTATATATATTTATATGTTTCACATAAGTTTTAGTGGATAAGATCAGCTTTAGAAAGACAGGCCTAATGATAATGAATATATGTATCTGTGTGTGTATGTATATAATATTTATTTATATAGCTATATGTGTGTGTGTATATATATATATATATATATAAAAAGAATGAATAATAACAGGTAGACATCATAAAAAGGTAGTTTATTCCGTGTGCTTACAAGTGTTTCCACGGTGGTACTGCAGCCTAGTTCCGCTACGTGCAAATTCACAAGTATTTGCAGAACTCGAATATCCAATGCTGTGACCACTGTTTCCTCAGAGCAGAATGGTAAATATACAATGTTAAAACCCTTAAGTGGGGTTGTTGGGGAAGATAGAGTGGAACAGGAAGAGAGAAAAGTAGGGAAGATGGAGAGAGAAGGAAAGATATGCAGGGGTTGGAGAAGTAGGAGAGAGTGGCTTGTAGATATCTTAATCAAAATGTTATGGTAGGGGTTTTATTAGTTACTTTTGGAGAGGTGCGTAGATAGTTGAGGTCGGAATTATTTATTGCCCCAGAGGTCAAGTTCATAGATGTTGAGAGGGAGGTAGGTCAAAGGTGAGAGAGAGAGTGTGTAATGGATGTAGAGAGAGATATATAGGTAGAGAGGGGACAGATAAAGTATATGTGGTGAGTGAACTTTTGGTTTTGTAGTAGTAATCTAGGAATTGTACTGAGTTACCATGTATAGTGATAAGCAGTGTATTGTCTTGTAGTAAGGGGGAGAAGAGAAGGTTGTTAGCTAGAAAGTGTTGTAGTTACGGGTTCGAATGTTAAGTTATTTTATAGTGAGAGAATTTAGCTTTTAGTTTGTGGTTGCAGTATAATGATCGTTCAATTCTATCGTTAAGTAGTTTGTTTTTGGATTTTAGTATGTAAAATAGCTCAAGGTTACATAACCTGCAGTACTTCAAACCACTCCGATATGCATTTGCGCTGGAAAGTATATCCCATTTTAAGGTGAACTGTTGGTTGTGTTCACGGAGTTGCCAGGTCTTGTTGGCGAGTGTGGTCACAAAACGGTGATTCTGATGTTTGATTGAGAATCGATGACGGTACCAGCGAGATTTAAACGATGTGGTGGTAGATTCGATATAATACCATTTCTGGTCGTCCGATTCAACCGTGCATTGGTAAACAATGTTGGACTTTAGGCATTCATTCTGCAATGGATATCTTTCAGGTAGTAATTAACCACCACTGCATCTTGGATAATCCTATACCTAATATATATATATGTATATATATATATATATATCATCCTTTTACATCCATTTTCTATGCTGACAGGCTTTCAGCAGAGCTAAAGGGATTTTCACAAACAGAATTTGTGTGTGTATACACTAACACACACACACACATATATATATATATTAAAAAGTTACAGAATGTTTAAAAAAAACAACACAAAAAGATTTATATGAAATGCCAGTCACAAAATAGTCAATATTTTTCCCAGATTTTTTCATATATTCAGGAAATTAAAAATTAATAGTTTATCTCTCTGGAATTCCCACTGTCTAAATTTGTTACTGGAAGTTGACTCTAAATTTGTTACTGAAGTTTAAATATCATTCCTCGTATTGATGGAACTGAATTTGTAGTAATGTAAATAAACTGTCTTATCTAAAGACAAAATTGTGAAATAAAAGAATGAATAAAATCTTTCTGTTTGCTTTTTTTTAAGAAACAAAGCTAAATTTTGTCTCTATATATATACACACACACACACATCTAAGAAACTATACTTTCTTCACCAGACATACATATTTTATCATATATACTAGCA
>OZ024762.1:5591134-5608634 GCA_964016885.1 Eledone cirrhosa
ACCTTGTTATCCAGGATCCCGGATGAGCCCACAGCAAGACACGAGGGAAACCTAAGGGCAGCAGCAACAAACTCCCTCCTACACCAGTGGCCAACCTATACAGGCTGGAGATAAAATGTGTAGCAACAAGGGCGGTGCCCCAGCATGGCCTCAGTCGGATGGCTGAAACAGGTAAAAGAGTATATGTGTATATATATATATACATGTATATATATGGATATATATATATATATATCTATAAATGTATATATATATATATATATATAATTGTTTCTACTTTAGGCACAAGGCCAGCAATTACCCCAGTGCATTACTGGTACTTTATTTTATCGACCCCGTAAGGATGAAAGGCAAAGTCAACCTCGGCGGGATATATATTTTGATATATATATACACATCATTATATATATATATATATATATATATATATATATAATGATGTGTTCACCTATTAAAAATCCACAAAATACTTTTAATATTGTCGTTTTCGTCCATAGCAAGTGTTGTTTCGAAATAATTTTTGCACCCATTTTTGCGATTAAGTAAAGACAGAGTTATCGTTCTTGAGATTTCCTCCTGGTGAAATTTTAGGAACTGATGTCGCTAAATCGTCAACTTATTTACCTGCCCCGTTGCATCATGGGAAAGGTTAGCGTTGATTTTTTTTAAAATAAAAAGGCGAGTTTTTTAATTTACTCCTTGCCACCGTGTTTGTTGTTTGATATAAGTAAATAAATAAAAGAATTAATTCCATCCCACACCTCCCTGTAATCTGAATATCTAATTACCATGAAGTCGGGAGGGGTTAATGTAAACAAAGGGCAATATGTAATCGCTACACCGGCCTCATAATAATTACTATTGTTCTCCTATTTTTCTTCAAAGTGATTTCGCTTCTTTATTTCATAGAATCATGGCTAATTAATTTAAAACCACTCACTGACGATCTCCGGCCTCTCACCCTCAGATGTTCTGTCTTCTACAACCCCTTTTAAAACAATGAAAGGTGTATTCAACGATGTAGATGTGCGTACCTTGATAATCATATAAACACAGGATGGTCACGGCATGAATACCATCGATTACACACATGTCGGGTCATCTTGTCTTGCTCGTTCAAGACCTGTGAATAAAAGTAAACAACAGCAACACGTCTCTACGTCTACGCTCGACTTGCTAGAAATAGAAGCCAGGTTTCCTAAGAATTACGGAGGTGAATTAGCTGTGACACATGTAAATACAAATTTTTATATTTTATCTGTGTAGGAAGATATTAACAATGTTTTTACTTTTGATTATGTATATGTAAATATATGTCTTGATCGCTCAGGTCTGACTTGTCAATGAAAGTAAACAACAGCTACCTTATGAAATTTTCACCATTTAAACCCCAACAAAATGCATACAGACATATATAAGTGTATATATATATATATATATATATATATACTCGAAATTATATATATAGACGCCAAATTTTTACACGGGGGACAAATAGTTCCCATAACCTGAATAGGTCCTCTGAGAACCGACTTATGTATATAGAATCAATGAGATTCCAGCGTTGACCAATATGTGTATATATGACTATCTAAAACTACATCTTCTAATGTGTCCTTCATTATTTTAAAACGTGGCGAGCGATAAATATTTGGCTGCTATTTCCAGCAATAATTCTAATGTCACTTTTGTGTGAATATCTAGTAATTAGTATATTCTCTTCTAAATCTTTCTTATTTGTTGCGGCTTGTTTAAGACGTCAGCCCCCGTCGGGCTTGACCCAGCAGAAGTACGAGGGACTGATGCTAGGGCTGGGAAATCTTGCATGAATTAATTTCAAGCCTTCTTATTAATAACTGCATTGTTTCTTTCCAAGTAAACTGACATCTGACTGTTGAAAGAGGACTTCAAATGTAATTAGTAATGACCTCTTGAAAATGGACAACATTTGGCATCGTGGTATTTGGCTCTGGTCCACAATTATTGTCTCTACTCCTGCAAATTATACCTCTACTACAATGGTCTCTGCTCCTCCCCAGCCCCTAAATATGCTGTTCCTTCTCTACCTCTACTACAATGCTCTCTGCTCCTCCCCAACCCTAAATATGCTGTTCCCTCTCTACGTCTACTACAGTGGTCTCTGCTTCTCCCCAGCCCCTAAATATGCCGTTCCCTCTGCCTATTCTATCTCTACTACTATAGTCCCTGCTCCTCAGAGGTTGCTGGTCTCCACTGAAACACTCATCAGTTATGTTGAAAGCCTCTGGTCTATATAGTCACTACATTGAAGACATCCAACTCTGTTTTCTTCAAACCCACCATAACTTAATTCCTATGCTGCTGTAGCTGAAACAATGGTTAGGTTTTTCACTCACCATCGATACCTTTCCATCCTGTTCTAAGTTACCCTTACCAGTGTCTGTGGAGTCCATTGCACTACCAATCTTCCTCCTTCACACGACAATCACCTTCTGTTATTTTTCCCCTTTCAAAAAACCTACAACCATAAGAAACTCCTTGTCCACAGTTCCTGAAAAAGTTTTGGGATAAAAGAACTGGTGTAAACCTCCTTTGAGGTTAGTGTATATATATAGAGAGAGACAGAGAAAGAGAGCAGGTAAAATTCCCGATATCCATGGACGAGTTCTCTCCAGAGACCAGTGTTTGTCATTAGGAGAGAGAGCGGTGGACAGGTGTAAGTGTAAAGAGAGCTGGATGATGATCAACGAGATTACAGGAAGGAAGAGAGGGAGTTTGAGTTAGATCTGGGGATAAGAAGAGGCTGGACTATTTTAAAACCCTACTAGGAGAGCCACCTTCGACAGCCCAGAATACCAGGGAGATCAGACAGCTGTTTGAGGAACTGGATATTGAGACAGGACCTTCGCCAGAGAGGGGCTTCAGCGAACCAAGAAGATCAAGACCTATGGAGAGGCATCAAAAGTGATGAAGAGGTGTGATTTTGATGATATCATCCTGGAGTTCTGTAACCAGGCACTGGAGAAAGTTGCCCTTGATCACTAACATCATCTCAGTACCAAAGAAAGGAAATCTTTCTAACATGAACAACTACAGGGGAATCTCATTGATGTCACTTGTGGCAAAGACCCTCAACAGAATCCAGCCCGAGATGTATATATATATATTATAAGAATGTTCTGTACTATGGCCATATATTGTTTCCTTTATTTAAGTGTTGTGTTTGCACCACCTTAATCCATAAACTTTGGTGTAAGCAGGATTAAGCACTCTATGTATCCAACAATGGTATTGGATTGCTTATAACACATTGAAGTATCAGTGTATATATATGTTTTTTTTTTTTTGTCCCTTTCATTTCATAAAACCAAATACCTAGTTAGCTACAACTACACTGTACTAAACACACTATATATATACTATTTATGATGATGTCCAAGGATGATTCAAGTTAGCATTAGTTACATTCTAGAAATATCCCATATTGCTCAATGCACACTCTGAAGGTTTACTTTTGTCTTCCTCACATGAAACAGAACTATCAGAATTCATTCCTTTTCACCGATCAATCAACAACATCATAAAGTTGTACATGAGTTGGCAGTGAATTTTGGTTGCTCCACCAAGTCCTATGATAATGAACCTAACCACAATATCTCGCAGTTCTAGCATCACTCCTTCAAAGCCAGCCTATGAGCTTTTCAGCTGATCCTCTTTTGTAGAGAAGAATGTTTATATAAATGTAGCTTTGTGTGTCTGACTAGAGAAGATTTAGTTGTGTTTATTTGACAAGGTAAGTATTTATATATAACTGTATCTATGTGTAAGTCTAGAGTAGGTTTTATTTCTTAGAAGAGGTATATATAAATGTAGCTTTATATGTTATGTGTGTGTAGAGAGAAGATGTTTTGTTTATTAGACAAAGTAAGTATGTATATATGAATGTAACAGAATGCCTTCAGTTCTCTGAATTAAAATCCTGCTGAGGTCAACTTTGCCTTTCATCCATTTGAGGTTGATAAAACAAAGTACCAGTCTAGTATTGAGGTTGATTCTTCTGTTTCTCTGGAAGAAATCTGCTGTATTCAGACCTGGAGAGGAGATGGGTCTGCCAGGTTTTAAAAAGTGCCCTAGAAATACTGTATGTCAATGTGTGGCTTAGGAGTTGCAGGTCCAAGCATACATGTAATTCTCACAGTTTGGAAGTTCTGCATTCATCACATTGCTCCAGTATTCACAGCCGAGGAGTTAGTCCTGTGGTAGACCAGCGTACTATCCAGGGAGAGTCTTGTACTCTCAGACACTTAACACCAAGCAAATTGATCATAAGCTGAGAATAGTCTTTATATATTATACTAAATTTAGGTCTAATCACATATCGATGAAAGAAATCATGGTCTTAAGATGCTTATTACCAAAATAGATAATTAGTGATTGATACTAATTACTAAGATCGATGGTTTGCATTTTTTATTTTCTGTATTAACATAAACATTACTATCTTGAAGTAAATATACTTATTGTTCTGTATATATATATGTATTAAATACTAGTAGTTTAAACTTGTTACATATAGAAACGGGATGAAAGTAAGGTAACACGGTCGTGAAAAAGTAATTTCTTTCTGAAAATATTTCGGAGACGAAGTATAATATTGATAATTATTGGGTAGAGATCTCAACTCTCACCATACGAAATATATTCAGAAAGAGATATTTCTCCACGCCCTCAGTTATCTCGTCTTCATTCCGTTTCTATATATATGTTTTTTAATAAATAAAATTCTAACTATAAGTATGACTAATTTACTCAGTAGAGTTGCGCTCTGTGCATGGCGCTGAACGTAACGTTTCGGGCTTTGCTGTCGTACTTCGGTATGGCATGACCATTCTAAGTGTCTGAAGATCGAATCGTTGCGGGGGCAGCCCGGCTTTATGCTGGCCTGCGTCCCCGCCTCGCATTGAGTTTTACTAAAAAATTCGCCGAGGGTTATCGTTTGAATTACTTGCCCCTGATTGGAACTATTCTCGTTTGTTGTCATTTTTCTTTATTGAATTGAACTGTTAACATCGTTTGGATTTACTCGTGTAATTTGATAGAATTAGTCTGGATATTATACTAATGGGGAGAGGTATGTAATGTTTTATTTGCCGTATATACACTCACAGACATACATTATTCTATATGCCTTTCATCCTTATGGGGTCGATAAAATAAAGTACCAGTAATACACTGGATAATTGCTGGACTTGTGCCAAAAGTAGAAACAATTATTCTATATACAGAAAGATTCTAGAGACGTACATATTGTTTTATTTAAACCTAAATACACACACAAAACTAGATTTATATATATAAATGTTCTTGAACTGAGGTAAAATACCCTCTAATTTACCTATACGAACGCTTTATTTGCCATGTATATTTTAATTCATTGCTAAACACTCGAAAATACAGTCTTAGATATATATTAACATTCTTTAGTGTATGCATTCACCTCTATAATCCATACACTGGAAGAAACGTTTCCTATCTAGATCAATATACACATATAAAGCTACATTTATATATACACCTTCATTCTTCTAAAGAGGTATGTAATGTTTTAGTTGTCCCTTAAATTCATCGATAAACACGTAGTTATTCCTGAGACACAAGAATATATTTCACTACCTTTCATATACAGGAGGAATGTTAGAGACGTATATGTATAATGTAACCGTCTTTTTACTAAGAATAATAACTAAAACCCCTTCATACTCTGGAAAACTAAACATTCTGTCTACATACACCGCCTTCTGTCTTATTCATAGTGGTACATTGTTAGAACTAACTAAGCCTTCTCTCGACACTATCATTGCATATTTTAAGAGCCACTTCTTAATATACTATATTTAGGTTTAATCAATACATATATTGATGATTGGAATCATGATCTTAAGATTACCCAAATCGATACTAACTATTACAAATACAGAGCTGTCTAAGGCTATGTTACCTACATATTAATTGTTCTGAAAAGATGCATCAGTCATCTCCTCTATGGAGCAGAAACGTGGCCCCTCACAAAGACGATTGACAGCAGAGCCCTGAGGACGATCTAAAACATCAGATGGGACCACCTCAGCCTTACTCTCGTTCAACGCAGTAGCACCTGGTCGGCTCTACCCATGACGATGCCGGTCTAGTCTAACAAGAATAGATGTACAAAATACTCGAATATAAGGTGACCCTCCTCCCTATCTTATGTCTGAGAAGTGGGCAAAAATGCGAACCTTATTTACGTAGAATTTGAAGTTGGCGAAAATGGTCAAACTATTGACTCCCTATATACGTCAACCCGTTTCTACATATTCCCTGGCTTCTATTCGTGTATATCCCGTTATATATGTACAAAACACTAGCAGTTCCTTAATGGTTATATTTATATAGAAAGAGAAACGGAAAGAAAGCGAGATAACACTCGGAATATGTCGTGTTATCTCGCTTTCTTTCCGTTTCTTTTTTTTTTAAAAACGAAGGAAAATGTTAGCTATAAGTATGACTATTTGACTCGGTAGAATTGCGGCTTGTGCGTGGCGCTGCACGTAGCGTTTCTGGCTTCGATGTCGTACTTCGGTATGGCATGACCACTCGATCGTGTCTGAAGTTCGAATCGTTGCGGGGTCGGCCGGGACCACAGCAGGCTGGCTTTATGCTGGCCTGCTCTCCCGCCTCGCATGAGTTTTTGCCAAACAATTTGACGAGAGTTATCTCCCTTTGATTTGAGTTATTTGCCCTTTGTTTACATTGAACTACTTCCGGTTTGTGGAACTCTTCTTCCTTTGTTGTCATTTCTTTTCAGTGTATTGAAGCTGTAACATTATTCTATTTACTCTGGGACTATTAACGATATCTGTTTGGATTTTACGTTCGTGTAAAGAGGTATGTAAAGTTTTATTCGCACTCACGGATATTATTGAGACACAAAAATACATTTCACTATCTTGGAAATATACATACATTTAATTCTTCAATATAAATACATTCTTGTAGTGTTTTAGTTGCCATGTCTTTTAAATTTATTCTAAACACTCTTCACAGAACTAAACCTCCTTCCGAGAAACAAAACAAATAATATATCTAACTAAACATACATGTTACTTCCCTCTATCATGAAGCATCCTCTAATCTTCTGTAGATACTCTAGATACTATACCATCGTAATTTCTACGTCGAGTTACATCGGCATCACCACCTTTACTCCAACTCAGCATCCTCTCTTGCACACTTCATATCCCTTTTTAACATCTCTATTACACATACACCTTCTCTGTATATTAGTGAGACACAAAAATACATACATTCTTGTAATATTTTAGTTGCCATGTCTTCTAATTTTATTCTAAACACTCACATATAGCTACATTTATATATACAAACACTCTTCCTATTTAAACGTATATATTTTGAGAATCATAACTAAAACGCCTCCGGAGAAACAAAACTAAATATATACACGCAGCTACCTCTTCTAACTAAACATACATGTTACTCTCCTTTATTATGAAACAAAACTAAACATGATCTGTATATATACACACACACACAGCTTCCTCTTCTAACATGTTACAACTAAATTCATATATAAACGGTCTCCCTTCTATCATAACAGATACTTATGAGGCGCAATATACAAACTTGTTCATACTGGAATAATAGACACGAAACTAAACCTTCTCTAGACATATTAATATAGAAGCTAAACCATACAGTTATATCTAACGAAGCATGGTAGCTCCATTACTCTGCCGTAAGACTCACTACTACTACTTCTAGCATCCTCACCTGCTTGATAGCTACATCATCCACATATAAACGTTCTTCACTAGATACAAAACTAAATCTTTATATATACACAACTAACCTATTCTATATTCCTAAGGAACAGCACCAGACCTGGAGACTACTACAACCCTATCTCAAGAAGAAAGGTAAATAAATTGTGAAATAAAAGAATAAACCAGTATTTTCCTTTGTTGCCTTATTATTTACTCCCTGTATATACACACACTAGACACCTCTTACACTGTAGGAAGACAAAAACCTTCTGTCACTGTATACTAGATTCATATTATATAAATAAATCCCCTCTATACAGGAGAAATGTTATTGCCTAGATACACACCTATTAGAAACAAGCCATCTCTATATACAGGTAAATAACATCAATGTAGACATGTCTGTATATAAGAAAATATCTAAACCCACATTGTGTGTGTGTCTCTTTATGAACATCATACATATATAAGATAAGAGGTTTTGATCTGTACATACATATCAATACATCCTCGCTAGATACTACACATACGTCTCTTAGGAAACTACTACTATTGTTCTTCTAGTTGTTTATAAGGATCTCACAGTAGAATGTGTACATGCTTCCTAAGAAGCAAGAGAGCTAACTGTATAAATACAAAGAAATTTAGTGTTCTTTACATTCAATGACACACAAAGCGTACTTCATGTCTATAAAATACCTTCTTCTCTATATTGGAAGAAGTACCTCATTATATATTGAAGTTGTGTTCAATAGAGTACAGTATGTAGAACCCTATGTACACAGTTACCCTTTTCTTGAAAGGATACATCAATACCCTGTTCTCCTCTAGACAGGCATACTCACCATATAAACACTTTTGTGTATATAAAGCATATCTTCATTGTAAATTTAGAAGTTACACTACACAGATATAAAGACAACAACCTACAGACATATTAATACCCTTATATCTCTAGACTACTGTATTATATAAATATAGCTAAGGAGTTAGACATATATATACGTATGTATGTGTATATGCACATACGTATGTATAATCATGCATACGTATGTATACATATACATGCGTATGTGTATTTATACATACGTATGTGTATATACACATACGTATGTGTATATACACATACGTATGTATATATATACATACATATGTGTATATACACATACGTATGTGTATATATATATACGTATGTGTATATGCACATACGTATGTATATATACACATACGTATGTGTATATACACATACGTATGTGTATATACACATACGTATGTATATAAACATACGCATGTATATGTATACATACGTATGCATAAATATACATACGTATGTGTATATACACATACGTATGTATATTTATGCATACGTATGTGTATTTATGCATACGTATGTGTATATACACATACGTATGTGTATATACACATACGTATGTATATATACACACGTATGCATATGTATCCATACGTATGTATATATACATATACGTATGTGTATATACACATACGTATGTATATATACATACGTATGTGTATATACATACGTATGTATATATATACATACGTATGTATATATATACATACGTATGTGTATATACACATACGTATGTATATATACACATACGTATGTGTATATATACATACGTATGTGTATATACACATACGTATGTATATATACACACGTATGTATATATACACATACGTATGTGTATATATACATACGTATGTGTATATATACATACGTATGTGTATATACACATACGTATGTATATATACACATACGTATGTATATATACACACGTATGTATATATACACATACGTATGTGTATATACACATACGTATGTATATATATACATACGTATGTATATATATACATACGTATGTGTATATGCACATACGTATGTGTGTATATACATACGCATGTATATGTATACATACGTATGTGTATATACACATACGTATGTATATATACACATACGTATGTATATATATACATACGCATGTATATATACATACGTATGTGTATATACACATACGTATGTATATATACACATACGTATGTATATATACACATACGCATGTATATATACATACGTATGTGTATATACACATACGTATGTATATATATACATACGTATGTATATATACACACGTATGTATATATACACATACGTATGTGTATATACACATACGTATGTGTATATACACATACGTATGTATATATATACATACGTATGTGTATATGCACATACGTATGTATATATACACATACGTATGTGTATATACATACGCATGTATATGTATACATACGTATGCATAAATATACATACGTATGTGTATATACACATACGTATGTATATATACACATACGCATGTATATATACATACGTATGTGTATATACACATACGTATGTATATATATACACATACGTATGTGTATATACACATACGTATGTATATATATACACATACGTATGTGTATATATACATACGTATGTATATATACATACGTATGTGTATATATACACATACGTATGTGTATATATATACATACGTATGTGTATATACACATACGTATGTATATATACATGCGTACGTATGTATATATACATACGTGTGTGTGTATACATACATACGTATGTGTATATATACATACGTATGCGTATATACACATACGTATGCATAAATACACATACGTATGCATATATACACATACGTATGCGTATATATACATACGTATGCGTATATACACATACGTATGTATATATACATACGCATGTGTATATACACATACGTATGTATATATACACATACATATGTGTATATACACATACGTATGCATTATACATACATACGTATGCATAAATATACATACGTATGTTTATATACATGCGTATGTATATACATACACATGTATATGTATACATACATGTTTATAATATACATACGTGTATGTATATATATACACACGTACGTGTATATATACATACGTATGTATATGTATACATACGTATGCATAAATATACATACGTATGTATATACATACATATGTATATACATACATATGTATATATATACATACACACATACGTATGTATGTATATATATACATATGTATATATAGATACATATGTATATATATATACACATATGTATGTATATCTATATACATATATGTGTGTATATATATGTATGTTTATATAAATATAGCTAAGGAGTTGAACTTTTTTCTCTAGATAATATAAGTATGTGTATTCTATAGGATACTATTACCTTAAAACCATGTGTATATATATATATACACTTACTTCTATAGAATCCATACATCTTAACACCCTTCTATCTCTAGGCATATGTATACATACAGAAAGAAATGGCCTCACTAGAATACTGCATTAGATACATTTCTTTCATGAAAGATGTTTCGAACTGAGTTCATACTTCTATTCCTATATACATACTGGGAGAGATATAGAATACAAATTTATTCTATATACAGAAGGAAATAAACTTACTAGAATACTGTCTATATACACATTATAAATGTTTATAATATGAAACTTCTTTATTAATACCTCTATTCCTATATACTTACTGGTAAGTATGAGAGAGGTATATATAGATATTATAACCTCTTACAGGAGATATAGAATACCTATATACACAGCAAGAAATAAACTTGCTAGGATTACTGTATTATATATATATACAGTTTCCATTCTCAAAGAAACTTTTCTATAGCACCACACTTACCTCTTTCAGTAAGAAGGATGTTTCTTACTGGGATTCTATAGTGTACATACACATTAATTAATCTATTCTATATATACACTTCTTTCAAGAAGGATGTTTCTCACTAATTACATAAATATATACAGTATCTAAATACATATATTATGAGTGGAAGTTAAACGATCTACATGTAAGATACTACCTGTGTATATATATAATAAAAAAACAATGTTCTATAGGATATACTTACTTCTAAGTGAAATAAAGATCAATAAATAAACTACATTTTGTTGTTGGAGTTATTTTATTTCTTGAGACGACTGTGTGTATTTACACACTCAGGTGAGCTGGCGGAGATCTTCAACATACCTGGAAAGAAACAGAATATATTAATAAAAACAATCCAGATTACACAGCTCTAACACCAATAATTGTCTGGATGCAGAAATCAAACCTCTTTATCCTGAACAGTTTAGTTTCTTAGGAGAGTGGGTATAGGGCTGTGAAATACAGTTTCTTATACGCCTCTAGATGAGGTATTACTGTATTTATAATATAATATATGTTTTTTTATTATTATTGAGAAGGATAATAAATATATAAGCCTTCTAGATGTTACAGAGAAGTCTCTACATACAAACAGTAGATTCTTTGCTGTGTACACACAATATCTAGTAGTAAGTTTCTGTGTATTATATACACACGTGTGTACAATGTTTGTATAACAAGGGTGTGTATTCTATGGAATACCATATCTATAGGAAACTATGTATGTGTAATATAATACATGGGGAGTTTTTTTCTATTGAGAAGGATACTGAATATAATGTCTTCTAGATGTTAGGGGAATCTCTACGTACAAAAAATAGATGCCTTGATTAAAATATCCAGAGTTTTATGTAAGTATCCTCGGGAAAAGTAGTAGAGAAGAGGGTTTTAACTTTGCCTTGTGTGTATATAGATGCTGCATATATACAATACTTCGAAGTGTGTTTATGTATAGAGAGAGGGTCTGTATTCTATATACTACAGTTTCTTATATAGCTCCGGATACTGTGTATAATGAGGAGATATACCTTTCTTCTAAGTAAGTATATACAGAGAAGGTGTAATAGAGATACGATTATAATATAAATATATAGTTGATATGATGTGTGCAAGAGAGAATGCTGAGTTGGAGTAAAGGTGGTGATGCCGAGGTAACTCGACGTAGAAATTACGATGGTATAAGGTATAGAGAGGAAAGTAGCATGTATGTTTAGTTAGAAGAGGTAGCTGCGTGTATATATTATTTGTTTTGTTTCTCGGAAGGTTTAGTTCTGTGAAGAGTGTTTAGAATACATTTAAAAGACATGGCAACTAAAACACTACAAGAATGTATTTATATTGAAGAATTAAATGTATGTATATTTCCAAGATAGTGAAATGTATTTTTGTGTCTCAATAATATCCGTGAGTGCAAATAAAACTTTACATACCTCTTTACACGAACGTAAAATCCAAACAGATATCGTTAATAGTCCCAGAGTAAGTAGAATAATGTTACAGCTTCAATACACTGAAAAGAAATGACAACAAAGGAAGAAGAGTTCCACAAACCGGAAGTAGTTCAATGTAAACAAAGGGCAAATAACTCAAATCAAAGGGAGATAACTCTCGTCAAATTGTTTGGCAAAAACTCATGCGAGGCGGGAGAGCAGGCCAGCATAAAGCCAGCCTGCTGTGGTCCCGGCCGACCCCGCAACGATTCGAACTTCAGACACGATCGAGTGGTCATGCCATACCGAAGTACGACATCGAAGCCAGAAACGCTACGTGCAGCGCCACGCACAAGCCGCAATTCTACCGAGTCAAATAGTCATACTTATAGCTAACATTTTCCTTCGTTTTTAAAAAAAAAAGAAACGGAAAGAAAGCGAGATAACACGACATATTCCGAGTGTTATCTCGCTTTCTTTCCGTTTCTCTCTATATATAAATATAACGGGATATATAGCCATTAAGGAACTACTAGTATTTAGTACATATATAACGGGATATACACGAATAGAAGCCAGGGAATATGTAGTAAGGGGTTGACTTATATAGGGAGTCAATAGTTTTGTAGCAAGGACCATTTTCGCCAACTTCAAATTCTACGTAAATAAAGTTCGCATTTTTGCCCACTTCTTAGACATAAGATAGGGAGGAGGGTTACCTTATATTCGAGTATTTTGTACATCTAGACCGACATCATCATGGGTAGAGCCTACCAGGTGCTACTGTGTTTAACGAGCGTAAGGCTGTGGGCTGATGATTTAGGTGGTCCTCAGGACTCTGCTGTCAATCGACTTTGTGTGGGGCCACGTTTCTGCTCCATAGAGGAGAAGACTGATGCATCTTTTCAGAACAATTAATATGTAGGTAACATAGCCTTAGAGAGATCTGTATTTGTAATAGTTAGTATCGATTTGGGTAATCTTAAGACCATGATTCCAATCATCAACATATGTATTGATTAAACCTAAATATAGTATATATAAAGTCTGTTCTCAGCTTCTCACCAGTTTCTTTGGAATTAAGTGTCTGAGAGTATAAGACTCTCCCTGGATAGGACACTAGTCTATCGCAGGATTAACTCCTCAGCTGAGTGTACTGATGAAACGTTTTTAAAGACTTACATACAGAACTTCCAAGCTGTGAGAGTTATATGTATGGACCCGTAACTCCCGAGGGAGTCATAGAGGCAACGCATTGACATACAGTGTTTCTAGGGCTCTTTTTAAAACCTGGCAGAGCCCAGGTCTGAATACAGCGGATTTCTTCTAGAGAAGTGTAGAGGAAGAATTCACCCCAGTACTAGACTGGTACTTTTTTTTATTAACCTTGAATGGATGAAAGGCAAAGTTGGCCTTGATGGGATTTGAATTCAGACAGCTGAAATGAAGGCATTCTATCTGTTACATTTATATATACATACTTTCTTTGTCTAATAAACAAAACTAAATCTTCTCTTTGTCTAATAAACAAAACTAAATCTTCTCTAGACACACACATAAAGTTACACTTATATAAACCTTCTTTTGTACAAACAAGGGTCAACTGAAAAGCTCATAGGCTGACTATGAAGGAGTGATGCTAGAACAGTGAAATCTTGCATGCATTAATTTCAACTCTCCTTACTAATAACTGCATTGTTTCTTTCCATTTGGTCAGTCAGCCCTCTTACGTATATACTTCTGATTCTCTTTTTTACTAAGAAACAGAATTAAACCTTCTCTACACAGGAAAATATTACTGACATCTTCAAAGGAATGTAAATAAACTTCCTTATCTAGCGACGAACATGTGAAATAAACCAAACTTTTGCTTTTTCATTTCTTCTAAGAAACGAGACAGCTAATGCCAATAAGTGTGTATACAAAAAAAATGTCTACACACTTCAGGAAAAGAAAAATTTGTATAAATATATATATTTAGCACCCATCCACCATCTGAGTGAATCTCTTGGTCAGTGTCCAAGTCTCAGACCCGTACAGCAATACAGATGAATCTTCAGGTCTTTACGAAGGTCCAACCTCAAACTGTGACACGCCACCCAGTCTTTGCTCCAATGCTGGATGGGAGCTACACGAGAATGCTGAGGATGGCTCTGAACATTAATCAGTATGAACTGAGGATGAAGAGCTCTGAGCTGTACAGGAGCCTCTCGAAAGTAACACAGAGGAAATTGAGGTTAGCTGGACATGCTCACTGATATTCAGTGTTGATACTGCACTCAGTGGTCCTGTGGGAGCCCCTCCACGGACACACTAGAAGAGGGAATTTTACCCACCCTAGATAGATATATACATACAAAAGATGAATTTCCATGTTGAGATATCTTGATTCAAGAAATGTATTATTGAATATATGTATCTTTTCCTGAAGTGTGTATACAATTTATTGGCGGATTCTATATATACAAACAAAAGAGTAACCTTTCAGCAACCAATATACTTTATGAAACATTTCAGCAAATGGCCTTGGAGTGAAACGACTGGAGATCAGGAACTTCGAGACTGGTTGCATCCATAGGGTCCTTTCGCCCCCTAAGTATTCACTGACTATGGTTCAGCTGGCCGTAGAGGATCTTACAAGACGTTTACACCCTTAAACTTGCCTCACCTACCAAATATTCTTCTGTCCTGTGTATACACAATTGATGGACAAATATACTTGCACACACACACATATATATATATATATATATATATATATATATATATATATAAGCAAAACGACCCATGCTAGCGTGGTAGAAACTATGGGACATTGCCCAGGGTGTAGGAGATGCTATGTGAAGTATATGACCTAAAACTGCTTCTTTCACTCTCTAAGCTTATGATGACCAGGGCTTAGTTGGCCACAGGAGATACTATGGCACATACATACCCTAAGCCGAAGCAAAAAAAAAACAACCTAACGTTTAAATAATTATTTCTAACATTATGGAGGGAAATATACAGAACATGTTTCAATAACTGATCAATCTAAAATTGGTAAAATCCAAGTGTTTAACGTTTTTTATTCACACACGTGTGCGAGAAATGAAGCTGCCGTGCTTCGTTGTGAAAGAAATGGAGAAGAAAAAAATACAACTGTAGCTATACATATTTTGTTTCTTAATAAAAAATAGGAAAGGTATTTTCCTGCATAGAGAAGGTTAATATATTTTTCGTAGTAGAAAGTAAATAGCTTTATATGTATGTCTCTAAAAAGAGAAGATAGTAAAACGTATTGTTGACAAGGTTTACAATGTCTTCAATAAAGAAAGATAGCTGATACACAGAATGTGTTTTATAGAGAAATTTGAGTTATAGTTCTTAGAAATCTATATAGTGTCGAGATGGCTTAGTTTTGTTTCTTTACAAGAAGTAACACTATTCGTATGAGTAGTTTTTTGGCTTAAAAGAAATCGTGTGTCAGAAAGCCACGGTAAATAAAACATGTGTATATAGAAAAGGTTTAGTTTCATTACCTCGTTATAGGAAAACGATTTTCTTTCAAAGAACCGGAAGTGAATTGAAAGAAAAATAAAAAGAATTCCATAACGGGGAAGTAACTCTAAATAAACGGAGATAACTCAAATCAAATTTAGAGAGAAGGGGGTTAGACGGATTCCTAACTCGGTCCAGGACATCAGGTTAGCATATAGCTAGCCTACAAATAAGGCCGCGTGCCACTGCAACGATTCGATCTTCAGACACATAGAATGGTCACGCCATACTTAAGTAGGCGACGAAGTCCGAACTGCTACGGGCATCGTCACGCGAAGCTACAATACTACTCAGTAAATTAGTCATACTTATATACAAAATTTTATTTATTTTGTCAAAAAAATATATATAGAAACGGAAAGAAAGTAAAGTAACACGCTTCAAAATATATTCCGTGTGTTATCTCATTCTCATTCCGTTTCTATAGATAAATTAATTTAGAAACTGCTAGTATTTTGTACATATATACAGAACAATTAATATGGAAATAAATATTCTTATTTCAAGATGCTATATCTCTCACCATACTTTGATGTAATTTCCGTCTACCAATGTGAGCCAAGGTGGCGCACTGAGGAATTTAATCTAGAGCCACATAGTTGTAACTCCTTAACCACACTATTTCTAGATGATCGTTTCAAGTCTTCACCAGAACCTAACAATTTCTTTAAAACAATTTTGATCCCTAAAGAATAAAAATATAATCTTGGATGCTGGCAAACACAAACAGCCATTTTGTTCAATCTCACCACACAACTCCTTATAAGACCCTCCCCCCGCCCCCTCACATAACTCGCTACACACCACAAGGCACAAGGCCCCCTCCCCATTAGAAGACCACAATATTATATAAATTTAATTTCTTTAATCATCATTAAGAAACCATCATCATCACTATTTTACGTTTATTTTCCAAGCTTACATGGGTTTGACACGTTCTGGTCAGGTCTTA
>OZ024762.1:5613634-5620001 GCA_964016885.1 Eledone cirrhosa
TCAAGGGTAAAGCTAATAACATATTTCTTATAACGGCCACTACTTTATATCCATGTAGGAGAACCCCTACCGATGTGTTGAACGAGTGTGACTTTTTAGTCCAGCCAGCGACTTGAAAATTCTGGTACAAACACTACACCTGTGACAATTATTGACACATAGTGCTGGGCCCATGGTACCATGTGACGGCAAGTGCAGAGAGATCTCCAGATATAAAGCAATGCCTGTGCCGTGAAGCTTTTATAGTGAGCAAAGGCACTGCACAAAGCCAGTCCCACTCTCTTAACCAAGATGATATTTACCAAAAAGAAGAACAAGTCAACATCATTGGATACCATCAGGGTTGCAGGTGTTATATCAGTGTTCCTTCTCCTAGAATTCTGCCTTGACAAAGGGTCATACATACATACATACATACATACATACATATATATATATATATACATACATACATACATACATATATATATATACATGGAGGTGTATAGCTTAGTAGTTGACAATCATAAGGTTTTGAGTTTGAATCTCAGACTTGGATTCCCAGTGAGCAAAACACTTTATGTTCATTCACTTCAATCAGCTGTTGAAATGAGATTGCAACACCCCACTGCTGCCAAGCTGTATGGCCATTATATATATATGTGTGTATATATATATATATATATCAAAATAATTGTTTCTACTTTAGGCACAAGGCCAGCAATTACCCAGTGTATTACTGGTACTTTATGTTATCGACCCCGTAAGGATGAAAGGCAAAGTCAACCTCGGCGAGATTTGAACTCAGATCGTAAAAGGACGTAACTATGCTGGAAAGCATGCCGTCCGACCCTCCACCGATACTGCCAATCCACCGCCCTAGCATGGCGTCTGACCCTCCACCGATACTGCCAATCCACTGCCCTAGCATGGCGTCCGACCCTCTACCGATACGGCCAATCCACCGCCCTAGCATGGCGTCCGACCGTCCACTGATACGGCCAATCCACCGCCCTAGCATGGCATCCAACCCTCCACCGATACTGCCAATCCACTGCCCTATATATCAAAATAATGCAATAAAGTTTCAACTTAATAGATTTTTTATTCACATACTCTCACATGTTTCACAACTGGACAGCTCAAAATGATTTGCTCACGAGATGCTAATATGACTGGTTCTGAGCTGTTCAATTGTGAATCATCTGTCATATAAGTGTGCAAAAATCTCTCTCTCTCTCTCATTTTTGATATATACACTCTGTGGTATCAACAGCACAACTGTTTATAATGAATATCGAAATAACATAACTGCGTGCAGTGCAAAAGTCGGTAAATCCAGTAGTAATTATTTCTCAACAACCAAACTATATCATCATCATCATCATCATCATAAACACCATCACCATCATTTAACATCTATTTTCCAAGCTTGAACAGATTGTCATATTATGAGGCTAGCCATGTCACATGACCACATATTGCTCATATAGATCTGTGTACTGGGTGCATTTTTCTCATGAGACAACCACTGCCACTTTTAGGTGTTATATATATATATATATATGTGTGTGTGTGTGTGTATTTGGTTTTGTGTGTTTATATATATATATATACACACACACATTATATCGTATCCATTCGATATCCACTGCCTTGACTGGTTGAAGACATTTTTAAGTCTCACTAAAATAATAAGAGAAGGACCGAGAGGGATAAATATATATATATAAATATACATGGAGGCACGTAGCTTAGTGGTTAGAGCATTGGCCTTGCAATCGAAAGGTTGTGAGTTCAATTCTCAGACCAGGTGATGTGTTGTTTCCTTGAGCAAGACACTTTATTTCACATTGCTCCAGTTTACTCAGCTGTAGAAATGAGATGATAGGGACCCCAGTCCCTATCATTCCACTGCAAAGTGGTTGTGGAGGTGCCACGGCAAAAAAGCACCCAGCACTCACTGTAGAGTGGTCGTGGAGGTGCCACGGCAAAAAAAGCACCCAGCACTCACTGTAAATGAGGTTGGTGTTAGGAAGGGCATCCAGCTGTAGAAATCAAGCCAGAATCAGTTCCCGTCCCACCCTTGCAAGCAGGGAAAAGCGGACGTAAAAAAAAAAAAAAAAAAAAAAATGCATATGTATATTTCTGTATATAATATATATACATAATTCAAAGTATAAGATGTATATGTATATATATAGAGAAAGCCATATATTGTTACAGCTTTTCTACAGAGAAACATAATTATCATATATATTATATATCTTATGATACCTGAACTCAGTATATATACATATATTTCTGTGTACATATACATATATATATTTCTGTATACACATATATATATTATTATTATGTAATAAACAACATAAGGCAATTATTCCATTTACCAGTGGTTTCTTAAAAGCAAAAGGTTTTGCTTTCAATCCTCAGAACGGAAAAATCCTGGTTTGTTTATTGAATTTGGATTATGTTGTTTATTACATAATAATAATAATTAAGCTCTGTTGCCTACATAGAGCACTCTTTTTTCCTGGACTTTTCCGATGGAATTACTTCATTTACACATATATATATATATATATATATGAAAAATTATATTTAAAATTGTTGGGTTACAACGAGTAAATATTTATAACTGATATAAAAGCACTCGACAAATATTTGGAGTATATTTACAATATTAAATAAATGGAAACTATATTTATAAAACCATATTTATTTCATTATATATATTTCAGGGATATCATATTAACAATATGCTATGCCTTCCTCAGACAAAATACAATATAAACAGTTTTATCGAATCTATTTATCTATAAAACTGTTTATATTGTATTTTGTCTGAGGAAGGCATAGCATATTGTTAATATGATATCCCTGAAATAAATATGGTTTTATAAATATAGTTTCCATTTATTTAATATTGTATATATATATATATATATTGCTAATTCTTGAGTTGCTTATCTGTAAGAGTTGTGACATCTCATTGATAAACAGGTCTAAGCAGGTATGAGTAAGGTCTAAGCAGGTATGAGTAAGGTCTAAGCAGGGATGAGTAAGGTCTAAGCAGGTATGAGTAGGGTCTAAGCAGGTATGAGTAAGGTCTAAGCAGGTATGAGTAAGGTCTAAGCAGGTATGAGTAAGGTCTAAGCAGGGATGAGTAAGGTCTAAGCAGGTATGAGTAAGGTCTAAGCAGGTATGAGTAAGGTCTAAGCAGGTATGAGTAAGGTCTAAGCAGGTGTGAGTAAGGTCTAAGCAGGTGTGAGTAAGGTCTAAGCAGGTATGAGTAAGGTCTAAGCAGGTATGAGTAAGGTCTAAGCAGGTATGAGTAAGGTCTAAGCAGGTATGAGTAAGGTCTAAGCAGGTGTGAGTAAGGTCTAAGCAGGTATGAGTAAGGTCTAAGCAGGTATGAGTAAGGTCTAAGCAGGTGTGAGTAAGGTCTAAGCAGGTGTGAGTAAGGTCTAAGCAGGTATGAGTAAGGTCTAAGCAGGTATGAGTAAGGTCTAAGCAGGTATGAGTAAGGTCTAAGCAGGTGTGAGTAAGGTCTAAGCAGGTATGAGTAAGGTCTAAGCAGGTATGAGTAAGGTCTAAGCAGGTATGAGTAAGGTCTAAGCAGGTATGAGTAAGGTCTAAGCAGGTATGAGTAAGGTCTAAGCAGGTGTGAGTAAGGTCTAAGCAGGTGTGAGTAAGGTCTAAGCAGGTATGAGTAAGGTCTAAGCAGGTATGAGTAAGGTCTAAGCAGGTATGAGTAAGGTCTAAGCAGGTGTGAGTAAGGTCTAAGCAGGTATGAGTAAGGTCTAAGCAGGTATGAGTAAGGTCTAAGCAGGTATGAGTAAGGTCTAAGCAGGTATGAGTAAGGTCTAAGCAGGTATGAGTAAGGTCTAAGCAGGTATGAGTAAGGTCTAAGCAGGTATGAGTAAGGTCTAAGCAGGTATGAGTAAGGTCTAAGCAGGTATATCTATTCAGCATTATGGTGGGGATCAACAACAGAGTTTCTATGAATGAAAGAACATTAAGACTGATGTCACATAATCCTAATTATTGGTAACATCTGATGTCACACCAGTGCCGGTTGCTGTTGTAATGATCATATAGCAGCTACACAATGGTGTCACTGAATGTATAGGAGTTAAAAACTAAGGATATAAAATTAAAATCAAACTACTGCTATCTTCTCTTACCACCACATTTTGTGCAAGAAGGATGGAAGAAAATTTACTCCAACATTTGATTTTAATTTTAAATACTTAGTTTTTAACTCCTATTAATTCTTTTTAATTTTTATTTCAATACTCAACATTTGATAAGATGGATTTTAATAATTGTTTCTACTTTTGGCACAAGGCCAGCAATTATTCCAGTGTATTACTGGTACTTTATTTTATCGACCCGTTAAGGATGAAAGGCAAAGTTAACCTCGGCGGGTCTTGAACTCAGTCCGTAAAGGGACGTAACTGTGCTGCAAAGCATGGCGTCCGACCCTCTACCGATACTGCCAATCCACCATCGAAACCAGTAATTCTTCATATACTTTATATACATTATAAAACTTTTTTTAAAAAAGAATTGTCCCTCTCATTTTTTCAATAATTTTATCTTTTCAATAATGTCACTTTGACGAATCAAAAAAGAAAAACAGACCCTTAAATATATTTTCCGTGCTATTTCCAACTTCACCTTTTCTCTATGTCCACTGTTTTGTATAGAACCTTACATCCCTTTTCTAATATATATATATATATATATATATGTATTTATTAAAATAACAGATTAAAGTTTAAACAAAGAATCGCTGCTTTCACCCATAACAGGATCTTCAGAAGATCTAGCTAAGGGTGAAAGCAGCGATTCTTTGCTTAAACTTTAATCTGTTATTTTAATAAATATTTACTCTATGGTTCTTATATATTTGATATATATTTATCCTTATCGAGCCCTCTTTGGATTTTAGTCTTCACATTTATTATTATTACTATTATTATTATATATATATATATATATATATATATATATATATATACACATATTTACACATATATATATATAATGAAGGAAGTGTGGTAAGGAACCAGGTGGACCATAACGCACCAGAGTACTCAATACTTAGGGTAGGAGAGTGGGTAATAGGAAAAGAGTCAGGACCCCGACGGCTGAGCTCTGGCCGTTTCAACAGGTATTTCTGAAAGTTCAAAAATAGCTGTCGAAACGGCCGAAGCTCAGCCGTCGGGGTCCTCACTCTTTTCCTATATATATATATATATATATACATATATATATAGCTTTCACTGTATTTTTGACTAAAGGAAGTTTAGCCTGATAATGGGGTTTAGAACCCTCAGATAAATGGAAAAAGATGAGTATTGACGTCAATACTCATCTTTTTCTATTTATCTGAGGGTTCTAAACCCATTATCAGGCTAAACTTCCTTTAGTAAAAAAATACGGTGAAAGCTATTCTATTTTCTAATTTTAAACCTGCTCACTGTTTCAAAACATACTTACTTGATATATATATATATATATATATAAATATATAATTATATATATATAAATATATATATATATATTTATATATAAATATATTTGTTTTGCAAGTTTTTGATATGAAATCGTGTGTTGAAACAATTATTGTTGTAATAATATTGCCAGAAATAAATAATAAAACGCACTCACTGTTTGGGTTGATTTTTGCTTCTGTATCTTTTATATCTCCATAGTATAATTTATTTGGCAATCAATGTTTATCATTGATTGACCAACAGTTAAAAATACAGATATAAATATATATATGTATAGTCTATCAAAGTTCTTTTGTCACACATCTGTGACATCATCAGTGGTACTATTATGTATCCTCCCGTTGTATTGCCTACGCCATTTTTTATTTATTTATTTATGCACCTCTCTAAGACAATGTCACTGGATCTTTGGCGCCACACAGTAATACAGAAGACCTGCTTTCCTACGTGCAAAGTTAACCTACAGTCAGTAGGCCCCTCCAAACCAAACATACACCTCAATCCACTACCCCCACTCCATCCTCCCACTCCCGCCAACACCGCCTTTTCTCTATAAAGTTATGTTGGTACTACAACATCCAAGTCCAAACTAATGAGGTCGTGTAGGTGTCACGACAAAACAACACACAGTCCACGCTGTAATGTGGCCGTGTAGGCAACACATTAAAAAGTTCCAGTTCCACACTGTAAATGTAGTTGGTGTTAGGAAGGGCAATCCAGCCATAGAAAACCTGCCAGACAGTCCTATATGAGCGAGACAGGGTCACCCGACCAACCTTGCCTCAAGTGGGACAACTCCCGTCTAACCCATTCTAGCGTGGATGTATGGACGTTAAAGGATGATGATGATGATGACATAT
>OZ024762.1:5620201-5625201 GCA_964016885.1 Eledone cirrhosa
TGAAACCTGTTCATTCAACAATAATATGAAGTAAGGTGTGTATATATGTATGTGTATATATGCATGTATCTATCTCTCTCTCTATATATATATGTATATATATAACGAAGGAAATGTGGTAAGGAACCAGGTAGACCATAACGCACCAAAGTACTCAATACTTAGGGTAGTAGAGTGGGTAATAGGAACGAGTAGGACCCCGACGGCTGAGCTCAAGTCGTTTAGATGGCTAATTCTGTCCAGAATTAGGCGTCGAAACGGCTTGAGCTCAGCCGTCGGGGGTCCTACTCGTTCCTATGTATATATATATATAGAGAGAGAGAGAGATAGATAGATAGATAGATACATGCATATACACACATACATATATACACACCTTACTTCATATTATTGTTGAATGAACAGGTTTCAATGATTATGAATATGACATTTAACAGTGCTACAATTTAATGGAGTAACAGGGTCAACAGGAGAAACAGGTTAACAAATCAAGAGGTCAACAAGGTTAACAGATCAACAGAGTCAACAAGATTTACAGCTCAACAGGGGTAACAAATCAACAGGTCAATAGGGTCAGCAGGGGTTAACACATTCCCTGGGTTTAAAAGGGTTAACTGATTAATATATGAATGAGAGTAGGGAGGAAGAAAAATATTTTGGAACAATGGAAACTATGTCTCTCTCTCTCTCTCTCTCTCTCTCTCTCTATATATATATATATATATATATACTTGCACATATATCCTGTCATCTGCACTAAATGTGGCTTGATGTGTAAACCAGCAGCTTGAATAGAGAGCTATTTAAGGAATAATCATAAAATTGAACTGAGAAAACTGCGCGAGTATCGAGTGCTCAACTAGCAACCCGCCTACGCATTTTTCATGCAACAATACAACTATATATATATGTATATATATACCCATGCTAGCGTGGAAGATGGATGTTAAACGAAGATGATGATGATATATATATATATATATATATATATATATATATATATATATATATATATATATATAGTAATAAGAATATTTATATTTATATATGTTTGATATAACTATAAATATGTAGGGTAGTACTAAGTACTAGCTGGTTACCGGTATATATAACATACAGCTCTCTATTTCTCAAGACTTTCTTATTGGAACAGAGCTAGACAATACAAATGGTAGCTGACGCCTTCAGTAAAGGGGACTGGTAGAATGTTCCAAATTAATTCACTTTTCTTCCAGAATTGTCTGGACTCTTCCAGAATTTTACAAACTGCTCCAGAATGTTCTAGACTTTTCCAGAATGTTCTAGAATCTACCAGAATTTTTCACATTGTTTCAGAATTTTCTACACAGTTTGTCATTTCTTGATCATTTAAAAACATATTTGAAAACCATAGCCAGAAATATGGTAACAAAAGGGCTAAAGTGTTTTCTATTTATCTAAAAATCTTCCATCATATTTTTACGTAAGAACCTTTGTTAAGTTATATTCCAGACACCAGCTTAATAATGAGAAAGTCAGTTATATTCCTAAATCCCTCTATATTTTTGATTATTTTCAAAATTATTTGAAAGCCATAGGTAGTGTCTTTCATTAGAAATATATTAACGAAAGGATTAATGAGCTGACCTAATATATGATAGATCCCCAGTGCTGGTTTTAAAACCCAGTCTACTTCTAGGTAACATATCCCTATATATGATAGATGCACAGTGGTGGTTTTAAGACCATGTACTTCTAGATAACGTATCTCTCTGGTCAGCATGGGTGACCTGGCTGGCTAGTGTTCTTTCTTGATCAGACGTGTGTGCTCAATGAAAGTTGTTGACCAGGGGCTAAACAACAAGAAAAGCTACAATAATGGTCACTAATGTTAGCACAAGGCCAGCAATTTGAGAGGAGGTGAGAGGTTAGTTGATTATATTGATCCCAGTACTTAACTGGTACTTTATTTTATCCTCCCTATAAGAATGAAAGTTGACCTCAGTGGGATTTGAACTCAGATCATAAAGAACAAGAACAAAAATAATGGTTTCTGATTTAAGCACAAGGTCAACAATTTTTGGGGAGGAGAAAGTTGGTTATATCGACACCAGTACTTCACTGGTACTTTATTTTATCGACTCCGGGAGGATGAAAGACAAAACTGACACTGGTGGAATTTGAACTCAGAATGTAGTGAACCAGAACAAATTCCAAATATAGACACCTTAACAATCCAGACAACCCACCACCCCTCCAAATATAGACACCTTAACAATCCAGACAACCCACCACCCCTCCAAATATAGACACCTTAACAATCCAGACAACCCACCACCCCTCCAAATATAGACACCTTAACAATCCAGACAACCCACCACCCCTCCAAATATAGACACCTTAACAATCCAGACAACCCACCACACCTCCAAATATAGACACCTTAACAATCCAGACAACCCACCACCCCTCCAAATATAGACACCTTAACAATCCAGACAACCCATCACCCCTCCAAATATAGACACCTTAACAATCCAGACAACCCACCACCCCTCCAAATATAAACACCTTAACAATCCAGACAACCCACCACCCCTCCAAATATAGACACCTTAACAATCCAGATCCCCCACCCCCATCCCTTTCAACAACACTAACGACTCTTTCTACATTTTGCACAAGGCCAGCAATTTGAAGGGAAGGGGAAAGTTGATTAAATCGATCCCAGTAAATTACTGGTACTTTATTTTATCGACCTTGTAAGGATGAAAAGCAAAGCTAACCTCGACAGGATTGGGTTCAGAATATATAGGGATGTAACTACATGCCACAAAGCATGTTGTCCAATGTTCTACCAATTCTGCCAATCCCTTTCAACAATAACAATGATAACAAAATATATTTCCTCCCACTGTCATACTCCCACCTCCTCTTTTGCCACATTGTCATCACAATCCTCATGTCTCTGCCATCATCCTTCAAAGAGATAACCAGCAGGGAGCAGAGTTTAGGGTTCAATTCTGAAAAAGGAGTAAAACTGATTTTTTTTTTTTTTTTTTTTTAATTTTTTTTTTAGGTTGGTGTTGTTTTGATTAGACAGAACTTCTTTTTTTTTATTCAAACCTTGGTATACCAGTGAAAAAATAAATGAAAAAAAAAAAAAAATATTATATATAAGTAGGGTGAGCGAAGGTGGGGGGAAAACAAATTTCGTAGATTTTGGTAGAAATATGGTAGAATTAGAAAAAAGACATCTTTTAAAAAATAAAATATATCATTTAGGTAAAGATAAAAGGGCCCTTAACTCTTGATTGAGTCATAATGGTACCGTCCTGACACATGGTGTGTCTTGGGCCTTTGTAAACCTGGAGGAGCCCATCCCGTTCCAGGCCAGAACACAGCCGATTACTTCCAGAGAAAGGAGAGATAAAAACAGAAGAATCGGCCTCCAATATACATAACTAGTCGTTTATCAACCATGAAATGGTGAAAGGCAGAGTAGACCCCTTGGCGCAATATTTGAATTCAGAGTGCAGAAAGCTGGAATAATGAGGCTTTTTTAATATGACGCCTTAATGACTCTGCCAATACACCACCTTCCAAATTGTTTAGAATAAGCAAAAAGAAAAAAAAATTAATGAAAAGAAGAAGAGAAGATTCTTTCACTTTTCTCTTCCTTCTCATTCATTTGGGATTGATTTTTAGGTTTATTTATTTGTTTTACTTTTTTTGTTTTAAAATTTTGAAAAAAAAAAAAAAAAAATTTACTGTTTTTTTTGCATCAAAGTAGTTTTAAGAATTTCTTGATATTTTTCATGATATCACAAACACATATACATTTATAAATATATACCCACACACACATATATGTATACATACATACATACATACATATATATTCATATATATATATAGCCTCGGAACTCTCTTCCCACCCACTTTTCGCCTGAAGAAGGGCTTATGCCCGAAACGACGTTCCCCCTGCCCCCACTCTCCAGAGTGTGAAACTGATAAACCTTTGTTCGTACTGCCTCTCTGTTTTGTTCCCGTTCCATTTTCACTATATATATATATACACATATATACATACACACATACATATATATATATATATATAAGAAAATGAATGAGTGAATGAAGGAGTTACAAGCCGTTAAAACAAATCTGTATATAGCTCTTACGTGTTTCGCCTAGAAGGGCTCTTCGGAAGCAGAAGTTCTTATGGTTACATCGGTAAGAATAAATACCATTGAGAAATTATCACCTCAACTTTACATCACCCTGCATTTTGTTCGAAAAGTGTAAACACAATGGCGTCAATGAAAGGGACATAACCCGCTAAGGGAGGTAATTATTCGGTACCAGGCTGTTTGTCCCTCAGTTTATTTTAACCATGTATATATATATATATATATACATACATGTATGTATATATATATATACATATATATATATATATTTACATATATATGAAGAGGCGGATTTTCAGGTCTCTACGAAGGTCCAACTTCCACACCGATCTCAAGCTGTGGCACGCCGCCCAGGCCTTGCTCTTCCTCTCAACCACATCATCTTCTGTATTCTCAATCTTTGCTCCCAAATACAGGAAGCCCTCAACCAATTCTAGCGGCTTCCCGCCTACATTAGTGATCCCCTGTAGTGGAGTCTGTGCTGCTGTATGGGTCTGAGACTTGGACACTGACCAAGAAACTCACTCAGATGGTGGATGGGTGCTACACGAGAATGCTGAGGATGGCTCTGAACATTAATCAGTATACACTGAGGATGAAAAACTCAGAGCTGTATGGGAGCCTCCCAAAAGTCAGCTCAAAAGTGACACAGAGGAGACTGAGGTTAGTTGGACATGCTCACCGACATCCAGAGTTGACATTGCACTCAGTGCTCCTTTGGGAGCCCCTACATGGACACACTAGAAGAGTAAGACCAAGGTTAACGTATGTTGATGCCCTAAGGACAGACACTGATCTGTTGGAGACGCAGGACATGGCAGCGATAAT
>OZ024762.1:5632701-5647701 GCA_964016885.1 Eledone cirrhosa
ACGCCTCCTTCCATTTTAGGGTCTTGTCTGAGAAACTGGTTGAAGATTTCATTGGACTTCTCGTCTATGCTGTAATCTCGGGATAGTGACCGGTCTTTGTGTTCCCTCTGTTGGGCCCGAAAGAAACGGGTAAAGACTGACAGTTTTCCAGACAAGGAATTATCTTCAAAGCTGTCTCCTGATGGTTGGTCAGATTTCGAATCCGTTTCCGGTTCATTGATGCTGTCGTAGACTTGAACAACTTGTCGTTCCCGACTGTATTCTCGTCTTTTCTTCGAAGCGGTCTTACCATTCCGACGGTCGAAATGGGAATTCCCTGCCGTTTTCTTATGTTTCTTGACCGGGGTTTCAGGAGTCGAGCCTTGGAATGAAGGTGTAGGTACGGCTGGCTCTGAGAAAGATGCCGTCACCAAAGGAAGGGTGGATTGTTTGATTGGAGTCTTTGCACCGACACAACTTTCAATGTCCATGTTGCAGGAGGAATTTCCGGGTGAGGTGCCTGGGGAAGTGCCAGCAGGGGAATGTCCCGGTGAGTGTCCTGGAGAGTGTCCGGGTGATCTTCTGAAGGAGCTATTCTGTGAAGGAATTGTTGTTTCTAATGATTTATATCCACTGTCTGCTTTCATTTGTCGCAGTTTACTGGTTTGGCTCTCTGTAGTGCTGTCCGTATTGTCAGTGGTTGATTCAAATGATGTGGTTGTCACCTCATGTCTGCTTGTATCGGACACCTCGCCATCTGTGTCTACAGTGTCCACACTATCGAAGCTGTTGTCCCCACTTGCTACCGGTTGATTTGGCCTCTGAAGTCTTCGGTGTAAGATATCTTTGTATGATTGGCGCCTACTTTCATAATTTGGATGGAGAAGGTTACTGGAGTGACGTTGAAGTTCTAACAGGAATCTCTCTTCTCTTCGAGTGTAAGTGACGGGGCTGGAGCTGGTCTGCTGAGCCACAGGTTCGGTATTTGATTCAAATGAAGTCGTGTTTGAAGCTCCATGTCCCACATCTGGTGACTGATCAGCTGAATTGTCTTCCATTCGAATTGTATCGCTACAATCCCCTTCTTCTTCTTCCAGCGTAGCCCTCAGATTCCACAATTCCTTGTACCTCTGGCTACCATTCAACGTTTCCGTCTCATCACTCTCGTTCGACACAATGCCTGCATGATCAAAATCAAGGTGTCTGTCGTCCAGCTGTTCTAAGCTTCCAGTGTCGTTGTAACGTACCTTTGGTGAACCGACATCCGACGCTAGATCGTAATCAGTGTTGTGAAAGGGACCTCGGGTGAACTCCGTTATCTTCAGGGTGTCATAATCGGTCGTGTCGTCATAAACCTGCAGGCTGCTGCTGTCGGGGAGTTGCCACGTTTTAATCGGGCTCACCGTGTCCAAGCTGTGTGACTGCGAACCCTTGGAGGAAGTGGACCCCATGGTGGCCAAAGTGGCGTTGTTGTTGGTGGTGGTGGACAAGGTGAGAGGTGGCAGCGGAGGTGGAGGCGTCGGCGACGGTAGTGGCAGTGGTGATGGTAGCGGCAGCGCCGTTGGTGACGACGATGACGAAGACGATGAGGATGGAAGCGGCAGCGCTGACGCCACCGCCGCTGCTGCTGACGCTGCTGCTCTCGTTGCCGCCGACGACGGGGGCAGGGGCGGGGGTGGAGGCGGCGGAGGCGGCGAACTCTTGCCGTTCCCTTGGCAACAATGTTCGGTCGTCGTGTTATCGTTTTGTTGACAATGGACTTCAACCAAGATCTCTGTTTGGGTCGGCTTGTTTGTCGGAGAAGGGGATTCTTCGATGCACTGCTGCCGAGACAAACTGAGAGTTGACGGCATCAGGAAACCATAGACACATTTGCCGTCTAAACTTCCCGAACTTTTACACACAAATTTGTTAGCGTCGGCACCATCTTCATTGTTCACACTGTTGCGGGAACCCAGCGACAGATGCTTGCAAAACGGCACATTGAACTTCTCAACTTTCAGAGTTTTTAAGTAATGAAAATCACCTTCTGTATATCTGTACAAAGGAGAGAACAAAAAAAGTAGATTAATAGGTAAAATATATATTTTATATATAATAATTGTTTCTACTTTAGGCACAAGGCCAGCAATTACCCAGTACATTACTGGTACTTTATTTTATCAACCCCTGTAAGGATGAAAGCCAAAGTTAACCTCGGCTGGTAAAGGCCGTAACTCTATGCGTCAGAGCATGGCGTCCGACCTTCTACCGATACTGCCAATCCACAGGCCTTTTAATAATTGTTTCTACTTTAGGCACAAGGCCAGCAATTACCCAGTGCATTACTGGTACTTTATTTTATTGACCCCGTAAGGATGAAAGGCAAAGTCAACCTCGGCTGGATTTGAACTCAGATCGTAAAAGGACGTAACTCTATGCTGAAAAGCATGGCGTCCAACCCTCTACCGATACTGCCAATTCACCACCAATAATAATAATAATAATAATAATAATAATAATAATAATAATATATATATATAATTGTTTCTACTTTAGGCACAAGGCCAGCAATTACCCAGTGTATTACTGGTACTTTATTTTATCGACCCCCGTAAGGATGAAAGGCAAAGTTAACCTCGGCTGGATTTGAACTCAGACCATAAAGGAGCGTAACTCTATGCTACAAAGCATGATGTCCGACCCATTCGATTTGTTTGCAATTATGGAAACAGCCACTTTTTAAGCCATGTCAGTAGAATGACCTAGTGATTCTTGCTCTTATATTGGCATGTAAACAGAACTGCAGACACTTAATGTTTCTGGGTGATAACCCTTCATCAGTACAGTATACTGTTTACCTGCCAACTGTCAGAGCTAATGAAAATATATGATATTTTCTGAAATATACAGTAACTGATTGGCCTGATTTGCATATTAGCCCCCTCGTATATATATATATATATATATATATATGGAGCCACATAGTGGTTAGAGCATTGACCTTGCAATCGAAAGGTTGAGAGTTCAATTCTCAGACCGGGTGATGTGTTGTTTCCTTGAGCAAGACACTTTATTTCACATTGCTCCAGTTTACTCAGCTGTAGAAATGAGATGATAGAGACTGGGGTCCCTATCATTCCACTGCAAAGTAGCTGTGGAGGTGCCACGGCAAAAAAGCACCCAGCACTCACTGTAAATGAGGTTGGTGTTAGGAAGGGCATCCAGCTGTAGAAATCAAGCCAGAATCAGTTCCTGTCCTACACTTGCAAGCAGGGAAAAGGGGACGTAAAATGATATAATGAAAAATGATGATGATATATATATATGAGGGGGCTTCAAAAAACTTATGGAAAATGGACAGTTGGGAAAAACTGTTTAAGTTATGATATTTATTTTTCAACATATACTCCATCAATAGGTCTGCAAGCGTTGAAAATAAATAACATCAAACTATCATAGATTCAATATTATGTGAGATAATTATGTGAGATAAAGCCTTTACCACAAAAATACAATAGTATATATAGAGTAATGTAATGATTGAGCAGAATATTGTATAAAAGACCAACTGACCGTCTGCCTTTCTTAAGATATTTGGCGGCAGAAGGAGGGAGATTGTCCAGTTGAAAGGAAACACGTCGGCCATCCCTTAGTTCTGCCTCTTCTTCATCTTCATAGTCTCCGTGATCTTCTGTTTCATAATAATCATCTACAGACACACCTGCTAATGAAGAAATGGTGAGGATATATATATATATATATATATATATGCAAAAGGCAAACAGAAATAACAAAGCAAATGTTGGAGTACAATTAAGAAATATATTAGTTTTATGCTTGATATAGTAGGAAGAGAATCTTAATGTTTTGGATGCTAGCCCTAAATCAGAAAATAGACTGAGAAATTAAGAAGAAATAGAAAGATTTAGGAGAGTGAGTCGTGGCATGAAGACAAGTTATTAGGTAATTTGCTGTTATATGTATTTCTGTGGTGTCAGTTGTCACAATGACACTATTACACAAGTATGACACCTTCAGACAACAATGGTTTAGGTAAAACATCTGATGATAAGGAGATGGAACTATTTCTGATGTTGCTATTTCAAGGTTTCGTCTTCATAGCAAAATTGGTAACATAAGGAAGATAAGGAAGACAGTAAGGAAAGATATATATACAATTTATATACACCTTTCTACAAGGGCAAAGGAGATGCCCTGGATAGAGGAAACTATATGGGGCATTAAGTTAGTTGATCAGGTCATGAAAGTCACAGAATGAGTTATTACTCAACTGATTAGAGACTGAATTGATTACATCTTTTATGTACCCATGTAGGAGACACGGTAAAAAGGCTTCTAGTCCACACTGTAAAGGTGGTTGGTGTTAGGAAGGGCATCCAGCTGCAGAAAACCTGCCAGAGACACTTTCGTATGAGTGAGACACGGTCTCCCAACCATTCCTGCAACAAATGGAACAAAACTTTCTAACCCATGCTAGCGTGGAAGATGGATGTTAAACGATGATGATGATGATGATGATGATGATGATGATGGTGATGATGGTGGTGGTGGTGGTGATGATGAGGATATTGATGATGATGATGATGATGATATATATATATATACACTCCTGTGTATATATTATATATAGTTCTCTATATACTCACTTTCATTAATTTGTTGCATGGATTCTTTAAACTTTGTTCTCTCTGATGGTTCCTGATCTTCCAGACATCTTTCACGATCCCTGCAATGAACACCAATAAACTTCCTTTAGCTATAACACAGATAGAAAACTCAGCAAATGATACTACTACCACCACCACCACCACCACCACCACCACTACTACTATTACTAACAATAACAGCAATAATAAGAAAAACAATAAATAAATAAATTAATTAATTAAACCAAATTAAAAAAAAGGAAACTATTCTGAGATGAAAGAGTGTAAAAACGAAGAAGAAACTTACTTGTGGTCTGATTGCATGGTGAGCAGCTGTTGAGGACAGAATGACGGCAAGGGCTCTAGAGAGGGGCTGCTGTAATAGAAATACACATTGTTAGACAAGGGCACCAGAGGGGGGCTACTGTAACAGAAATAGACATTGTTGGACTTTAGACAGTGGCTCTAGAGAGAGGCTACTGTTTTACAGATAGTTGAACCTTAGACAAGGGCTCTAGAGAGAGAGGCTAATGTCTAAAGTCTGTCTTGAGCTTGGAGGCTCATTAGGCTGCTACTTTTTCCAGTTATAGTGGTGTTAAGTGGCTGAGAACACAAGATTTCTCCCTAGATAGGATGCCAGTCTATTACAGGGTTAAACACCAGTTATTGCTGGTACTCATTTTCAGCTGAGCATATTGGAGCAATGTGAAATGAAGTGTTTTGCTCAAGAACAAAATACACAAGCCAGTCCAGGAATCAAACCCACGGCATTATGATCTTAAGTCCAACACAAGAGACAGGTTGCTGAAATAGAAATAGTTGGAGTTGGACCTTAGATTTGGGGTTATCATCTAAATCAGGTGTCTCAAACACATGGCCCTTGGGCCACATGCAGCTCACAAAATACTTTTCTATGGTCCATGGCAGAACAATTTTCCTAACTAATATTTTCTTTAAACCTGGTAATTTGTCCCTGTTTTAATAATATTTAAAGTACAATATATTGGAGATGATGATGATGATATTGGAGAGATGCTGTGTGGAAAGGTCTGTAGAAATGCTGAAGATGAGATTACAATTCACCCATGAAATACAATAAAATGTAAAAAAGGGGAATTTACCAAAAGTAATAACAGAATTATGGAAATTTGAAACAAATTTTGTTCTCTACATTTTGTAGTAAATTGCATATCCTTCTTACTATGATATGTGTGTTTATTAATAAATAGCAGCTTTTGAGTCTTTGATTGTGAGACTCCTGATCTAAATAGACCCACGGTTAAGCTACGGTTGTCTCAGTGTGATAACAGAGGTAGAGAATTCTGGCCGGTTTGGGCTGGTTTGAACACTAAAGGGTTAAATTAACTAAATGTGTCCAAATTATTGATTATTTGAAAATCATAGAGTGTTTTCCATTAGAAATATGGTAATAAAAGGGTTAAAATGTTTATATTTATCTAAAAAGTTTCCATCATAATCTTATGTAAAAACCTTTGTTAAGTTATGTTCCAAACACTAGCTTAATAATAAGAAAGTTAGTTATATTACTAAATCCCTCTAAATATGATAAGAAAAAAAACCTTAAAGTGTTTATATTTATCTAAAAACTTTCCATCATAATTTTATGTAAGAACCTTTATTAAGTTATGATGTAAACATCAGCTTAACAATGAGAATGTTAGTAATATTACAAAATCTGTTGAAATTTTTGATTATATTCAAAACAATTTAAAAACCATAGGCACTGTTTTTCATTAGAAATATAGTAACAAATAGGTTAAAATGTTTACATTTATTGAAAAAACTTCCATCACAATTTTATCTAAGAACCTTTGTTAAGTTATGATCCAAAAATCAGTTTAATAATGAAAGATTTGGTTATATCACTAAATTCCTCCGAATTCTTGATTATTTTCAAAATTATTAAAAAAATTGTAGGTAGTCTTTTCTTAGAAATATAGTTATGAAAGGTTTAATTGAGTAAACAGCAGAGTCTTTTGAGAGAATATCTTGAATTTTAATCGAGATATTCTCAAGAGGAAACCTACAAATTTTCAATTATGGCTTCTCTGCTGTTCTCAACATGAAAATAGACATCAAGAAATTAAGAGCTGAGAAAATCCATACAATTCGTGACATGAAAAAAAAACCTTGCTAATACATTATCATGACTGAAGTATTAAGTGTGTAAGTCTGTGTATGTTTGTGTGTGTGTATATACGTGTATGTATATGTGTGTGTTTGTGTATGTGTGTGTATGTGTGTATGTATATGTGTGTGTTTGTGTATGTGTGTGTGTATGTGTGTTTGTGTATATATGTGTATATATGTGTATATATGTGTGTGTGTGTGTATACATGTATGTATATGTGTGTTTGTGTATGTGTGTGCGTGTGTATACATGTATGTATATGTATGTGTATGTATGTTTGTGTATATATGTGTGCATGTTTGTATACGTGTATGTATGTGTCTGTGTATATGTGTGTGTTTGTGTATCTGAGTGCGTATGTGTGTGGACATATATGATTTTATGTATCCATGTTTCTATGTATTATGTATGTATGTTAAACCAGTGGGAGTGAAGGACCCCTAGCCTTTGTCAGGGCATTCTTCTAGGAGAAGGTAACTCAGGAAACTGGGATAACTCCGACATAAAACCTGCGGCTCAGTAGTTACCGATGATGTTGATCTTTTCTTCTTTTCAGGTCATAGCTACTGTCTCTCAGAGAGTGGGACTGGCTCAGTGCACAGTCTTTCCTCACTTTTAAAAAAATGTTCATGCACAGGCATTGCACAATAGAATTAATTAATAATGTTATATTGTGCAATGGCAATACTCGATAACGAGGGGGCCAGCCATTATGATGTGTGTATGTATATGTGTTTATGTATTTTTACATAAATATATGCATATATATGTATATATATATCAGCTTACGCACCCCAATCGGGGCTGCCAGACGAACTTAAGGATAGGTTTTACGAGTCCCTAATACACACTACTGCTCTAACAGACGACAAGGACTTCCTAATCATTGCAGGAGATTTTAACGGACACGTAGGTAAACACTGCGACGGCTTCAATAGAGTACATGGAGGCCATGGAGTTGGCACAAGGAATGAGGAAGGATTCAGACTTCTAGAATTCTGCGACGCCAATGACATGTCGATATGTAACACAAACTTTAAAAAACCCGACAACCACCTGATCACCTATAGATCAGGGGAGCACTCTAGTCAGTTAGATTTTATTCTCATCAGAGGACGTGACAGATGGACGGTCGTAAACACAAAAGCCTTCCCTAGTGAGGAATGTACATCCCAACATAGCTTAGTTGTCAGCGACCTCACGGTCAGAACTAGACGAGCCCTGAAACAGAGGCCAACCTGGAGAAGAAAGATCTGGAAGCTGAAAGTCCCCTCAACCAGTAACAGATTTAAAGATATTTTACTCAACGCCTACGACAGTAAAGAAGAACAGATAGAGACATTTAACGTAGAAGAGAACTGGGAGTTCCTAAAAAATAACTTACTAGAGGCGACGGATGAGGTTTGTGGCTGGAGTAAGACCTCAAGCAGGAGGAGAGTGACTTGGTGGTGGAACAATAAAGTAGATGAAGCAGTCAAGGCCAAGAGACAGGCATGGAAAGAATGGAAGAACGGGGGGAGCAGGGTACATTACATAGAGACCAAGAGGGAAGCTAGGCGACAAGTATACTTAGCTAGGAGGGAAGCAGAGGATAGAAAATTCAAGCATGTTTTACAACGTGAGGACCAGAAACAGGAGGTATTCAAGATTGCGAGGCAGTGTGTCAGAGATAGTTGTGATGTCATTGGAGAGAAGTGTATCCGGAATGATAAAGGTGAGCTTGCCCTCACAAGTGCTGAGAAGAAAGATGCATGGAAGAGTCATTATGATAGATTACTAAATGAGGAGAATGCATGGGAAGAAGAGACCCTACCCCACGTAGACCCTATAGAGGGACCAGCAGTACAAGTCAGCGGCAGCGTAGTAAGTAAGGCAATCAGAGATATGAAGATAGGGAAGGCAACCGGTCCATCGGGTATAGCTGCCGAGATGCTGAAGGCATCTGGGTCTGTAGGTCACACTATAACCACACGTATCGTTAACCAGGTAATACTAGAGGGGGCCATACCAAAAGATTGGTGCAGTAGCATCATTGTCAACTGCTACAAAGGTAAAGGCGATGCACTAGATAGAGGAAACTATAGAGGTATAAAGTTGATGGACCAGGTCATGAAAGTAACAGAAAGAGTTATAGCACAGCTGATTAGGGACCGGGTGAATATAGACGAGATGCAATTTGGGTTTGTTCCAGGGAAAGGCACCACTGATGCGCTCTTCCTTGTGAGGCAATTACAGGAAAAGTACCTAGCTAAAAGTAAGCCACTCTACTTGGCATTTGTCGACCTTGAGAAAGCCTTTGACAGAGTTCCACGTGCAGTAATCTGGTGGGCTCTTAGAAAACTAGGAGTAGATGAATGGCTTGTGAAAGCGGTACAAGCCATGTATAGGGGAGCAGTCAGCAAAGTTAGGATTGGCAATGAGTATAGCGAGGAATTTAGCGTACAGGTTGGGGTCCACCAGGGCTCTGTTCTTAGCCCTCTCCTGTTCATCATAGTCCTGCAGGCAATAACGGAGGAGTTTAAGACCGGATGCCCATGGGAACTCCTGTATGCTGATGACCTCGCACTCATAGCTGAATCTATGGTAGAACTAGAGAATAAATTCCAAACCTGGAAGCAGGGACTAGAGAGAAAGGGCCTCAAAGTCAACATGACAAAGACTAAGGTCCTTATAAGTAGACGAGAAAACAGAACCCAGATCCCCTCAGGGAAATGGCCTTGCTCAGTATGTAGGAAAGGTGTAGGTAGGAACTCCATTCTTTGCCCCAAATGCAAACAATGGGTACACAAGAGATGTAGCGGGATCTCAGGAAGCTTAATTAAGAATGTAGGATTCACATGCAGCAGCTGTGCTGAAACAGCAAGCAAACAGCCACAGGAAACAAGTACCACCAATCTCTGGGAGGGCCCTGTAGAAACAGTAGACAGCTTCTGCTACCTAGGTGACCGAATTAGCAACGGAGGTGGGTGCTCAGAAAGTACAATAACTAGGGTAAGAACGGGATGGAAGAAGTTTAGGGAACTACTACCACTGCTAGCTGCAAAAGGCTTCTCCCTCAGAATGAAAGGCAGACTGTATGATGCGTGTATCCGAACAGCGATGTTGCATGGTAGTGAGACCTGGGCGCTGAAGGTGGAAGACTTACGTAGATTAGAGAGAAACGAAGCCTGCATGCTCCGATGGATGTGTAACAGTAATATACGTGAACGACAAAGCATAAATGAATTGAGAGAGAGACTGAGCATAAGAGGAATCAAATGCTGCGTGCAGGAGAGGCGGTTACGCTGGTATGGACATGTGATGCGTATGAAGGATGACAGCTGCATAAAAAGGTGCAGAGCACTAGAAGTTGATGGAAACCGCGGAGTGGGGAGACCCAAGATGACTTGGGATGAGGTGATAAAAGCCGACCTTACCCAACTACACCTCTCAAAGTCAATGACACACGACCGTGACTTCTGGCGTCACGCAGTAATACAGGGTACCCGACCTCCCATGGGTACATGCTGAAGCATATAAACAATATGCCCCCCCCCCCCCACCGCAAGGTGGTCGTGGAGGTGCCACGGCAAAAAAGCACCCAGCCCACACTGTAAAGTGGACGTGTAGGCGCCACGAAAAAGCACCCAGCACTCACTGTAAATGAGGTTGGTGTTAGGAAGGGCATCCAGCTGTAGAAATCAAGCCAGATCAGTTCCTGTATGAGCAAGGCATGGTCAGCCGACCAGACACTGCCCACAACAGGACAACCTGTCTAACCCATGCTAGCGTGGAAGAACGGACGTAAAACGGTGATGATGATTTATACATTAGTATGTATATACATATATATACATACATATACATATACACAAATATATATATATATATATATATATATATATATATACATGTATATAAGTAAACATGATTATATATATATGCATATATATGTATTTATATATATATGCATATATATAAACAAACGTTGACATTTGTACATTATTCTATGTACTATACATGCACCTTTGATGAGTTGTAGTGCACCTGAGCACTGTACACAATAATTTCATTATTATATTATTATATATGTATATATATCCATATCTAGAATGTAATAACAATGACAACAATGGTAATAATGTGACCACTTACCTCCTCAACGATTTCTTCCTTTTCACACAGAATTTACATATAATGAAGACAGCCAGTACAATAAAAAGCCCACCTACAACTCCAGCAGTTAACACAATCACGGTTACCTGTGGAGCAACACTGGAATTAGGTCTTTCCGGTGTTACCTGGAAACAGAAACAGATCACCTTAATATAATATTTAGTATTCACCGTATTTCAAATGAATGACACTACGTTCTAAATTTTTTGGAAGATAATGAAGAATTTAGTAATATAACTAACTTTCTCATTATTAAGCTGATGTTTGGAATATAACTTAACAAAGGTTCCTACATAAATTATAATGGAAGGTTTTTAGATAATTGTTGTTACCGTATTTCAAATGAATTTTGAAAATAATCAAGAATTTGGATGATTTAGTAATATAACTTTCTCATTATAAAGCTGGTGTTGGAACATAACTTAACGTTTCTTAGAAAAAAATTATGATGGGAGGTTCTTCTAATGAAAGTCACTGTCTATGGTTTACAAATCATTTTGAAAATAATCAAGAACATGTGGATAATTAAAACAAAAATTAATTTTACATTTTAATAGAATTATAGACAATTCACAGTTGTATAAATAACATTGCAAATATTGGTGGAAATATGAATGAAAAGGATAAAAACAAAAGCAAGCAACAGAGGAGGAAGGGTAAAGAAGGGCAGGTCTGATTGTATAGGAAAGTAGGAAAAAGGGCTATAAATGCCATAAATGAGAGGAAAAGGAGGGAAAAGCAAGAACTATGGGGCCATGGAAGAAAGGGAAGAGAAGAGGTAAGGATGATGGCTCAATGCCTGGAGTGAGACGATGTTTGACCAGGGCTTGTCTGGCCGCTTCTTCTTCACACAGGTCATTGTTGAGACCTCGGGCGTCCTCAGACCCCATACAGTTGAACTCCTCCATAAAATTGGATAGTAAGCAGCCTGTCTGAGGAAGGAACTCCGTGAGGTGGGGCAGCTGTTGCAGTGGGTGTTGCTGGCCATTGTCCATGGAAATGCTTTTGCATCTGTACATGTGTATATGCCGTTATTAGATGCAACATTTTTGGAATGTTTTACATATTTTTACTGTTCCGTTAATGGATTGTACTTGTAATTTCCTAACTAGTTATGTTAATGTATGTATGTATGTATGTATGTATGTATGTATGTATGTATGTATGTATGTATGTTCTTCTGGTTTTATAATTTCACAAATTCCAATGTGTACGTGTATGGAAAGAGGCTAAAAGTTGCTGACAAGTTTGTGTACCTTAGTTACGCTGAACAACTCATGCACACTGGATGATGAAATATCCTTAAGAATCAAGAAAGCCAGTGATGCTTTGGGATGGTTGCATGAACGTTTATGGTCCCGACGAGGTGTCACTGTGAAAACCAAGGTGAAAGTGTATCTCACTTGTGTCATCTCCTCTTTGCTTTATGCTTGTGGAACGTGGGTCACATACAGAAAGCACCTCAAGGAACTGGAGAGATTTCACTAACAATCTTTTTGTAAGTTACTTGGGGGTGCAAGGGAAAATGTTCGTCAGTGATTTGGAAGTTCTCAAACAGAGCAGGTGCGTGACTATAGAGAGTTTGATCTTTCGGCACCAGTTGAGGTGGTGCACTCACGTGGTCCGGATATCCAATAATCACATTCCAAAGCAACTTCTCTACGGAGAACTGTGTGAAGGAAGGCAGCCACCGCACAAACCAAAAATGCGGTACCGGGATTGTGTCAGGTAAATTCATGTTTTTGTGGGTTCTTTTGGGCCCTGGATTCCTTCTTTTGCAGCATAAAAACAAGCCAAAATCGTACCTACAGTATGGGATACCATTCTGTTTTAGCTTTACAGTATTTAAATTCATTATTACATGTTATATATACCTCTATATGCGTCTATATACATACCTCTATATGCGTCTATATACTGTATATATACTGTATATATATCATTCATATGGAAACCTGCAGTGTCAATGTAACATATATGGACTTACTGGTATGTACTGCGTTAGATGATCAACTTAGGAACAAATTAACAAACGAACTCATTCGTAAGTTGGGGAATTACTGTATATATATATATATATATATATATATATATAACGAAGGAAATGTGGTAAGGAACCAGGTGGACCATAAAGCACCAAAGTACTCAATACTTAGGGTAGTAGAGTGGGTAATAGGAACGAGTGGGTAATAGGAACGAGTAGGACCCCGACGGCTGAGCTCAAGCCGTTTTGACGGCTAATTCTGGACTAAATTTAGTCTAGATTTAGTCCAGAATTAGCCGTCGAAACGGCTTGAGCTCAGCCGTCGGGGTCCTACTCGTTCCTATATATATATATATATATATATATATATATATATATTCATTATAATAAGGCTGAATAGTGAGTCTTGTTAGTCTTGTTATCTGGAGTTTCACCAGTTTAATAAACAGGATAAACAGGTAAAACACCAGAGAAACAAGACTCACTATTCAGCCTTAATATAATTGTTTATACTTTTGGCACAAGGCCAGCAATTACATTACTGGTACTTTATTTTATCGACCTGTAAGGATGAAAGGCAAAGTTAACCTCGGCGGGATTTGAACTCAAATCGTAAAGGGACGGGTTCAAATCCCGCCGAGGTTATGAATATTAAAACTCTACTTCGGTATTGAGTACTCCTTTCTCTCAGCCCTCAAGCCTCCAGCCCACACCATAAATGGTTGTGTAGGTGTCACATAAAAAAGCACCCAGCCTACACTGTAAAGTTGTCATGTAGGTGTCACAACCAAAAACACCCATTACTCACTCTAAATGTGGTTGGTGCTAAGAAGGGCATCCAGCTGTAGAAACGAAGCCAAAATCAGTTCTGTATGAACAAGACATGGTCACCTGACCTGGCATTGCCCACAACAGGACAACCTGTCAAACCCATGCTATCGTGGAAGAATGGATGGAAACTGGTGATGATGATGATATATATTACTATTAATATTATTGACATTAATTTTATTGATAACCCTGATTGTTTTGTTTGTATATTGCCATCTCTCCGCTATATTTAAGGCGTCCACTCTGATACGGGAAGGTTTTAAAGTTATTTCATCAATCTCTTTTTATCAAACTACTAAGTTATAGGACATAAACATATGCACACACATATATGATGGGCTTCCGTTCTGTCTCTGTCAACCAAATTGCACTCACAAGGTATTAGTCAACACAAGGCCTTGTTCAAGGTGCCACACAGTTGGATTACACATGTGGTTGCAAGGTAAACCATTTAACCACACAGCCATTCCTACAATATAGTTTTTAAATTCTTCTTAATTTTGTTTTATTTTGTTCACTAAATCGTATTTATTAGAGATCTATTTATTAATCTAAATCTTCCAATCAATAATGATATATCAATAACCAATATAATTATTCAACCATAACTAAATCGAACCATATCTAACCAATTCAGACTAAAACCAACAAGATCAATCCAGATCTGATCAGATTCTGTTGATTTTTTTCACATCAGTTCATACAAGAAGCTGATCGGATTTTCAAAATATTGATATCTTGATTGAGCTTATTGCATGGTTAAGAAGTTCACTTTACAATCACATACGTCTGTGTTTAGTCTTACTGTGTGGCACCTTCAAGTTTCTTCTACTATATATCATCATCATCATCACCATTTAACATCCATTTTTCCACACTAGTATGGGTTAGATAAGTTATTCTATTGTGAGACTAGTCTGATCAGGTGACCATGCCTTACTCATACAGAACTGTTTCTGGTTTGGTTTCTATGGCTGGATGCCCTTCCTAATGCCAACCACGTTACAGCGTGGACACGGTGCTTTTTATCTTTTTATCAAGGAATGTGATCAGTAGAGAGATACTGTGCTGAAAAAAACCGGTCCAACCAATGCATGCATGGAAAAGCAGATGTCAAATGATGATGTGTATGTGTCTATATGTTAGCCGACTGAATATGCACGTGTTTTTTTCTCACCAATTTTTTTTCGCATTTTCCATGTTCCTTCCTCTCATCACTTTTTAGTTTCAATTTATCTTCTATTTCTAAC
>OZ024762.1:5655201-5692701 GCA_964016885.1 Eledone cirrhosa
ATTTACTCGTTTTATTTACAATCCTTTAAAATTATAATGATATTATAATGAAATAGTATGGTAGAATATTAAATGTTAAGTGTTAATTGAACAAGTACTTTCATGCTTTCACAATCTTCAGGTTCATATTCAGTGGTGACAGTCAAGTTTGCAATTTTCAACTGAAAATTGAAAATTACAAACTTGACTGTCACTACTGAATATGAAACTGAAGAGTGCGAAAGCATGAAAGTACTTGTTCAATTAACACTTAACATTTAATATTCTACCATACTATATCATTATAATTTTAAAGGATTGTAAATAAAACGAGTAAATCAGACAAAGTTGAAATTCCTTTTATTAATATAATCTTCTATACACAATCATACACACCTGTGTATATTTATATATATATATATATATATATACAAATTATCCATCCCACACTGTAAAGTGGTCATGTAAAAGACACGGCAAAAAGCACCCAGCATACACTGTAAATGTGGTTGGAGTTAGGAAGGGCTTCCAGCTGTAGAAAACCTGCCAGACAGTCCTATACGAGTGAGATGACCAATCTTGCCTCAAGTGGGACAATTCCTGTTTAAACCCATGCTAGCGTGGAAGATAGACGTTAAACAATGATGATGATGATGATGATTTGATATGTATCAATTAAACCTAAATTTAGTATAATTCTACTAATTTAAAAAATAGGTTGAGTTGTCTTAATGGGACCGGCTTGGAGATATTTTTAGAATTTCCTTACGGCCTGTCCTGTAATATCTGCCCTTCTGTTAAACATTATGTTAACACTATGTGGAGAACATTTCAAAATTCCTCCCTGGGGATTACTAGTAATTTTGCACAGTGTCAGATATATATATATATAGAAGACTTATTGAAGACTTACTGATGAAAGAAATATTGGTCTTGAGTTGTTTATTACCAAAATCAATAATTGGCGATTGATATTAATTACCAAGATCGATGGTTTGCATCTTTTCATCAATTTCGAGGAACAGGTCTGTTTCAGTGACTATAGGCATTGTTACCATATTGTCCAGCGATTCTTTCCTATGACATTCTAACCACATACCCATAGTATTGGAGCTGTGATCTCTCAATTCGGAGAAGTAGCAACTCTACCTGGAGTGACTCTCTGATTTCTGAGCTACGTACTTTATTGAGTAATGTTACTCCAAAGACTCTTCGGAGACATCCCATTTCAGCCACCTGTATTTGCGATTGTATTCTTTACCCAAGATTCATGACCATAAGCAAGGGTTGGCACAAACACCGAATTAAAGATAGCGAGATTGGTTTTTACACCTACCTCCCTTCTTTTGATTACTGAATGCTGAAGCTGGTGCATTACTGCACCAGCTCCTGCAATACATGCATTTAATTCAGTCTCCTGCCTTCCATCATTCGTGAACACAGCCCCGGGATACTTGAACCTCTCTACCTACATATTAATTGTTCTATATATAGTTTATTCAGCTGTAGAAATGAGATGCTAGGGACTGAGGTCCATATCATTCCACTGCAAAGTGGTCGTGGAGGTGCCACGGCAAAAAAAGCACCCAGCCCACACTGTAAATGAGGTTGGTGTTAGGAAGGGCATCCAGCTGTAGAAATCAAGCCAGAATCAGTTCCCGTCCCACCCTTGCAAGCAGGGAAAAGTGGACGTAAAATGAAATGATGATGATGATGATATGTACAAAATACTAAGAGTTTCTCAATTGATATATATATTTTTATACTTCATTTAAACTTGTATAAAGCTCTGAACTAATATTCAAGGAGCTTTTGTATTGAGAAACTCAATCAATATATATTTTATATATATTGATTAAATCTAAATTTAGTATATATATATATATATATATATATATATATATATATATATATATATATATATATATATATATATATTCACCCCCGCCCCTACACACATATGTGTATGTATATATATATATATATATATATATACAGAGAGAGAGAGAGAGGGGGGGAGAGAAATGTTTGAAAAGTAATAGAAAATAGGAAATAATTTAAAAGGTAAATAGGAGAGGAAATAAAGACGAGAATAATTTTAGATATAAGAAAAATTTATATATTTACTAGTAGAGGTACCCGGCGATGACCAGGTTTTTCATGAAAGTAACAATATATTTTTGCACACGTTATGGGGTCGATAAAATAAAGTACCAGTAATGTACTGGGCAATTGCTGGCCTTGTGCCTAAAGTAGAAACAATTATTATTATTATTAGCAATAGTAGCAGTAGTAGTAGAGCAGTAGTAAAGAGTTGTTAGAATGTTGGATATAATGCTTTACAGTATTCATTCTGGCTTTCTGCTCCGAGTTAACATTGCCTTTCATCCTTTTGAGATCGATAAATAAAGTACCAGTCTTGTACTGGGGGTCGATACTCCCTCTATATCTCTTTCTTACTTCCTCTCTGTCTTTATCTCTTGAAAACAATCGGCTGTGTTTAAAACTGGAGAGGAGATGAGCCCTGCCAAATATAAAAGAACAAAAACAAACACCCAAGAAATAGTGTATGCGACTAGGGTACCCTGACAACTTCATCAGGAGTTATGGCTTGAAAGAAGAAGATGAAAAAAACCCAGCAGCAGTAGTAATAGCATTGGCACATTGTTACATTGCTGAAAACTTGGTCTTTGCATTAAAACCTGTCGTAAACATCTGTTAAATCCAATCTCATTTATATATACATATATATATATATATATATATATATATATATATATATATATATATATATATATATGATATTAAATGAGAAAAATAAAAAAAAGAAGAATTTCTGCTTGATTCTGAGTGGAAGAATAAAATCATGTCTGCAAGTGAGAGGTGTCAAGAGTGTTTTTTTTTTTTTTTTTTCTTTTTTCACAAACATTCCATTAGGGAATGGAATCCAATTTAGAAGTAATTTACTGATTCAACAACATTGAAATATGTGTATATATGTGTGTGCCTGCGTGTGTGTGTGTGTGTGTATATATATATATATATATATATATACATATCATCATCCCTGTTTAATGTCTATTTTCCATACTTGCATGGGTTGTAAATATATACACATACATATGTATGTATGTATGTATATATATATATATATATATATATATATATATATATATATATATAACGAAGGAGTTGTGGTATGGAAACAGATGGACCATAACGCACCAGAGTACTCAATACTTAGGGTAGTAGAGTGGGTAATAGGAAAATGTATGACCCCGACGGCAGAGCTCAAGCCGTTTCGACAGCTTTTTCTGGACCAGAAATAGCCATCGAAACGGCTTGAGCTCTGCCGTCGGGGTCATACATTTTCCTATATATATATATATATAAATATATATAATTATATAGCTCTATAGCATACATAGAGCACTCTCCTTTCCGATACCCTTCCTACGGAAACACTTCATATATATATATCATCATCACCATTTTACGTCGGTACTTCCACGCTAGCATGGGTTAGACAGGTTCTCCTGTTGCGAACAGTGTCCGGTTGGCTGACCTTGTCTTGCTCATACGGGAACTGATTCTGGCTTGATTTCTACAGCTGGATGCCCTTCCTAACACCAACACACACACACACACACACAGACGCACACACACACACACATATATATATATAATTGTTTCTACTTTAGGCACAAGACCAGCAATTACCCAGTGCATTACTGGTACTTTATTTTATTGACCCCGTAAGGATGAAAGGCAAAGTCAACCTCGGCGGGATTTGAACTCAGATCGTAAAGGGACGTAACTATGCTGGAAAGCATGGCGTCCGACCCTCTACCAATACTGCCAATCCACCGCCCCTTTATATATATAATGATATTAAATATATGGAAACTATATTTATAAAACCATATTTATTTAATTATATATATTTCAAGGGTACCAAGACAACATTGGTACGCTTTCATCAAGGTTTCCCTTGAAATATATATAATAAAATAAATATGCTTTTATAAATATAGTTTCCATTTATTTAATATCATTGAATATTTACTCCAGTAAACTGTTGAGTGCTCTAAATCAGTTATAAACATTTATGTTTGTCGGACTTCCAACAAATTAAATACAACTTCTACTTATATATATATATATATATATAATTATCATACTTTTACATTAGTTTTTCAAAATATATATACAGGGTGTTGTACAGGTAGGGAGGTAGATAGGGATAAGGTATGTGTGTGTGTATGAGAGAGAGGGAGAGAGAAAGAGAGTGAGTGAGAGAGAGGGAGGGAGAGAGAGAGAGGGAGATGCTGTGTTAATTTGTGGAATTTACAAGAATGGACAGTGTTGTGGTGATAGTTGTGGTGGTAGTGATGGTGTATAGGTTGTGGTTGTGTTGTAGATGGTGATGATTGTGGTGTGGGTAGTAGTGGTGGTGGTGGTGGTGGTTGTGGTATGTAAGTGGTGGTGGTGGTGGTTGTGGTATGTGATGGTGGTGATGGTAATGGTGTTATTGATTGTGGTGGTGGTGTGTGGGTGGTGATGATTGCGGTGTGGGTAGTAGTGGTGGTGGTGGTTGTGGTATGTAAGTGGTGGTGGTGGTGGTGGTGGTGGTTGTGGTATGTGATGGCGTGTAGGATGTGATGGTGGTGATGGTAATGGTGTTATTGATTGTGGTGGTGGTGTGTGGGTGGTGATGATTGTGGTGTGGGTAGTAGTGGTGGTGGTGGTCGTTGTGGTATGTAAGTGGTGGTGGTGATGTAGGTGATGGTGTTGTGAAGGGAATGGAAGAGGTGGTGGAAGGGGGTCAGTTTGTGTTTTTACTTTTAAAACAATAAATGACGATAGACGCCATTAAAGAATTGGTTTTCCTATGAAATAAAAAAAAAAACACAAACACTCCTAAACATACACGTGTGTGTCTATGTGTGTGTGTATGTGTGACAGTGTGTGTCCATGTGTGTGTGTATGTGTGACAGTGTGTGTCTATGTGTGTGTGTATGTGTGACAGTGTGTGTCTATGTGTGTGTGTATGTGTGACAGTGTGTGTCCATGTGTGTGTGTGTGTATGCATGACAGTGTGTGTATATGTGTGTGTGTGTATTATTATCAGCAGAAACATTTTATGTCCACTTCTCCATGCTTGTGTGGGTTGGATGGGTCTGTTCTAGCACAGCAGCCTTCTACTTAGTTGTGACATAGGTATTATAGCAATCATAGGGTTGTCTTAGCTGTGATATAGGTGTAATAGCAATGGTCGGGTTGTCTTAGCTATGACTTAGGTATAATAGCTATGGCAAGGATGTCTTAGCTATGACATGGGTATTATAGCTATGGCAGGGATGCCTTAGCTATGACATAAGTGTAATAGCGATGGTAGGGTTGTCTTAGCTATGATATAGGTATTATAGCTATGGCAGGGATGTCTTAGCTATGACATAAGTGTAACAGCGATGGTAGGGCTGCCTTAGCTATGATATAGGTATAATAGCAATGGCAGGGATGTAATAGCTATGACATAAGTGTAATAGCGATGGTAGGGCTGTCTTAGCTATGATATAGGTATAATAGCAATGGCAGGGATGTCTTAGCTATGACATAGGTGTAATAGTAATGGTAGGGCTGTCTTAGCTATGATATAGGTATAATAGCATTGGCAGGGATGTCTTAGCTATGACATAAGTGTAATAGTGATGGTAGGGCTGTCTTAGCTATGATATAGGTATAATAGCAATGGCAGGGATGTCTTAGCTATGACATAGGTGTAATAGTGATGGTAGGGCTGTCTTAGCTATGATATAGGTATAATAGCAATTGCAGGGATGTCTTAGCTATGACATAGGTGTAATAGCGATGGTAGGGCTGCCTTAGCTATGATATAGGTATAATAGCATTGGCAGGGATGTCTTAGCTATGACATAAGTGTAATAGTGATGGTAGGGCTGTCTTAGCTATGATATAGGTATAATAGCAATGGCATGGATGTCTTAACTATGACATAAGTGTAATAGCGATGGTAGGGCTGTCTTAGCTATGATATAGGTATAATAGCATTGGCAGGGATGTCTTAACTATGACATAAGTGTAATAGCGATTGTAGGGCTGTCTTAGCTATGATATAGGTATAATAGCATTGGCAGGGATGTCTTAGCTATGACATAGGTGTAATAGCGATGGTAGGGCTGTAGTATTCATTTATCAAATAATGGTAGTTAAGACAGGATTATTTCACCATTATTGCTTTATTGTATGATACATATTTCTGTTACATGGTTATGCATGTGACTTCATTAGATGGTTACACAATCATAAGTGCAGTTATGCAATCATGGGGATATGCTGGAGGCCATGTATAACTATCATGTTGAACTATATATCGTGCAATAAAACAACTATGGTGAAATAACCCCATCTTAACTACCCTTATTTGATATATATATATATATATATATATATATATATATATATATACAAAAAAACAAACAAACAGAAATAAAACGTCAGTATAATGAAGACAATAGAATGAGAAACGTTGACGAGACGGGTAGTGGCGGAAATGAAACTAAATTTTTATATAAAAATAACATCGTTTGATGTCATCTTAAGGAATATACTAGCAGAATGGCCCGGCGTTGCTTGGGATTTGCTCTAGGGTTCTTATATATTTGATATATATTTATCCTTATCGAGCCTCGTGAAATAAATGCGTTTGTTTATATTTTGTTATTGTGTGTGCAAGAAGAAGAAGAAGAAGAAGAATCTGTGAGCGTAGAAGAAAATATTTCGAAAAACGTTACACACTATATATATATATACACACACACGACGTCATAATGTCGTAATGCAGACAGCCAGACATACAGACAGATATTATAAGGGTGCAACGTTATATGTATGTATCTATCTAAAAATAAAGACTAAGAATTATAGAGAGAGATCGCCAAATCGCCTAATGCGCTCCCTAGGGCATTGAAAATTTGACATTTATTTTTCTCAAAACACTCACAGGAGCATAAGTATTACATGTGTAAAGTTTGAAAACAATCGGTTGGGTGGTTCTCGAGTTTTAGGGAGTCAGTCAGACAGACAGACATTCTCTGTTTTAGATATATAGATAGATATGTATATTTGAAAAAGAGAAGAATGACTTTACTGGTGGGTGGTGATGGGATGGTGGTTGTAGTGGTGGTGTAGTGGTTGTGGTGGTGGTGGTGGTGGGGTGGTGGTTGTAGTGGTGGTGTAGTGGTTGTGGTGGTGGTGGTGGTGGTGGGGTGGTGGTTGTAGTGGTGGTGTAGCGGTTGTGGTGGTGGTGGGGTGGTGGTGTAGTGGTTGTGATGGTGGTGGTGGTGGGGTGGTGGTTGTAGTGGTGGTGTAGTGGTTTTGTGGTGATGTGATGGTGGTGGGGTGATGGTTGTAGTGGTGGTGTAGCGGTTGTGGTGATGTGATGGTGGTGGGGTGATGGTTGTAGTGGTGGTGGTGGTGGTGGTGTAGTGGTGCTGTCGTGGTGGTGGTGGGAAGTGATGGTGAGGTGGTTATGATGATGGTGTAGTGGTTTTGATGGTGATGGTGGTGTAGTGGTGGTGGTTGTGATGGTGGGATGGAGGTGGTGGTGGTGGCAGTGTAGTGGTGGTGTAGTGCTTGTGGTGGTGTGATGGTTATAGTGGTAGTGATGGTGCTGGTAGTAGCAGTAGTAGTGGCAGTAGTAGTAGTGGTGGTGGTAGTGGTGATAGTAGTAGTAGCAGTGGTGGTGGTAGTGGTGATAGTAGTAGTAGCAGTAGTGGTGGTAGTGGTGATAGTAGTAGTAGCAGTAGTGGTGGTAGTGGTGACAGCAGTAGTAGTAGTAGTAGTAGTGCTGGTAGTAGTGACAGTAGTAGTAGTAGCAGTAGTGGTGACAATAGTAGTAGCAGTAGTGGTGGTGATAGTAGTAGTAGCAGTAGTGGTGACAGTAGTAGTAGTAGCAGTAGTAGTGGTGGTGGTAGTGGTGACAGTAGTAGTAGTAGTAGTAGTAGTAGTAGTAGTAGTAGTAATAGTGGTGGTGATAGTAGTAGTAGTAGTGGTAGTGGTGGTGGTATTGGTGAATAGCAGCAGTGGTGGCTGTAGTGGTGACAGAAGTAGTAGCAGTAGTGGTGGTGGTAGTGGTGACAGTAGTAGCAGTAGTGGTGGTGGTAGTGGTGACAGTAGTAGTAGTAGTAGCAGCGGTGGTGGTGATGTAGAAATTCCATGGAATGGCTGTTCCAGTGCATCTCCCTTACTATCTTACATATTGATTGTGTATCTATAGTGATTGCTATTAGATCAATATCATACAGACACTGTTCTAACATGGAGGGGTTGTGGTGGTGTTGGCTTTGTGGTGGTTTGTTTGGTGTTGTGGTGGTGGTGGTAGTTGATATATAATTGTGGTGGAGGTTGTGGTATAGTGTTGGTGGTGGAGGTTGTGGTTTAATGGTGGTGGAGGTTGTGGTATAGTGATGGTGGAGGTTGTGGTATAGTGATGGTGGAGGTTGTGGTATAGTGATGGCGGAGGTTGTGGTATAGTGATGGTGGAGGTTGTGGTATAGTGTTGGTGGAGGTTGTGGTATAGTGTTGGTGGTGGAGGTTGTGGTATAGTGTTGGTGGAGGTTGTGGTATAGTGTTGGTGGTGGAGCTTGTGGTACAGTGATGGCGGAGGTTGTGGTATAGTGATGGCGGAGGTTGTGGTATAGTGATGGTGGAGGTTGTGGTATAGTGATGGCGGAGGTTGTGGTATAGTGATGGTGGAGGTTGTGGTATAGTGATGGTGGAGGTTGTGGTATAGTGATGGTGGAGGTTGTGGTATAGTGATGGTGGAGGTTGTGGTATAGTGATGGTGGAGGTTGTGGTATAGTGATGGTGGGATCCGTGTTGGTGGTGGTGGTGTTGATATGTACTTATGTATGTATATATATGTATGTAATGTATGTATGTAATGCATGTATTTATATATAAATAAACCGGCAACCCCACCAAGTTTACTTGGTGGGGAGGAGGATTTTGGACACCCTGGAGGACAAAAAACAAACCTTGACAAAGGTCAGAAGAACTCATAAGTGTCAACAGCCATCCAAAAATATGTAAATATGTATATACATGTATGCATGTGTATGTGTGTGTGTATATATATATATATATATATATATATATATACATATTTATATGTGTGTGTACATGTAAGCATGTGTATGTATATGCGCGGGGAAATAGAAATAATCGGGCTGGACACCCGATTGCGTGGTTAAACCACTGGGAGTGAAGGACCCCTAGCCCTTGTCAGGGCATTCTTCTTGGAGAAGGCAACTCAGGAAACTGGGATAACTCCGATATAAAACCTGCGGCTCAGTAGTTACCGATGATGTTGATCTTTTCTTCTTTTCAGGTTATAGCTAGTCTCTCAGAGAGTGGGATTGGCTCAGTGCACAGTCTTTCCTCACTTTAAAAAATATTTTCACGCACAGGCATTGCACGATAGAATTAATTGATAATATTAATAATGTTATATCGTGCAATGGTCATATCAATAATTGTTTCTACTTTAGGCACAAGGCCAGCAATTACCCAGTGCATTACTGGTACTTTATTTTATCGACCCCGTAAGGATGAAAGGCAAAGTCAACCTCGGCGGGATTTGAACTCAGATCGTAAAGGGACGTAACTATGCTGGAAAACATGGCGTCCGACCCTCTACCGATACTGCCAATCCACCGCCCATATGGTCATATCAATAATGAGTGAGGGGTAGCCATCAGATATGTATGCATATTGACAAATCTGGATGTTGATAGCAGAAATCGTCCCCATACATTGCCCTTCAAGTCCTGCTGGGTGTTTGAAGGCCCACCATTTGGGTCCTGCTTATGGAGTGAACACTTCAATTCCTGCTGGGTGTTTAAAGGCCCACCATTTGGGTCCAGCTTATGGAGTGAACACTTCAAGTCCTGCTGGGTGTTTAAAGGCCCACCATTTGGGTCCAGCTTATGGAGTGAACACTTCAAAGCAGCAGAAATTCCCACCTGTGAAATGATTCTACTGCCCTGCCCTCCGCAGTTCATTTGCAATGAGTGTGGCTTAATTTGTAATGTTTGATGACACACCTCAGCTACTAATGCTAGGGGACAGACAGTTCAAGTGTCACATCTGTGAACATGCTTGCAAAACAAAAGCAGATCTGGAAAGTCACTTGTCAACATAATAATTATGTGTCAGCCAAATCTTCTATACAGGCACACAATAATTATGTGTCAGTGAGACCTTCCATACATATTAAAGAGTATCTCTATATCAGTTAAGTTTTCTATACATACACACAATTCTGTATCAGTCAAGTCTTCCATATATACACACAGTATTTCTACATCAGTCAAGTCTTCCATACATACACACAATCTCCTCCATATACACAATATTTCTATATCAGTCAAGCCATCCATACATACACAGCATTTCTATATCAGTCAAGTCTTCCATACATACACACAATATTTTTATATCAGTCAAGCCTTCCATACATACACACAATCTTCTCCATACACACAATCATTTTATATCAGACAAGCCTTCCATACATACCACAATCCTATATCAATCAAATCTTCCATGCATACAGCATTTCTATATAAGTCAAGTCGTCCATACATACCACATTTCTATATAAGTCAAGTCTTCCATACATACCACAATTATATATCAGTCAAGTCTTTCATACATACACACAATATTTCTATATCAGTCAAGCCTTCCATACATATGCACAATCTTCTCCATACAGCCAATGAAGTAGATGAGCTGCCTGTATATCTAGCAGACATCTGTTAAAGTTGCTAAATACTATGTAACTAATCCAGATGTGATATTCTATAGATATTAATCAGCTTGTCTAATCCTCTTTAATTTCCCCATCTTTGTATAAACACCATATTAGTAGCAATGTCAGTGATAATCTGTGATTCTTATCTCAGTCTGTTGTATATATTTATAGGGGCTGGGATTAGTGGGGGGTATTAGTGGTGGGTCTTTGTGGGAATAAGAAGGGGCTTTAGTGGTGGACTTTAGTGGGACTAAGAGGAGTTATAGTGGTGGGTCTTTGTGGGACTAAGTGGGGTTTTAATGGTGGGTCTTTGGGGAACTAAGTGGAGTTTTAATGGTGGGTCTATGTGGAACTAAGTGGGGTTTTAATGGTGAGTCTTTGTGGAACTAAGTGGGGTTTTAATGGTGGGTCTTTGTGGAACTAATGGGGTTTTAATGGTGGGTCTTTGTGGGACTAAGTGGGGTTTTAGCGGTGGGCTTTTGTGTGAATGAGAGGAGTTTTAGTGGTGGGCTTTTGTGGGACCAATAGGGGCCTTAGTGGTGGGTCTTTGTGGGAATGAGTGGGGTTTTAGTGGGACATAGTGGGTACTGAGAGGGGTTTTAGAAGGGGATTTTAGGTGACTGAGTTGGGTTTTAGTGGGGGACTTTGTGGGATTGAGAGGGGTTTTTGCGGGGAGATTAGTGTAACATTGTGGGGACTGTGTGAATCTGTGGGATTGAGTGGGATTTTTTGACTTAATAGGGACTAAGGGAGACTGAGGCAGATCTTGTAGACTTAAGTGGGACTAATGGGACTGAGTAGGACTAAGTGGACTTAAGTAGGATGAAATGGGATTGAGTGGGATTTTGTGGAGCTAAGTAGGATTTTGTAGCAGAATTGTGAAGGTTTATTTCAACAGAAAGAAATGTTCTTATTTAACATTGGATTGCTATTTACTGAGCAGACCTATCATCACAACTTTTTCAACCATGACTATCCTGTATTTTCAGAGCTATCTTTGTTTAAGATGGTGGTGTCTGATTTGTGGAGATTTGACTGCTATTTTTACCAAGTCAAACGGCCATGGAGTATCCCTTCCATAGTTGTTTGATGGTATTGGAGCTGCAGTGGCTTGTAACTTTGAAGCCAAACAGACAGATTCCTGATTTCTGAAAGGCTACATGGATTCTAAATACTTTCAACCTATCCCAGTCATCCATAGATTATTTCTTCTCTCCTGCAGGTATCTCCCTTCCTCAATTTCAAAATGTCCTCTTCACATCGTTATTATTATTGTTGTTATTATCATTCGCTGTTGCCACAACTTATATACTTCGACCCTGATTTTTGAAATACACCACGTTGGTCATTACGTTTCTCTCTCAGCGAAAATCATCCCTAACCCCCGTCATCACCTCCCTTTTCTCTCATACATTCATTTCGATGTTTATGAAGCTAGGTTACACATATTTGCCTTGTCCAATATCCTTACTTGCACCGGCTTATTTCCCTCAAATTTCCTATGATGATATACGCTGTGATGGCTACCTATCTCACAATCCCCTATTCAACCAATCAAACCTCAACGCATTATCAGCCCCAAACAAACACTGCCATTACTACTACTACTACTACTGCACTCCTAGCCCTTACCAGCCCCAACAAACTCTGCCATTACTACTAGAAAACTTGCGTAGATTAGAAATAAACAAAGCTTGCATGCTCCAATGGATGTGTAATAGTAATAAACGTGAACGGCAAAGCATAATTGAGAAAGAGACTGAGCATAAGAGGAATCATGTGTGCAGGAGAGGAGATTGCGCTGGTATGGACATGTGATGTGTATGAAGGGTGACAGCTGCATAAAAAGGTGCAGAGCACTAGAAGTTGATGGAAGCCATGGAGTGGGGAGACCCAAGAAGACCTGGGATGAGGTGATAAAAGCCGACCTTACCCAATTGTACCTCTCAAAGGTGATGACACTGGATTGTCACTTCTGGCGTCTCGCAGTAATACAGAAGACCCAACTTCCCACAGGTACAAGCCGAAGCTGAAGCATATGGACAATATGCCCCCACACCCTCCCACTGCAAAGTGGTCGTGGAGGTGCCACGGCAAAAAAAAACACCCAGCCCACACTGTAAAGCGGCCATGTAGGCGCAACGGAAAAAAAAAGCACCCAACACTCACTGTAAATGAGGTTGGTGTTAGGAAGGGCATCCAGCTGTAGAAATCAAGCCAGAATCAGTTCCCGTATGAGCAAGACATGGTCAGCCGACCGGGCACTGCCCAAAACAGGACAACCCATCTAACCCATGCTAGCGTGGAAGAATGGACGTAAAACTGTGATGATGATGATATGATATATATATATATATATATATATATATATAAACATTACACACCAGTACACTAAATATACACATATATATAAAAATCAGGTTGGATTCAGTTTGAAACTGATTAGACCATTACTCACCAGAGTGGGGACCCCAACAGCTGAGCTCTTGCCATTTCAACAGCTAGTTTCAGATCCTGGACCTAGCTGCTGAAATCGCAAGAGCTCAGCCATCGGGGTCCCGACACTTTATAATATATATATATATATATATATATATATATCATCGTTTTTATGTCTTTTTTGCAATGCTTGCATGGGTTGGACAGATCCTGTATACACACACATACACACACACACCTATATATATATATACACATATATACACATATATATATATATACACACATACACATTCACATATATGTACACATACACCAACCCACTCACATGCAGAGGTACACACACACACACACACACACACACACACTAAGACAACTAAAGAACCAATACAATAGAAAACGTATAAAACAAAAATAAAAAATAAAAAAAAATGAAGAAATTCATTAAAATGTTGTAATGTCTGGTTGTGGGATGTTTAGATTGGGTTACTATGGTAACAACTGGGAGAGTGGAAGGGGAGTGTGAGAGAGAGAGGGCAGGGGCAAAACAGAAAAAGGAAAGAAAGAAAGAAAGAAAAAAAGAAAAAAAGAGAAAAAAGAAAAGAGATAGGGAAGGAAAACAGAAACAAAGAAAGAATGAAACAGAAGATAAAAAGGATAGGAGAGGGAGAAGGAGAAAGAGAGGGAGAGAGAGAGATGGAGAGGGAGCGAGAAGCAAGTGAAACCAACATCAAAGAGAAGTGAATTAGCGTGGAGGTTATTATATCACAGACTGATGTGGACAGTAGATGGTACTTAGAATTGGTAGACCTAGTCAACCTAGCTACATTATATCACAGACTGATGTGGACAGTAGATGGTACTTAGAATTGGAAGACCTAGTCAACCTAGCTACATTATATCACAGACTGATGTGGACAGTAGATGGTACTTAGAATTGGAAGACCTAGTCAACCTAGCTACATTATATCACAGACTGATGTGGACAGTAGATGGTACTTAGAATTGGTAGACCTAGTCAACCCACATTGAATGTTACACAAAGATTCAATGTTATATATGCATACATACATGTCTACGACTCCCCTAAGTATTTCTTAAGAAAACCCTCACCCACCACCCATCCAGGTGAACTTGTGGTGGATTGGCAGTATCGGTAGAGAGTCGGACACCATGCTTTGAAGCATAGAGTTACGTCCCTTTATGATCTGAGTTCAAATCCCGCCGAGGTTAACTTTGCCTTTCATCCTTACGGGATCGATAAAATAAAGTACCAGTAATGTACTGGGTAATTGCTGGCCTTGTGTCAAAAGTAAAAAACAATTATTATTCCCAGTGCTGTGTCCATCCTGCTGGAGTTCAACACACACTGGGTTGGACATGTCATCCATGTTGAGGACATATGGCCAAGTGGTTAGGATATTAGACTTACATTCATAATGTCATTGGGTTGTGTGCTGTGCTCTTGAGCAAAACAATTCATTCCATGTTTCTCCAGTATACTCAGCTGAAAATAAGTACCAGCAGTAGCTGGAGGTTTAACCCTGTGATGGACTGGTGTCCTGTCCAGGGGCAAGTCTTGTACTTTGAGTCACTTAACGCCATAGAAACCAAAACCAGGATAAGCACTGGCTTAATGAGTCTCTGGGCTTGAGACAGACTTTAACCCTGTGATGGACTGGCATTCTGTCCAGAGGGAAGTCTTGTACTTTGAGTCACTTAACGCCATAGAAACCAAAACCAGGATAAGCACTGGCTTAATGATTCTCTGGGCTTGAGACAGACTTTAACCCTGTGATGGACTGGCATTCTGTCCAGAGGGAAGTCTTGTACTTTGAGTCACTTAACGCCATAGAAACCTAAACCAGGATAAGCACTGGCTTAATGAGTCTCTGGGCTTGAGACATCGAAAATGCATTGGTGTGAAGGGATTATTAAATAAAGCAGCTGATACATTTAAGTGTAGAATGAATCTGGAAGGAGCTACAGATGGAGAGGATGTTGAGTTGGATATTAGAAATGGTGTGAAGATGGAAAGTGTGAAAATGTTACCTTGGCGATATGTTGAATAGAGAGGGTGGATCAGACTCTGTGACAGTATCTAGAGTGAGATGTGCATGGGTTGGAGTGGTGTGCTAATGAGGATGGGAGTGTCACTGAATGGAAAGTTATATGTTGCATGTATGAGAAATGTCATGATTTATGGAAACAAGACATGAGTGACGAACATGGAGCAACAGAGAAGGCTGGAAAGAACGGAAATGAGAAAGGTCTAGTGGTTGAATGGGGTGAAAGAGAGGAAGACAAATAATTGTTTCTACTTTTGGCACCAGGCCAGCAATTATCCCAGTGCATTACTGGTACTTTATTTTATCGACCCCGTAAGGGTGAAAGGCAAAGTTAATCTCGGCGGGATTTGAACTCAATGAATTACAGAAGATGAATGGAATAGAATTAGTGATGAATGTTGTGAAGAGAAATGGAATGAGATGGTTGGGTCATGTGTTGAGGAAGGATGTCTTAGTGGGAGGAATGATGGGAATGAAAGTGGATAGAAATAGGAGAAAACCAAGAAAAACATGGCTAAAGATGGCAGAGAAGGAAATGAAAGCCATGGTGTTGGTAGAGGGGGGATGCAAACAATAAGGAAAAGTGAAGAAAGCTGTTGTGGGGCACATAAGGTTAACCCCTATTTTAGCAGGGAAGATGGATTAATTACATGTTGTTGTGTGTCTGTGTCTGCATCTGTCTGTGGTTTTGTCCCGTCATTTTTCAGTCCAACAAAAAAGATATCGATAAAATAAGTAATAGACTTAAAAATACTTCAATAAATACTGAGGTTAATAAGATGATTGAGTGAAATTCTTTTAAGATGGTGGCCCAACATGGCCGCTGTCTACTGATTGAAACCAATAGAAGAATAAAAGAATAAATGACTAGAAGAATAAAAAGAAAATCAGCAATTATCAGAGATGAAGCACTGTGAACAATGGTGGACAGGAAGTGAGAAGTAGGCAAACAGGAAGTGACATACACCGAGAGGAAATATGTGGGAGAGAAGTGTTGTGTAGTGATGTCTATGTAGGTGTGTGTGTGTTATGTATTTGTGATGTATATGTGTATATGTATATAAGAGGAATCAAATGCTGTGTGCAGGAGAGGAGATTGCGTTGGTATGGACATGTGATGTGTATGAAGGATGACAGCTGCATAAAAAGGTGCAGAGCACGAGAAGTTGATGGAAACTGCGGAGTGGGGAGACCCAAGAAGACCTGGGATAAGGTGATAAAAGCCGAGCTTACCCAATTACACCTCTCAAAGGCGATGACACACGACCGTAACCTCTGGCATCACACAGTAATACAGAAGACCCCCCCCCCCCCCCCATGGGTACAAGCCGAAGCTGAAGCATATAGACAATATGCCCCCACACCCTCCCACTGCAAAGTGGTCGTGGAGGTGCCACGGATAAAAAAAGCACCCAGCCCTCACTGTAAAGTGGGGGTGTAGGCACCATGGATAAAAAGCACCCAGCACTCACTGTAAATGAGGTTGGTGTTAGGAAGGGCAACCAGCTGTAGAAATCAAGCCAAAATCAGTTCCCGTATGAGCAAGGCATGGTCTGCCGACCGGACACTGCCCACAACAACAGGACAACCCGTCTAACCCATGCTAGGGTGGAAGAACGGACGTAAAACGGTGATGATGATGATGATATATTGTCTTTATATATTTGTTTATTTATGAGTGTTGTGTTGCCACCATCTCAGTCCATAAACTATAATAAGCAGGACTACATACTCCATGTTAGTTGTATGTATCCAACAGTGATATGGGATCACATGTAACATGAAGTAGGGGACAACAGGCCTAAACAACCTAGAGAATTTAGGGGTCAACAGGCCGAATTTAGGGGTCAACAGGCTGTCTGTATGCAGTCGATACATTTCAACAGTTTCCATCCAATTTTGTTCAAATTTGATATATAGGTTATTTAGGCCCCAGGGTATGTCAACATATAGTTTAAATCTTGCTCCCCCTAAAATAGCAGCGTTATTGGGCTATTTAAAGACGGCCATGTTCAGGAGAGAGAGGGTGGGGTCTTTATTTACAGTGGCGAAAGGCGTGCCCAGCAACGGGCTCGTTTGCTAGTATAAAATAAATCATAGTGTTGATATTTTATACGTCAAAGTCATTATCACCATCATCACCATCAATATCATCATCATCACCATCATCACCATCATCACCATCAATATCATCATCACCATCATCAACACCATCATCACCATCATCATCACCACCATCAACATCATCATCATCATCACCATCATCACCATTAACATCACCATCATCACCAGCATCACCATCAACATCAACATCACCATTATGACTGCCATCTTCATCATCACCATCATCACCATCATCACCATCATCAGCACTATTCCCATCATCATCATCATCATCATTTGTTTTTCCATGCTGCCATGGAATTGTAAATGAATACATACACACACATATTTACACACATACATACATACACAAACATACATACATACACACTCATACACACCCATATACATGCGTGTGTCTGTCTATCTGATTGGCTGTATGTATGTATGTATGTATGTATGCATACATATATACATACATACACATACAGACACACACACACTCACACACAGCTGCTGTTTGGTTCAGTGCTGACAGAGAGCTCAACTTCCAGTAAACAAACACACACACATACACACAGATACACACACTCACACACTTACACACTCACACACATACTTACACACACATACTTACACACACACTTACACACACACACACTTACTTACACACTTACACACTTACAGACATACTTACACACTTACACACTTACACACTTACTTACACACACTTACACACACACACACAGTTACACACACACACATACTTACACACTTACTTACACACACACACACACTTATACACACACACATACTTACACACACACACACACTTCAACACACACTTTCAAGGTGGTTGATTTTATCTAATCAAGGCTCGGAAATTGGAAATTAATGACACGATGACGTAACTGACTTATCTCCATTGCTATTGGTGGGTAACGTTACTACCACCACCACCACTATCACTACTACTACCACTACTACCACTACCACTACTACCACCACTACTACCACCACTACCACTACTACTACCACTACTACCACCACTACTACTACCACTACTACCACCACTACTACTACCACTACTACCACTACCACCACCACTACTACTACCACTACCACTACTACTACCACTACTACTACCACTACTACCATTACTACCACCACTACTACCACCACTACCACTACTACCACCACTACTACTACCACTACCACCACTACTACCACCACTACCACTACTACCACCACTACTACTACCACTACCACCACTAATACCACTACTACCACCACTACTACCACCCCTACCACTACTACTACCACTACTACCACCACTACTACCACCACTACTACTACCACTACTACTACCACCACTACTACTACCACCACTACTACTACCACCACTACTACTACCACTACTACCACCACTACTACTACTACCACCACTACTACTATCACTACCACCACCACCACCACCACCACCACTACTACTACTACCACTACTACTACCACCACTACAACTACTACCACTACTACCAATACTACCATTACTACTACCACTACCACTACTACTACCATTACCACTACTACCACTACTACTACTACTACAACAACAACAGACATATCTCCATTGCTATTGGTGGATAACGTTAAAACAACTACGACTACAATAGCAACAACAACAACAACAATAACAATGATAACAACAACGATAACAGCAGCAGCAGCAGCAACAACAGCAGCAACAATGACAACAACAACAATATGACAGGAATGAGGATTTCATACAAATGAAACAGTTCTAGTCCTGTAGAAGTCATTTCATTATAATATATATATATATATATATATATATATATATATATATATATATATATATATATATATATATATATAACGAAGGAATTGTAGTAAGGAACCAGATGGACCATAACACACCAAAGTACTCAATACTTAGGGTAGTAGAGTGGGTAATATGAACGGGTAGGACCCCGACGGCTGAGCTCAAGCCGTTTCGACGGCTATTTCTGGAAATAGTCCAGAAATAGCCGTCGAAACAGCTTGAGCTCAGCCGTCGGGGTCCTACTTGTTCCTAATATATATATATATATATATATATATATATATATATATATATATATATATATATATATATGAACGGGTAGGACCCCGACGGCTGAGCTCAAGCCGTTTCGACGGCTATTTCTGGACTCAGCCGTTGGGGTCTTACTTGTTCATATTACCCACTCTACTACCCTAAGTATTGAGTACTTTGGTGCGTTATGGTCCATCTGGTTCCTTACCACATTTCCTTTGTTATATATATATATATATATATATATATATATATATATATATATATATCCAGCGAGTGTAACTTGGAGTTACTGTAGGTTCACCCGAGTGAGCACTCGATGTCTAGGTTCACTCCAGTGTCGAGGTGTAGAGCTAGACAGAGTGTATTATAGTGAAAAAAAGATAACAAGGACGATTGGTTACTCCTTCATTACATTTATTAGTAGGTGACACGTGTTTCGCCACTGTTCGGCTCAAGGTTCGATCTGTATCGACCTGACCTGACTCTGTAATCCACGGCTCGTCAGACCCCTTATAATGGTAATGGACGAATAAATATACATGCCGTCTGATAGTGTCAGATGTTCCTATGGTGGTCAGTGAAGTTTGTTTTGACTGGTGGTTTAATTCATAGGGATGTGTTTTGCCTATAGTGTATGTGGGAGGGGGTGGGTGTGGTGATAAGTTGGTGGGGTTGGGTCGAAGTGGGTGGCGGTGTGGGGGTGCTGGTTGTCGGTAGACAGTTTGGCTTGTAGATGTGGCTGATTTTTGTGTGTGGTGTGGTGTGGTGTGCGTGTGGTGTGCGTGTGGTGTGGTGTGGTGTGCGTGTGGTGTGGTGTGGTGTGGTGTTGTTGTTTGTGATAAGGATGAACGGTTGCAGTGTTTGTGGTGGTGTGATGATTGTGGTCGTGGGTTGTTAAGGGGGCCCAATTCTATAAGGAGATACATATATACACACACGCAGCCTGGCAAATATATTATATATACATACACGTGTGTATATATATATAGCCTATGGGGATGGTGGTTGTAAAAACATACTTACACACAGACACACACACATGCGTTGTTTAGGGTGGGATGATAGGCGTGGTATGTGTTGGAGGTGTGGCGATGTGTTTGGTGGTGGTGTGTCTGCAGTTTATTTTGCCTTTCATCCTTACAGGGTCGATAAAATAAAGTACCAGTAATACACTGGGTAATTGATGGCCTTGTGCCAAATGTAGAAACAATTATTATGTCTGGTTTGGCAGTATCGGTAGAGGGTCGGACAACATGCTTTGTAGCACAGAGTTACGCCCCTTTCTGATCTGAGTTCAAATCCTGCTGAGGTTAACTTTGCTTTTCATCCTTACAGGGTCGATAAAATAAAGTACCAGTAATGTACTGGGTAATTGCTGGCCTTGTGCCAAAAACTAGAAACAATTATTATGTCAGATCTTGAGTTTATGGCTGATTTCAATTTAATGATCTCAGCTGCCTCAGCCAGGCATAACCTGCAGTGGTTTCTGTCGTTGGGGAGTTGGGCCACGCGTCTTTTAACTGACCATTTGATCTGGTATTCCATGTTCTTGTCTTTGAGGTCCCAGATCAAGTCCTCCAGTCTTGTTTGGGAGCGTTTTTACCTGTGTCTGAAGGAGCTTTTGTGGTTATGTCAGCACTCCTTGAACGTAGTCGAGGTCGCCCCTATATAGGAGAACTCTTTTCTGCCAGCTGTGACATCGCACCGGTAAATAATGTTTTTAACGAGGCACTTCCTGTTCAATGGGCATTCTACCCGCTTTTTGCAGTTGCAGTTGGGGGTTATGGGTTTGTTGTTAGGTTAACATCACACTTTACAGTGAACTCTCCACTGGTCATCATGACATGAAGGAAGTGATACAAGGATTATTTGAAAAATTCTCTTGGTGCCTGTCACATGGACCATCACGCCTGGCATCTTACAATCAACCATGCTGTCTCCTCCTTCGAAAACACCCACAGAGCTACTCTCAAGGACAAAAGGCACAGGGGGAAGAACCACAACATCAAGTCATCAAACTCTGACCAAACCTGCAGCTACAGCTGTCCCTGCCTGTCCCACATTGATTGGAACAGCCACGAGCATGCCTGCAGTCAATGTGGACCACCAACTTCATAATCATGATGATGATGATGATGATGATATATGTATGGTCTCATAACTCCCGAGAGAGTTGTAGAGTGCTGTAGTGACATACAGCATTTCTAGGGGATTTTAAACCTTGTGGAGCCCATCCCCTCCCCAGGTCTGAACACAGTTGATTATTTCCATAGAAGGAGAGAGAGAGAGAATGGAAGTAAGCAAGAGATATAGAGAAAGAATCGATCCCAGTATGAGACTGGTACTTTTTTAATGACCTCAAATGGATGAAAGACGAAGTCGACCTTCGTGGGAATGAAACTCAGAGAGCAGTGAGCTGGAACGAACACTACAAAGCATTCTAACGATTCTGCCAATTAACCACCTTTGTGTGTAGGTAACAGTAGGTAAATACATAGAAATGTATAAAAAAAGGATTAAAAATCAATAAACAATTCACAACACATGAATTTGATTACACCAATTCATTATATTGATCATAATCAAATTATCTAAATATAACATTAACCCCTTTTGATCCCAACACCGCTCTGGTTCTATGAAACAAAATCATCCATTTAAAAGATTCCTATTTAAATTAATGTCTTCTGTGAATACAAGTGGCTGAAATAGGGCTCTTCCAAAGGGTTTTTGCAGCAAGATTACTCAATAGAGTGTATAGCTCAGAGATCAGAGAGTCACTCCAGGTAGAGTCACTTCTCTCAATTAAGAGATCACAGCTCCGATATTACAGACATGTGGTTAGAATGTCTCAGGAAAAAAAATCACTGGACAGATCTTATGGGCAAAACTAAGCAGCAGGAGATCCAGGGGTAGATCTCGATCAAGATGGTTGAATAACATCCATGAACTTGGCTGGTCTTTCTTGGGGGTCCAGCTGAATAAACTGGAAACAGTTGCTTCTGACAGGACCTGCTGGAAGGAGTGTTTGAGGACTATTCCCATATGACTCTCTCAGGAATAATTGGACAAAGAAGAAGTCTTCCAACATAATCTTAATAAAGAACTATATATAAAAATGCAAGTCCAAAGAACCATTAGATAAAATATACACAGTATTTCCTCTCCTAACCAGTGTAAATTAACCACATAAAAAATCATTTAAACGAGGCTATAAGTTTAAAATGTACTTATGAAGAAATAATAGACAAATGATACAGATTATTTTCCGCGATGTGCAGCCATATGTCACTTATCTAATTATTTCTTCTAGCCTGTAGAAATTGACTAGACAAATAGTTAACTACACGGAATTAGGTACAAAATAGAAGTTTGAAGAAAAAATGCACATAAATTTTACCAAAATTCTAATCTCGACCACCGGTGATTTCGTTCCACTTTTTGGATATACCCGATCTTGGATACATCCACGGGGCCTGGAACTCTTCAGGAGATACCTCAGACTCGACTAAGTTTCTTCTACCATGATCTCCGCCAGAAATGAATTCAAAATGGTTAAGAACTATCACGTGGCTAGTGGTCAAGGCAGAAAGTTTGTGATTGGTGCCTGTCGGTGAGTAGGCTGGTTGCTAGAAAGCGCAGCCCAATACTGCCTAAAGTTTCACTCAACCTTACGGGAGTATATATTAAATTAAGTTATTATCTTAGTAATAAAATAATTGCAGACGGCAATTTTGCCTTTCCCTTTTTGAGGTTGATAAAAAAAGTACCAGTTTAGTACCGGGATCTATTCTTCCTCTCACTCCCTCCCTCGATCTCTCCCTCTCCTTCTCTAGAAGAAATTGGCTGTGTTCAGATCTGGAGAGGGGATGGAAAATACCAAGGTAAGTAAAAAAGTATCAGTCAAGTACTGGGGGGGGGGGGGGGGGGGGGGGGCTGAGGGGGGGGGGGGGGGGTCGATTCTTTATCTATATCTCTCTCTTTCTCACTTCCTCTCTCTCTCAACTTCTCTGAAAGGGAAGAAATTGGTTGTGCTGAGAGCTGGAGAGAAGATGGGCTCTGTCAGGTTTTAAAATGCCCAAGACACATTAAATATTGGTGGTGGTAGTGGGAGGGGTTAGTAGTGGTGGTGGTGGTGGTGGTTGTGGTGGTAGTGGTGGTGGTGATGGTGGTTGTGGTGGTGGTAGTGTGTGTGTGGGAGGGGGGTAGTAGTAGTGGTGGTGGTGGTTGTGGTGGTGATAGTGTTGGTGGTGGTGGTGGTAGTAGTGGTGGTTGTGGTGGTGATAGTGGCGGTAGTGGTGGTGGTGGTAGTAGTAGTAGTTGGGGTAGTGGTGGTAGTAGTAACAGGGGTGGTGGTGGTAGTAGTAACAGGGGTGATGGTGGTGGTGGTAGTAGTAGTATGGGTGGTGGTGGTGGTGGTAGTAGTAGTATGGGTGGGGGTGGTGGTGGTGGTGGTAGTAGTAGTATGGGTGGGGGTGATGGTGGTGGGGAAGTGGGGTGATATAGATAAAAGGTGTGAGAAAAATCAATCAATAAACTCAATCAAATTTATTGATGACTCACCGAATCTCATTTCTGACATATTTTAACTGTCTTCTCTCCCTCTCTCTCTTCTCCCACTCTCTCCCTTCTCTCTCTTCTCCCACTCTCTCTCTCTTGTTGGTGTGTGTGTGTATATATTATTATTATTAGTATTATTATTATTATTATTGTTATTCAGTTATTATAGGGCAGTGGATTGGCAGTATCGGTAGAGGGTCAGACGCCATACTTTGTAGCATAGAGTTAAGGCCCTTTATGATCTGAGTTCAACTTTGCCTTTCATCCTTACGAGGCCAATAAAATAAAGTACCAGTAATTGCTGGCCTTGTGCCAAAAGTAGAAACAATTATTATTGTTATTCAGTTGATGAAAGTTGGTTGACCAAAAATCTGCCAACTTTTTTTAAAAACAGACTTGAAGCACTCTACGGTTTGTATTCCTTAGGATTTTCTCTGTAAGGTATCACCCTGAGATTTAGTATAATAAATGAGGCGGTTTTATTCGTACATCTTCATTTTATTGTCTAATTCATTATATGTATTTCAAAGATGCACGTTTTCATCAGATAAATCAAGATCATCATCATCATCATCATCATCATCGTTTAACGTCCATCTTCTACGCTTGCATGGGTTTGGACGGGAGTTTTCCCACTTGAGGCAAGATTGGTTGTCCTGCTCGTATAGGACTGTCTGGCAGGTTTTCTACGGCTGGATGCCCTTCCTAACACTGATGTATATATATATATATATATATATATATATATATATATTTATTTATTAAAATAACGGATTAAAGTTTAAGCTCTCCAGCTATCTATTTAAGGCTGTACATGGCTATGGTGCGGCCACACTTAGAATTTGCATCACCAGTCTGGAACCCCTATCTTGCTCAGAACATTGACCGCCCAACAGGGTTCTTCTGTCATGTTAATGACCGACAACCTTCCTAGTGTTGGTGCCACAATAATACAGAATAGATTCTGTACAGTGGTTGGTATTAGAAAGATCTCCCAGCCAAAGAAACCATACAAAATTGGTTGAAAAGACCCTTCACACACAATAAATATACTAAAATATACTTGATAGAGCGCAGAATCATTTGTAAGTGAGATGCAGGCCCCCAGCCTATCTTAGAGGTCAGTAGCCCCCACGTAAGTACTGACTCAGGCCAGTCCAACCCTTTGTAGCAGTGAAAATAGATGTTAAATGATGATGATATTTAGATGTAGACACAGACACACAGACATACACACACACACAGACAGACACACATACACAGCTACACACACACACACACACACAGCTACACATACACACACTCCATGTCTATGTTACAGATGTAGAAATAAAAAATGGGTTAATTGCAAATCAATCGATTCATTATAAACGTCAAGTGTAGCCTAGACTACAATAAATCAATGTCATAAGTTACTAATTATGACAGGTCATAAATACAACATTAGACAGTTATTTAGTCGCACTGACCATTTGTCATAATCTGGTGGTAATTGTGTCACCAAACTAACGAAATACATGTAATTATATGCCATAAGCTACTTATCATGACAGGTCATAAATATAAGATTAGTCATATTTATTTCCAGATACATTGGTCAGTATGGTTGACATAGTCTGCTGATCATTGTGTGACTAAACCAACGAATACTTGTAACAGTTGAATTGGTAAAGTTGTCATTATATGTCATAAACTACTAATTATGACATGTCACAAACTACTAATTATGACATGTTATAAATATATAATTTGTTAAGCATGTATATTCAGAAGACTAGTGGATAGATTGTTGTAAAACTTTGCAGTATTAGAGAAAACACTTTAATTCTTAATGTGATGCAGTCATAGTGTTGTTTTGTAGTTCTCAAAAATGTATTGGTAATGTAGTTTCATGCGGTTTCTTAATTCAGATGTTTATAGTATCTTTACTAGATTGTTGGGAAAATTTACTGTACTATAATAAATACTATAATCATTAATGTACTGTAGGCATAATGTTGTTTCATACATTTACAAGAATATCTTGTTAATGTGATTTCATGGGGTTTGTTAATTAAAATATTTATAGTATTTTTACTAGTGGACAGATCGTGAAACTTTGCAGTATTAGAGTAAAGACTTTAATTTATAATGTGATGTAGTCATAATATCGTTTTGTAGTTTTCAAGAATATCTTGCCAATGAGGTTTCATGTGCTTTGTTAATTTAAAGTATCTTTACTGGTTGACAGATTGTTGTGAAAATTTGCAGTATTAGAATAAAGGCTTTTATTTTTCATGTGATGTAGTCATTTTCCCTAAAAAAATAATGTTGCTTATGTTAAATTGTTAGTTAATATTTAATGCTCTGTTATGATTTAGCAGAAAATATCTAAAACAGTTTTGTTAATTCAAATTTTCATAGTATCTTTACTAGCGGACAGATTGTTGTGAAAATTTACAGTATTAGAATAAATACTTAAATACTTAATATAATGTCGTCATAGTTTTGTTTTGTACTTTTACAAGAATGTCTTGCTAATGTATTTTCATGTGGTTTGTTAATTCAAATATTTATTGTATCTTACTAGTAGACATAGGTCACTTCAGAGGATCTCTACATTCCAGAACCACATCATGGCAGCGACTGTATCTGTATCAGTGAGCTGCTCAACATTACAGACTTAGACCAATTACATCAATTGTCAAGTCAACAATACTCAAACTATATGGTCATATAAAAAGATCAACTCGTGGTGTGAGTAGGTTATGCCTGGAAGGAAGGTTGGCTGGTAAGAGAAGCAGAGGCTGGCAGCCAAAACGATGGCTTGATAATGTCAACTTATGGACTGGACTTGATCTTTGCTCTCTAAACTCTGCTGCTAGTGACCGAACTTTGTGGAGAAAAAATATCTCATGTTGATGCGCAGTCTGCAAGTGGCAGAGTTTAGCATCAAAGTAGTACTAGTAGACAAATTGTGAAAATTTGCAGTATTAACTCTTAAGATCTTGTAATGATTTAGCAGAAAATATCTAAAACAGGTTTGTTAATCCAATGTTTATAGTATCTTTACTAATGGACAGATCATTGTCAATATTTGCAGTGAACTATAATTTTTAACATGATGCAGTCATAGTGCTGTTTTGTACTTTATAAGAATGTCTAGTTAATGTGGTTTCATGTGGTACAGGATGGCAGCACAACGTCTTTGCTTGGCTGAGGCAATGGAATAAAACAAGTCCTACATAGTAACCAACATGTGTTAAGACAACAAAACTGGGAGAGGAGGCAGTGTGTGTGTCTGTGCGTGTGCCTCTATGTATGTGTGTATCTGTGTGTGTGTGTGTCACTGTATCTGTGTGTGTACCTCTGTCTGTCTGTGTGTGTGTGCGTGTCTGTGTGTGTCACTGTATCTGTGTGTGTACCTCTGTGTCTGTGTGTGCCTCTGTGTCGGTGTGTATCTCTGTGTCCGTGTGTGCCTGTGTGTCTGTGTGTCTCTGTGTCTGTGTGTGTCTCTGTGTCTGTGTGTCTCTGTTCTGTGTCTGTGTGTCTCTGTGTCTGTGTGTCTCTGTGTCTCTGTGTCTGTGTGTGTGTGTCACTATGTGTCTCTGTGTCTGTGTGTGTGTGTCACTATGTGTCTCTGCATATGTATGTGTATCTGGTCGTGTGTGTGTGTGTGTGTGTACATGTGTATGTGGCGGGGGGGGGGGGGGCAGCAGAAATCAGTATCTAAAGTACAAAGCAATCAATGATAGGGAATAGTAGATTATATAGAGCAACAGAATAACAGATTATATAGAATAACAGAATAACAGATTATATAAACTAACAGAATACATCATAGAGTGAAAGATTAGTGGTTAGAAAAACAAAGTAGATTCTGAAGTTAGACTACAACAACTACAACAATAATAATAATATTAATAATGATAATATTATTGAATATCTATCTATCTATCTATCTATCTATCTACCTGTCTATCTATCTACCTGTCTACCTCCCTACCTATCTATTTACCTACCTACCTATCTATCTATCTATCTATCTAAAATGGGCGACTGGCACATCGAATGTGCTCAGGCGCTCACAGTCCTCTGGCAAACAGACCTGGCGATCAGTGGAGACTCCACTTCGACATTCTATAGAGGGTTGGTCCGCAGCAAGTGCGACGACGCGCTCGGAGAAACTCTAGGCATAGAGGAGGACAAACTGGCCAGTGTGTTCGGTAGGACCTTCCATCCGGGACCAATGGGCAACTTCCAAAAGTCCCTGGCCTGGCAGTGCTACCGAGGAGCTCTACCAGTTCGAGACAAGCTCTACAGACACGGGCGCCCGGGTAGGGACCCTTCGAAAAAGATCTGTCCGAGATGCGTGCGCGACGAGGAAACCGTCGCGCACGCATTTGTACACTGCCCGGGCGTTACCGACCTGTGGGGCTATGTAGAACGACTATTGTCGCGGGTGGGACCAATCCAGTTGACCACCGAGTCCATTGTCATGATCAAACCGCCACCCTCCTTCAAAAACGAAGGAGAGGTGGTTTTCCTTTGTGTGATAGCTATGGCGAAAGAGGTTGTATGGTGGACAAGGTTGAAAGGGCTGAGGTCAGACACCTTTCTCTCCGGCCAACAACTGATTCTTTTTTTAATACCACTTTGGAAGAAGAATCAGGATGGAGAGAGAGGTGCTGTACCCCAGCAAGTTTTATGAAAGGTGGGTGAAAGTGGCGAGACTGGCCCGAGTGAATGGGCCTTCTCTCTATATCAGCACGTAGGTTGAGGAAAAGGAGGAGGAGAGGAAAGGAGTACAAACTCTTCGTACTCCTGGAGATGAGGGTTGCACATTTTTTCGGGGGTATGTGTTACCCGTAAGTAATGTCTCCCCCTATTGGGGAAAATCGACTAATTTTTTAAATTGCATTTGTGATAGTATTTTACACATTTTTATTGTATGTAAACTTCAACCTTTGTATTTGTCCCCTTCTTTTGTGCCCCTGTGTCTAATAAAGAAATATATCTATATATCTAGCTAGCTATCTACCTATCTATCTATCTACCTACCTATCTATCTATAAAATCCAGCTGACTGCCGAGTCCATAGTAAGGATTAAACCGCCAGCCTCTTTCAAAAACGAAAGAGGGTCGGTTTTCCTCTGTATGGTGGCTATGGTGAAAGAGGTTATATGGTGGACGAGGTTGAGAGGACTGAGGACAGATGCCTTTCTCTCCGGACAACACCTCATTCTCTTCTTTAGGTACCACTTTAGAAGGAGAATCAGAGTGGAGAGAGAGGCACTGCACCCCAGTAAATTTACTGAAAGGTGGGTAAATGTGACAAAAATGGCCCGAGTGATTGGGCCTTCTCTGTATATAAGCTTGTAGGTTGAAGAAGAGAGCAAAAGAAAGAAAGGAGCACTTGCACAACACGCTCCTGAAGTTGAGGGTTGTTCTATCTACGGGGTATTAAACAACCCATTGGGGATTTCGATTGTTAAATTTGTTTGTTTCAATATTTTTACACGACTGTATGTAAAATCCCCGGCATGTCCTTGTTCTGTCCCTTTTCTTGTGCGCCCTAGTGGCTAATAAAGAAATATATCTATCGATCTATCTACCAGTCTACCAGTCTACCTACCTATCTACCTACCACTGTGTCATATCTAGGGCAAGTGTCATTTACCATGAACTTGTGTTGACCCAAGCCTTGTCAGTGAAATTTGGTAGACAGAAACTGTTTGGAAGCCCATCAGAAGGACTGTACATGTAATTCAAAAGGTCAGCCTTACCACACTCCCTTCTACAACTCCACCACCACCTAAAGAATTATAGCAAACGTCTGTGGAATACTCAACCATATACACAAGATAAAGCGTACCTGTAATTCAAAAGGACTGCTTTGTCACTGTCATGCTGAATCTCCCTGAGAATTATGTTATATGTACACTTGTCTGTGGAATACTCAGACTATAATGCAACACAGACCATACCTATCTATTACTACAACTACCACCAGTACCACCACTACAACAGCCACAGCCACAACCACCACCACTACTACCACTACTACGGCCACCACCACCACCACCACTACTACTACTACTACTACTGCCACCACCACTACTACTACTACTATTACTACTACTGCTACTACTGCCACCATCACTACCACTACTACTACTACTACTACCACTACCACCACTACTACTGCCACCACCACCACCACCACCACTACTACTACTACTGCCACCACCACCACTACTACTACTACTGCCACCACCACCACCACTACTACTATCACTACTACTACTACTACTGCCACCACCACTACTACTACTACTACTACTACTACTACTACTGCCACCACCACCACCACCCGTACCACCACCACCACCACTACTACTACTACTACTACTACTACTACTACTACTACTACTACTACTACTACTGCCACCACCACCCGTACCTCTACTACTACTACTACTACTACTACTACTACTGCTACTGTAGAACATGTCATTCCTTATACAAGATGTTGCTGTATGTTCCAATATCATCTTACTACTGTAGTGACATAGCCATCTTCTTCACGTTTTTATATATGTAAATACATATATATATATATATACACACACACATATATATATATACATAAATTTACATATATACATATATATATATATATATATATCTGCACACACATGCATATATATATATATATATATATACACACACACACGCATATACACACAAACACAGTCACCTGATCTGACTTGTTTCACATCAAGACAACTCGTCTAGCCCATGCTAGCATAGAAAATTGATGATGATGATGATGATGATATATATATATATATATATATATATATATCATCATAATAAAATAATAAAATAACCAGGATTAATTACATTAAATTATCTCATTGATTTATGAACATTTCTATCAATTATATATATATATATATATATATGGTAATTGCTGGCCTTGTGCCTAAAGTGGAAACAATTATTTTATATATATATATATATATATATATATAGTTAAAAGAATAGAGGTGTAACACACAAGTTATTATATATTGGTAAACGGAATAGAAAATGCTGACAAATTGTTCACAGTGAACAATTTGTCAGCATTTTCTATTCCATTTACCAATATATATATATATATATATAATAATTGTTTCTACTTTAGGCACAAGGCCAGCAATTACCCAGTGCATTACTGGTACTTTATTTTATCGACCCCATAAGGATGAAAGGAAAAGGCAACCTCGGCGGGAAGACTAAAATGAGTTTCAGAAGATCCCGTTAAGGGTGAAAGCAGCGATTCTTTGCTTAAACTTTAATCTGTTATTTTAATAAATATATATATATATTGAAGGATGAGTATTTTAAACTTTATTTTATCATGAGTTAAGGCTCTATTGTTTTTTCCCTGAATTTCACTAAATTCTGTTGGATGAATCTATATCCTGATTCTTTTTGAATTGAGTTTGAATTATTTTTCCCACATCTTACCCTAACTATTTTCCCATTTTGACGCTATAGTCACTTATATATTATGAAATACTGTTGGCTTCTTGCTCATAGTAATTTCTATACTTTTCATTTATATATATATATATATATATATATATTTAAGAGTTAAACAAGGTTCACTTAATACATTAAAGAATGATTACCTTGACTGAATCTTAACCATCTACTATGTCAGGGTATGTCATGTATCATTTTATTTTATCTGATGAGGACGTACTGTTGAACTTAACTCAGTACCTCTGAAATATGTATAATAAAATATAATTGATCACAAGAATATCTATTTTGTCAATATTTTGAATTTATATATATATATATATATATATATATAAAATATTAAACAAATAATGAATAAAACAATGAAACAGTTCCTTATATTAAACAAAAAAAGTTCATTATTTAACGATCGTTTCTAGGATATATATGTGTTAGAATTGGCATGCATATTCAACAGATCTATGTACAAAATTATACAAAATTATACAAACTATCAAGATTAAATATACATACCAACACATATATACGCCGTCTTCAGAAATAATTATTTCTGAAGACGGCGTATATATGTGTTGGTATGTATATTTAATCTTGATAGTTTGTATAATTTTGTATAATTTTGTACATAGATCTGTTGAATATGCATGCCAATTCTAACACATATATATCCTAGAAACGATCGTTAAATAATGAACTTTTTTTGTTTAATATAAGGAACTGTTTCATTGTTTTATTCATTATTTGTTTAATATTTTATCTTGACTCTGTATACCGTTTATCTTTCACCGAAAGTGATTTTTCATTACATCTCTTCTTTCCATGATATCTGGAATACATTGAGTTCTTCATACGGATTGGACACTACCGTAAACTCTTGGTAGATTTATCTACATATATATATATATATACGTTATTCCGGGTTGAATCGGAGGTAACTACAGTAAGTAAGGTACTCAATACATTGCAGAGTATAAAAGTTTTAATATAGATGAGATTCTACAGGACTAGAACTGTTTCATTCTTTAGAAATCATCAGGATATATATATACACACCCACACACACTACCAACACAAAAAACAAAATCACCACAACCACCACCATCACCATCACCAATACCAACACCACCGCCACTACCACCACCAATACCACCATCACCTTCACCAATACCAACACCACCACCACTACCAACACCACCGCCACTACCAATACCACCACCATCACCAAAACCAACACCAATACCACCACCACCACCACTACCTCCATTACCACTATGATCACCACCATCACCAAAACCAATACCAATACCACCACCACTACCTCCACCACCACCACCACCACCATCATCACCACCATCACCAAAACCAATACCAATACCACCACCACTACCTCCACCACCACCACCATCACCATCACCACCACCACCATCATCACCACCATCACCAAAACCAATACCAATACCACCACCACTACCTCCACCACCACCACCATCACCATCACCACCACCACCATCATCACCACCATCACCAAAACCCAAACCAATACCACCATCTTTACCACTACCATTACCACTACGTCTATCAAAGCAAGAATATGACATTGAAATTATGTGTTGATCATGCGCAATGGATGTTAGTAGTAGATATTATAGTAACAGACGATACACAGCCGTCTCTTCCTGCTTACACATACTCACTCTCTCTCTCTCTCTCTCTCTCACACACACACGCTTTCTCTCTTTCACTCTCTCACTCGCACACACTTTCTCTCCCTGTGCCTATCACCCTTTCTCACACAACCTCTTCCTCTTACTCTCTCTCATCCTCTTTTACCACCCCTCTCTCTCTATCTCTATCCCTCTTTCAGCAACCCTCTCTTTTTCTAACCTCTTCTCTCCCTATCCCTCTTTCACTACAGCAGCACTGCCGACCTTGGCCTTGAAAAATATACCTGGCTATCTTCTGTTTCCACTACTACTACTACTACTACTGTTACTACTGCTACTACTGCTACTACTACTGTTACTACTGCTACTACTGCTACTACTACTACTACTGTTACTACTGCTACTACTACTACTACTACTACTACTGCTGCTACTACTACTACTGTTACTACTGCTATTACTACTGCTACTACTGCTGCTACTACTGCTGCTGCTGCTGCTACTACTACTACTACTACTACTACTACTACTACTGCTACTACTACTACTACTGCTGCTGCTACTACTACTACTACTACTACTACTCGTGCTACTACTACTACTACTACTACTGTTACTACTGCTGCTACTACTACTACCCCCACCCCACCCCCACCATCACTACTACTACTACTAATACTACTGCTGCTACTACTACTACTACTACTACCATCACCCCACCCCACCCCCACTACTACTACTACTACTACTACTACTACTGCTACTACTACTACTACTACTACTACTACTACTACTACTACTACCATCACCCCACCCCACCCCCACTACTACTACTGCTACTACTACTACTACTGCCACCACCACCACCACCACCACCACCACCACTGCTGTTGCTGCAGCTGTTGTAAACATCACTGTAGGCAGCTTTAGTAGCAGCAGCAGTAGTAGTAATAGTAGCTTTATTATTATTATTATTCCACTGCGGACTTTGGGTTTTGGTGGAAACTCCACCTTGGCTTTCTTTAGAGGGTTAGTGGAGGGAAAGGGCGATGGTGTCCCTGGGGAAACTCTGGGTGTCGACAAAAGCCAACTAGCTAGTATCTGGTCTAGCAGTGCTACCAGGGAGCGTTGCCAGTTTGAGATAAACTTTACAGGGAAGGAAGTGCCCTCAGCTGGGCCTGTCTGAGGTGCGCATGTGGCGACAAGACCATCCTGCGTGCACTCATCCAGTGTCTAAAAACTGCCTGTCCTTCCTGGTTAAAGGAGGGTGGCAGGGCAATCTTCATGATGCAAAAGCAGATGTTCGACATAAACCCACATGTCATCGATACTCGGACACTGGATGAGTGCACGCAGGATGGTCTTGTCCCCACATGCGCACCTCAGACAGGCCCAGCTGAGGGCACTTCCTTCCCTGTAAAGTTTATCTCAAACTGGCAACGCTCCCTGGTAGCACTGCTAGACCAGATACTAGCTAGTTGGCTTATCGATGACATGTGGGTTTATGTCAAACATCTGCTTTTGCATCATGAAGATTGCCCTGCCACCCTCCTTTAACCAGGAAGGACAGGCAGTTTTTATCTGCCTGGTAGCCATGGTGAAAGAGGTTGTGAGGTGGACATGTCTGAAAGGATTGAAGACGGGCAATTTCCTCTTCGGCAACGCTCTCATTAACTTTTTCAGGTTTTACCTGAAAACGAAAATCAGTGTGGAGAGGGAAGTGCTGCTTCCCAGCCAATTCACTGAAAGGTGGGTGACAGAGGCAAGAAGGGCTCATGTAAATGGGCCTGCTCTGAATGTATGCCTGTAGTATTGAGGGAGGACAACTGGGAGAGGCCACTTTCCCTCTTTTGTGGGTTTTCTCCTCGAGTAACCCTTGGAGTTTCCTCACCTTTGGGGAATTTGTTGTCTTTTTTTTTAATGTTTATTTTCTTAATCTCTGTATTAAATTCTATTTTACACAAAACCCCTCACTGTACCACCCTGAACTGTCTTTAATGTCTCCTTAATTCAAATAAGAGCAATTAATAGAAAATTTGGACAATATAGAAAACGTTGTAGATGAGTGAATTAGGGCTTTAGTCTAGTAGTGAAAACAACTGATATGTTTCAGTCATATTGGATCTCGTCAGTGAAGCATATTCTATTCAGTTAGCAAGACTACGAGCATATAAATAGGTAGGTAGGTAGAGAGATAGATATATAGATAGATAGGTAGTTATTTATATATACATATATATTTATATATACATATATATTTATATATATGTATATATACCTAACTACCTGTCTATCTATCTCTCTCTATATATATATATCCATCTATCTATTTATCTATCTATCTACTTGTCTATCTATCATTTATATGCAGCTTATAGTGACGGGGACAGTCACATCATGGGAATGGTGTTAGAGCAAGCGGGTTGTTGGGTGTGTGGTCGGTGCCTGTTATCTTATCATCATTTTTACGTCCGCTTTTCCCTGTTTGCAAGGGTTGGACGGGAACTGATTCTGGCTTGATTTCTACGGCTGGATACCCTTCCTAACACCAACCTCATTTACAGTGAGTGCTGGGTGCTTTTTTGCCGTGGCACCTCCACGACCACTTTACAGTGGAATGATAAGGACCCCAGTCCCTATCATTTCATTTCTACAGCTGATTACAACTCCTGGAAGAAGAAAGCTAAACTCATCAGATAGGACCAAGGAAACAATGTTTCCATTGGTCTTTCTATTGCCAATACTATCTGCTGGTTACAACTCCTGGAAGAAGAAAGCTAAACTCATCAGATAGGACCAAGGAAACAATGTTCCATTGGTCTTTCCATTGCCAATACTATCTGCTAGTTACAACTCCTGGAAGAAGAAAGCTAAACTCATCAGATAGGACCAAGGAAACAATGTTTCCATTGGTCTTTCCATTGCCAATACTATCTGCTGGTTACAACTCCTGGAAGAAGAAAGCTAAACTCATCAGATAGGACCAAGGAAACAATGTTTCCATTGGTCTTTCTATTGCCAATACTATCTGCTGGTTACAACTCCTGGAAGATGAAAGGAGCTGATTATCAAACAATGTTTCCATTACAACTCCTGGCAGAAGGAGCAATGTGAGATTTAGCAAAATATTCCTCTGTCCCATCTGTGAATTTAACCAACAAGCTTATGATCATTAGCCCAAAACCTTAACCACTGAGCCACATGGCTTGTTATAGAAATAAAGTTTATTTAGTACAACACAATATACTGCAGCGTCTGCAAGAGATACTGCAATGTGGCAGGTGCAATCATCACTGCAATATGAACTGCACACATGCACTGCTGACTATTGCATGTGTAATATATATATATATGTGTGTGCATGTGCATGTGCATGGATGTAATGCACATCTTTACACACATGCACTACTAACTCTATTGCATGTACATATAGCAACATCATCATCATAATCATTTAGGCAGATAAATGGTGCTAAAATGCTTGTTATATCAGGCCAGAATCAGTTACCGTATGAGCAAGACAAGGTCAGCCAACCGGACACTGCCCACAACAGGACAACCCATCTAACCCATGCTAGCGTGGAAGCACGGACATAAAATGATGATGATGATGATATATATTTATATATATATATATATATATATATACAAATATATATATAAATATAATATATATATATATACATATACATGCATATACACATGAGCACTAATAATATGCAAATTAGTAAGTCCATCTCAGGATATTAGTATACATGACAGGGTATTTAAGCCCCTCGATTACTTATTTCTTGTAGTTGTTTAGTTGATGTACATAGATTCGCACGAAAATCCAACTAGGTCTGAAAACCAGTTGTTTATCATGTTTTCAATTCACAGGAAAATATGTATATTTGGCATGTTTACATGTCTATATAATAAAAATGTGTAAATTTATATGTATATTTACGCAGTCTCGATTACGTCTAATCTGTATATATACATACATATATATGTATATAATGCTTGTACATTCACCCCTAGATTCCTATTGCTCTCTTATGGTCAGAAACATATACTCTTACAACTAATACAGACCAATAAAATACGCACACTCCACTTTTCCCTTCACAATTCTGTATACACACACACCCTTACATTAACATACTTTTGCTCGTAGTTTCATACTCACAAGCACACACACTCTTTTACTTACATATACATACACATATCATCTTAGCTTCGTACGGACAT
>OZ024762.1:5702701-5707701 GCA_964016885.1 Eledone cirrhosa
CACACAACATATATATATATACACATACAACATATATATATATACATACACACACGCAACATACTGTAGGAGTAGAATTGGTGAAACACCAGAAATGTCACATATATACTCACACGATACTCCAGCATGGCCAGAAGACTCAACTCTATTCCTTTTGTATAGAACAGAACGGAGAGGGGGGGGGGACAAAAGAATGATAGGGTTTGTATGGAAGAAAAGAATGGTGGAGTTTGTATGGAAGAACAAAATGATGGGGTTTGTATGGAAGAACAGAATTGTAGGGTTTGTATGGAAGAACAGAATGATGGGGTTTGTATGGAAGAACAGAATGGTGGGGTTTGTATGGAAGAACAGAATGGTGGAGTTTGTATGGAAGAACAGAATGGTGGGGTTTGTATGGAAGAACAGAATGGTGGAGTTTGTATGGAAGAACAGAATGGTGGGGTTTGTATGGAAGAACAGAATTGTAGGGTTTGTATGGAAGAACAGAATGATGGGGTTTGTATGGAAGAACAGAATGGTGGGGTTTGTATGGAAGAACAGAATGGTGGAGTTTGTATGGAAGAACAGAATGGTGGGGTTTGTATGGAAGAACAGAATTGTAGGGTTTGTATGGAAGAACAGAATGATGGATTTGTATGGAACAACAGAATGGTGGAGTTTGAATGGAACACCAGAATGGGGTGATTGTGTGGAGCAACAGAATGGGAGGGGGTATGGAACAACAGAATGACAATGTGGACTGAATTACATAAAGGTCATTTTAGATTGACAAGCTCCAACCCCCCCAGCCCTGCCACCCACCGAGATGACACTCACTAAGACACATACATAACTATGGATGTTGGCAGTGGCATACCGGGTCTAAAAATATTGGTTGCCAGGAGATAAAGGGGGCCTAACCAAATATAGAATGCTATCATTTAATATTTATAATGAATAAATAACATTTTAGAAAAATACATAAGTAAAAACAAAAGAGTGCAATCAATTTTTTTTACTAATTATAGTGTATATCATCATCATCATCATCATCATCATCGTTTAACGTCTATCTACCACGCTAGCATGGGTTTAGATGGGAATTGTCCCACTTGAAGCAAGATTGGTCGTCTCGCTCGTATAGGACACTCTGGCAGGTTTTCTACAGCTGGATTCCCTTCCTAACACCAACCACATTACAGCGTGTACTGTGTGTTTTTTTTGTCGTGGCACCTACACGGCCTCATTTATTTTGGACTGGATGTTGTGGTACCAGCATAACTTTACAGAGAGAGGGTGGTGTTGGTGGGAGTGGGGGTGGAGTATGGGTAGTGGGATGGGGGTGTATATAAGTGCCTACTGACTAGGTTTCGCTATGTACATAGACAAGGCGGGTCTTCTGTATATATATACTGTACATATTATTAACAGTATACAGTAATACTAAATGTTAATACAGAATGTTATAATTGAATACACATACATACATACACACACAAGCATATATACACATGCATACATACATACACAAACATACATACATACATACACAAACATATATACACATGCATACATGTGGCCTAGTGGTAAGAGTGTTGGGCTTACGATCATAATGTCATGAGTTCGATTCCTGGGTTGCGTGTTGTGTTCTTGAGCAAAACACTTCATTTCACGTTGCTCCAGTATACTCAGCTGAAAATGAGTACCAGCAATAGCTGGAGGTTTAACCCTGCGATGGACTGGCGTCCTGTCCAGGGGGGAGTCTTGTACTCTCAGTCGCTTCACGCCATGAAACCGGGATAACCACCGGCCAAATGAACCTTCTGGCTTAAGACAGACTTTAGACTTTAGATATATATATATATACACATACATACATATGCATATATACACATGCATACATACACATACATACGCACACACATACACACACATATATATATACTTACATGCACACATACATATACTTACATGCACACATACATACACATAGATACACACACACACATATATATATACATGCATACACACACACACACATATATATATACATACACACACACACACATATATACACACATACACAAACACACACACATATATATATATATATATATATATATATATATATATATATATATATACTTACATACACACAAATTATACTGGACACAAGGAGTTGAATAATGGCGTGGGAGACTATTGATAAAAATCTCCAATAATAATGACAGAACTATCATCAATGTTCAATAATTGATTACACTGAAGACAGGTTTTTTATTTAAGACTGTCCAGATTTTCAAGACCAGTGTTGGACTTACCTATAATCTAAATAAAGTATAATATATTTTAGGGCCACACACCTTCGGGGGCCTCATTAAAAAAAAAACATATTTTCATTTTATCATTAGTTTTTATTCTTTAACATTAAATCATTAAAAATCATATATATATATATATATATATATATATATATATATATTTGAAAAAAAGAAAAGAATGTCTTCACTTGTAGTTCTAAACAATTTGATTTAATTTTATATTATAATATTATGAGTTGGTGGATCTAGTAAGTTCTTTGTTAACCTCATGGGAAGATTTTTAAAGATTCCTGGTTAACTTTCCTGGCGATTGTCAAACTGAGATCAGGTTGTTTTGTGGTGTGTGACTCTATATATAAGAGAGATTTGGATGTGTCTGGGAGTGGGGTGCGGTGTTAATGAGTGTGGGCATAAAGGAGTGTTGATGAAGATTTAAAGGAATTAAAGCATACACATATACACACATACATATATACACAGAAAATGGTGAATGGTGACAGCAAGATAATTGAATGGGACTGCTGTTGGGTTTTTTTTAAAGAGTGTTTAAGAAAGGGGCTGTAAAAGTCCCCTCCTGCTGGTTCCATTTCAATAAATGACCTTTGATGAATATAATGGCAGGATGTTTTTCAAATTTGTTTCTTATAGCTGAATCAACTCTCTTAAATTTATAAAGAACACCTTCAACAATCTGATACAACACAATAAAGACTAAAGTGTTTAAAAAAAAAAAAAAAAAAAAAAAAAAAAAAAATAAATAAATAAATAAATAAAAAATTATATCCACTACTGAAGTTGATTTAATTGACTTTCACTCTCCTTCAAATTGCTGGCCTTGTGCCTAACTTAGAAATCATTATTAAGCTGGTGTTTGGAACAAAACTTAACAAAAGTTCCTATATAGAATTATGATAGAATCATCATCATTATCACCATTTAATGTCTATTTTTTCACACTTGCATGGATTAGATGGGTCGTCCACATTATTTGCTATATTAAAGATGAATTTAGGTGTGTGTCTGGTGGTGGTGGGGTTAATGAGATGTAAGATACATGTCTTTTGATAAGAATGGGATGACAGCAAAGAGAAGAATAAGGATAGTTTTGGAATATTTGTCAGAAATGTATGTTGTTGATATTGGTTTGTTAGGGGAAGTGTGTGTATGTGGGGGGAGCATGCTAGCTCACATATTCACTTCCCTGTATGTAAACATACTTACAGCCCATGAAGAAAAGAGAGAGAGTTGGGAGAATCCCATTTTTGAAGAAGGAATAACATTTTTTTGTGTTCAGTAGTAGTTTGTACTTTCTAATGAAGAATTCTTCTTTATATTTTCAGAAATGTTCGTTGTCCGACCATATCTTAGAGGAGGGGAAAATTGTAAATTTTTCCCTTTCCGCATGCTGTGAAGTGTTCACTACATGTGGTGTTTCTGACAGAGGGGTCTCTAATTTGTTGTTTAAGTACTCAAACTCTGTCGTGTAGACCCGTTCCGGTTTCACTAATATAGTATTCTTTACATTGTGGGCAGGTTGCACAGTAAATCAAGTTTTTGGTTTTGCAATTCATGTTTGCATTAACTTTGAAAAACTGGTTGTTTTTAAAGGAGATTTGCCCACCTTCTTCAATGAGTTCACAAGTTCCTCATCGAGGGTCCCCGCATTTCTTAACTTACAATGTTTTATTATTAGACGTAAATTTTGCCTTGGTAAGCATTTTTTTTTAGGTTGGGTGCTTGGCGTCTACTATATATTATTTGTGAGTCTTTTATGAGTGCATTCATTTTAGGGGACTGATGGAGAATCGGGAGATATTGTATAGAACTACAAGTGAAGTCATTCTTTTCCTTTTTTCAAATATACCTAACTGTACCAAGGACCTCACACATTTTCCAATATATATATATATATAAACAAAAGTGGACGTTTATTCCGCTAGAAAGAGGTAGGGTAATGTCCGTTACACCAGCTGAACAAATTAAGGGATTAGGGGCTGTTATATAAGGTATCAAAACATATCAAATATATTTGATTTTTGTGTTTCTCAATAAAAAAAAAAGATCAACCACTCTACTTTGGCATTGAGTACTTTTTTTTTCTCTCAGCCGTCAACCACATACGGATATATATATGTATATGGATATATATTCTTCCTCGGTCACTTATTCCTGAGAGGGACATGGGGTCAGAGTCTTTAAAGACTCCTTCCAGCTGTCAGAAGCTCTATCCCTGGGTCTCCTGTAGATTTTGCCCGTAATTTATCCTTTACCATTAACATTAATATAACAAATAATAATCACGTACGATTGATTTAAGTTTTTTTAGTCAAATTTTTTATGGGCAAAACATAGAAACAGGAGACCCAGGCATAGACCCCAAGCAAGATGGTTGGATAACATCCAAATGCTCCGCTGGTCTTGCTTAGGGATCCAACCGGATCTGCTGGAAATGGTCGCTTCTGACAGGAACCACTGGCAGAAATGTTTGAGGACTCTACCCTCACGACTCTCCCGAGAATAAGTGGGCAAAGAAGAAGAAGAAGAAGATGAAGAAGAATCATTTTTTTTTTTAGAGAAGGGACACCAATATCATATATCTTAAGGCCTCCTGGAGACTATTTTTAAAAGTTTCACTCCAGTAGTCATAACAGCCAACATTGTTAAATAACTGACTACAGTCACTGAAGACAGCTTTTT
>OZ024762.1:5720201-5740201 GCA_964016885.1 Eledone cirrhosa
ATAGATAAATGAAAGAGGGAAAGATTGGGTGAAAGAAATACCGAAAGAAGAATACAATGAAAGGATGGAAGAGTGAGTGAGTGAAGGAAGGAACGAATGAAGGGAGGAATGAAAGAACGACTGAATAAATGGCGAAGGAGTAAGAAAACGAGTGAGAGATTGAGAGAGAAATACAGAAAGAATAGAATGAAAGAATGGAAGAATGAGTGAGTGAAGGAATGAGTGAATGAGAGACACTTGCTTTGCATTTTTTTGTTTTGTACTTCGTTCAAAATATTCTTTATTCAATTCTCTAGTCACTGTTGATTGTTTCCAACAACAACAATAACAACAACACCGGCATCATCACCACCACCACCATAACATCAACAACAACAACTACCACCATCACTACATACGGCACACCAACACCGGTAGCAGTGGTGGTATATATAGTGATGATGGTATATACAGTGATACCACAATCATCACTGTGTATATATATATATATATATATATATATATATATATATATATATATATAGAGAGAGAGAGAGCGAGAGAGAGAGAGAGAGAGAGAGAGAGAGAGAGAGAGAGAGAGAGAGCGTCTGTGGTACTGAGACCGAGGAGACTATGGGAGAACTCAATGCATGGGAAGATACAGAGTGGGTATAGAGATTTGTAAAATTCCAACACGCAAGCTGAAACGGCTTGGCACTACAGTTGGGATTATATATATATATATATATATATATATATATATATATATATATATATATATATATATATATATATATATAAATTAAATTAATAAAAACAAAGAACAAGTTCCTTATATTAAAAAATTCATCATTTTACGATATTTCTGGGATGTGTGTTGGTATGTATATCATATAGATCTATGTAAAAATATTACAAATTGTCAGAGGAAATATACATACCTTCACATATACATGCCGTCCTCAGAAATGATATGTGTTTATTGAAAAAAACAAACGGGTTACTTGGTATAATGCTCCATTTAATCTACAAATTAAAGACAATATCCCTAAAAAATTCTTTGCTATCCTAGAGAAAAACTTCCCACCAAACCATAAATACCATCAAATTTTAAATAGATCAACTGTCAAATTTTCCTACTCCACTACCAAAAATATACAACAGAATTTAAGTGCGTACAACGCATATAAGTGTAAAAAAATTTACAAATATACCACCAACACATCAAACCAACCATAATACTAAAATAAACCGCAACAACCACCATCTCCTTCACCTATAACAAGTCGAGTAAACTCCACACCAAATTTGACTAACTCCCCTGATATAATATTCACGAATGGTTGTAACTGTAGAATCAAAAGAAATTGCCCATTAAAGGGAAATTGACTTATTAATAACATAGTCTATAAATGTAAAATTAGCACTAAGGACTCCACTTATTCATATATAGGAGCTATGTCTAACCAATTTAAAGTAAGATTTAATACCCACAAACATAGTTTTAAAAATGCCTCTCCAGGTCTGAACACAGCCAATTTTTTCTATAAAGGAAGAACCAACCCCAGTACTGGACTGGTACTTTTTTATTGACCTCAAAAGGATGAAAGGCAAAATTGACCACGCCAGGATTTGAACTCAGAGCATGCAAAGAGGTGAGACAAATATCGTAAAGCATTCTATCCGATATCTTAACAACTCCGCCAATTCGCCGCCTTATATATGCATATACATACGTAGATTAGAAAGAAACGAAGCTTGCATGCTCCAATGGATGTGTAATAGTAATGTACGCAAACGGCAAAGCATAAACGAATTGAGAGAGACTGAGCATAAGAGGTATCAAATGTTGTGTGCAGGAGAGGAGATTGAATTGATATGGTCATGTGATGCATATGAAGGACAACAGCTGTATAAAAAGTGCAGAGCGATCAAAATTGATAGAAGCTACAGAGTGAGTAGACCCAAAAAAACCTGGGAGGAGGTGATAAAAACTGACCTTGCTCACTTACACCTCTCTAAGACAATGTTACTGGATCGAGATCTTTGGCGCTAAACAGTTATACAGAGGACCCACCTTCCCTTGCATACAAACTTAAACCTACAGTCAGTAGGCACCTCTTAACCCAATATACACCCCACACACCCTACTCCCTCCTCCCATTTCCGTTCACTGTAAAGTGGTCGTGTAGGAGACATGGTAAAAAGGCTCCCAGTCCACACTGTAAAGTGGTCGTGTAGGAGACATGGTAAAAAGGCTCCCAGTCCACACTGTATAGTGGTCGTATAGGAGACATGGTGAAAAGGCTCCCAGTCCACACTGTATAGTGGTCGTATAGGAGACATGGTGAAAAGGCTCCCAGTCCACACTGTATAGTGGTCGTATAGGAGACATGGTAAAAAGGCTCCCAGTCCACACTGTATAGTGGTCGTGTAGGAGACATGGTAAAAAGGCTCCCAGTCCACACTGTATAGTGGTCGTGTAGGAGACATGGTAAAAAGGCTCCCAGTCCACACTGTAAAGTGGTCGTGTAGGAGACATGGTAAAAAGGCTCCCAGTCCACACTGTAAAGTGGTCGTGTAGGAGACATGGTAAAAAGGCTCCCAGTCCACACTGTATAGTGGTCGTATAGGAGACATGGTAAAAAGGCTCCCAGTCCACACTGTAAAGTGGTCGTGTAGGAGACACGGTAAAAAGGCTCCCAGTCCACACTGTAAAGTGGTCGTGTAGGAGACATGGTGAAAAGGCTCCCAGTCCACACTGTAAATGTGGTTGGCGTAGCATCATCATCATTTAATGTCCATCTTCCATGCTAGCATGGGTTAGATGGGTTTGTTCAACTTGAGGCAAGATTGGTCGGGTGGCCGTGTCTTGCTTGTATAGAACTATCTGGTAGGTTTTCTACGGCTGGATGCCCTTCCTAATGCCAAACACATTTACAGTGTGGACTGGGAGACTTTTTACCCTGTCTGCTATACAACCATTTTTCAGTGTGGACTGGGTGTTCTGTGGTACCAACATAACTTTACAGAGAAAGGGTAGTGTGGTGCCTCACATCTGTATAGACCCCTGCCTCACATCTGTATATCTACCCCTGCCTCACATCTGTATAGACCCCTGCCTCACTGCCTCACTGTCTTCGCTTGGACATCTAGAATATACCAAAGCTATCCAGTAATTCCATCCACACAGTATCAAGGCATGACACACATATATATCTATCTAAGACTGTCAACTGTCTTCACCTGATCATAATGACACACACACACACTGAGTGTGTGTGTGTGTGTGTGCGTGTGTGTCTGAATCCCTAAAACTCGAGAAGTACCCAACCGATTTTTTTCAAACTTTACATGTGTATTATGTTTCAGGGAGTGTTATGCACATACAAATTCAACTTTTTGATCCCCTAGGGCCCACATTAGGTGAAAAACTGCATTTTTTCAGGGTTTTAGGGGTTTTTTGAGGCGTTATGTCAGACCGATTTCCTTGAAATTGTAACTATGTATTAGTCAGTCTCTTCTTCATACCGTGAACAAAGAAAATCTAACTTTTTTATGGCCTAGGGCCCGCATTAGGTGAAAAACTTTATTTTTTCAGCTTTTTAGGGCTTTTTTGAGGCCTTACGTCTAGCCGATTTTCCCAATATTTCAAGGCATATTATGCACTGTAGCCTCAGTATATCTCTACCAACTGGGACAGCTCTGTCTTACTCTGGTGTGGTGAAATGAGAGGTAACCTCAGTATATCTCTACTGGGACAGCTCTGTCTTACTCTGGTGTAGTGAAATGAGAGGTAGCCTCAGTATATCTCTACCTACTGGGACAGCTCTGTCTTACCCTGGTGTAGTGAAATGAGAGGTAGCCTCAGTATATCTCTACTGGGACAGCTCTGTCTTACCCTGGTGTAGTGAAATGAGAGGTAGCCTCAGTATATCTCTACTGGGACAGCTCTGTCTTACTCTGGTGTGGTGAAATGAGAGGTAGCCTCAGTATATCTCTACTGGGACAGCTCTGTCTTACCCTGGTGTGGTGAAATGAGAGGTAGCCTCAGTATATCTCTACTGGGACAGCTCTGTCTTACCCTGGTGTGGTAAAATGAGAGGTAGCCTCAGTATATCTCTACTGGGACAGCTCTGTCTTACCCTGGTGTGGTGAAATGAGAGGTAGCCTCAGTAACAGATCACTTTGTTCTGTTATTTGAAACTTTTGATATTGTTAATACAGTAGAAATAGCAACGTCAAATAGAGTGACTTGCTCAAGGACACGATGATGATGATGATGATGAGGATTATGATGATGGTGATGGTGATGATGATGGTGATGATGATGGTGGTAATGATGATGGTGGTAATGATGATGATGATGGTGATGGTGATGATGATGATGGCAATGATGATAATGATGGTGATGGCGGTAATGATGATGATCATGGTGATGGTGATGATGATGATGGCAATGAAGATGGTGGTAATGATGATGATCATGGTGATGGTGATGATGATGATGGCAATGATGATGATGATGATGGTGATGGTGGTAATGATGATGATGAAGGCATGAATCAAACTCCCGACCTGACAATTGTGAACTAAAACAACCTAACCACTAAGCTATACACCTCCACAATTATATAACCAATCAAAATAGAATACATAGTCACACTTAACAATACAAAATCCTGTCAGCTTAGTCCACTATGTGTATATATATATATATATATATATATATATATATATATATATATATAATACTTAGCAAAGAAAACAGAAGCTAAATGTTGTTATGATGATGCTATAGATATATATGTATATACTAAATGTGCACATATATATATATATATATAGATATATGGATTGAGAGGGACAAGGCTGTGTGGTTACTGATAACGAGTGTTAGAAAAGGGAACACGAACAAGAGATAGACATTTTCCCTTCATCAGTTGTCTACTACAGGTCACAGATGTTTTAGTGCATTAGAGACAATACATCTATCTATAGCACACCCATAACTTATTATCAACACGTTATGAGGGAAAGAAAAGATGAAAAAGAGGCGATAGTGGAGAGAGAGAAAAAGAGAGAAAAAAAGAAAAAAAACATACCGAAAGAAGGGGATAACACAGGACAATGGCACATTGTAGTAATCAGGGGGAAAGAAAGGACAAAGTTAAAAAGAGGCAGTTGTGTTTAAGCCCAGGGGGCCTTATTAACATTGAGAGAGCAAGAGAACACGTCCGTTCTTGGTGAGAATGGTGTAAAGAGAACATGAGAACATACATGCTTCATTTCTTTCCAATCCTCGCAGGTCCTCTGCCCACTGTGCCCAGGTCTCACTACTATGTAATATTGCTGTTGGTATATAAGCATCGTACAATCTGCCCTTCATTTTTAAGGAAAAACCTTTTGTAGCTAACAAGGGTATTAGCTCTCTGAACTTTCTCCATCCCATTCTTACTCTGGATACTGTACTTTCGGAACACCCTCCTCTACTGCTGATTTTGTCACCCAGGTAACAGAAAGTGTCTACTATTTCTATAGAACCATCTGGACATTTGCAGGAGCTATAGTATCCAGTGGGAATTTGCTACTTACTGTACATGAGCATCGGCCACATATAAAACCTATGTTCTTTGATAGCCTGGCTGTGATACCACTACATCTTTTATGTACCCATAGTTTTTATATATATATATATAAGAAATTCTTTATTAAACATTACAAATAATAAGAGTTACTTCCCTGTCGATGTTTACTTATGTAAATTAAATATTAATAAATATATAATACATTTATGCATAAAAGCAGTTATATGGATTTACATGATTGTATATCCATATATTTAACATATATACATATATGTTAAAATATATTACCTTACGATAATTTTTTTATATAACGAATATAAATATATTTCATAATTCTAAAATATAACATATATGTATATACGCAAATATTTCCGCATTTATATATATAATTATGCATAAATATTTAATTAACTGATACAGCACCCTTTAATGGCTGCCCCACAACCAATATAAACACACTATTTTTCAAAATTCTCTCGCGTCTAAAGTAACAGTCTTTTTATCCGTTCAATATATCCCAGTGAAGGCGTGTGGCTGAGTGGTTTGAGAATTGGATTCACAATCTTGAGGTTGTGAGTTCGATTCCTGGACCAGGCGATGTGTTATGTCCTTGAGCAAGACACTTTATTTCACGTTGCTCCTTCTACCTGGAGTTGCGACCGATAGATAGTACTAGCACCTGGAAAGACCGATGAAAACATTGTTTAGTCGGTCCGATTTAACAAAAGTCAATCGATATATATATATCCCTGTTAAGGTATACCTTATGAAATTTTGAGTTTTGCTGCACATGCCCACTGTAAGCTGAAGATGAAGGTTTATATTTTGGTTATGTCACTATCTTATACATCATACATTATATTTTATCTGAAGAAAGCATACCATAATTTGGTATCCTTGAAATACGTATAATAAAAATACACACACACATATATATATATGGCACTTCTCCAAAATGGCTGACTAAATATCACGTCTTTTTCTAAAAAAAAAATATTTTTCCATTCCTTCCATTTCTCTCTATCTTTCTATTTCATCTTTTATTTCTAAATCTATTTTCTGATGAAGGACCAGTGACTGAAATGTTAAGCCTCTTTACCTACTATATCAAGCATTAAACTAATATATATATATTACTTATGTTGTGTATATATTTGTTTTTATCTTTTCTCTAACCCATTGCTATCCATTTTAAAAGAGGTTGGAAACCAACATTTGTCAAAAGCCAAAGATGTTGGAAACTCTCCTTTCCAGAGAGGTACTATGCTAGTATATATATTTTTTATATTTTGTTAACCCATTGTGGTCCTGCTCTTGACTTTGTCGTGCTCTATTATATATTACATACTATATAATATACAATATGCATTATCTATATATCTAAAACAGAGAATGTCTGTCTGTCTGACTCCCTAAAACTCAAGAACCACCCAACCGAGTTTTTTCAAACTTTACACATGTAATACTTATGGCCCTGCGAGTGTTTTGAGCAAAATCAATTTCAAATTTTCAATGCCCTAGGGACCGCATTATGCAATTTAGCGATCTCTCTCTATAATTCTTAGTCTTTCTTTTTAGATAGATACATAGATATAACGTTGAGCCTTATAATATCTGTCTGTATGTCTGTATGCCTGCATCACGACATTATAACGTCACTATATGTGTGTGTGTGTGTATATATGTATACTAGCTGTTTAACCCGGTTTTACCCGGGAGGTTTGGTTCACTGATATGAATTCAACTTCTTTTCTCCACCAAGAAACCAACAAAAATCACAAAAAGAGACCACGAAAAACAAAAAAATATTAAGAATAACAAACCGAAATCCTAATAAATTTGTTGTCAAATAAGGTTGAAAACAGAAATATGATTTTGAAGTGAAAAACGAACCACCGGAATGCCACCCATTTTAAACTGCTTATTGTAGTTAAATAAACTAATGAAATGCAAAGTATGCTTTGTTAATTTAAATGTGTTGTTTATACAGTAGAAGTCTGCTTAGAACATACTATATATTATATAATATATACTATATATAATATATAGTATATGATATATATATATATATATATACCTCGTCCAAACCCATGCAAGCGTGGAATATGGACGTTAAACGATGATGATGATGATGATGATGATGATATGTTATATGTTATATACTATATACAATATTATATATTATGTAATATATATTATATACTATATACTATATATCATATACTAAATACATTATACATTATATATTGTATACTATATACATTATATAATATATAACATAATATATATTACATTAATGTATTTGTTTTTCCTGCAATAGGATGTCATAACCATGGTAATACTGATTGCTTTGACATTTGCACATTTTCACATGTACAACAAAATACTATCACCTCTCTCTCTCTCTCTCTCTCTCTACCTACCTACCTACCTCTCTCTCTCTCATGTACAACAAAATACTATCACCTCTCTCTCTCTCTCTCCCTACCCCTCTCTCTCTACCTACCCCTCTCTCTCTCTCATGTACAACAAAATACTATCACCCCCCTCACTCTCTCTCATGTACAACAAAATACTATCACCTCTCTCTCTCTCTCTACCCCTCTCTCTCTCTCTCTCTCTCTCTACCTACCTCTCTCTCTCTCTCTACCTACCCCTCTCTCTCTCTCATGTACAACAAAATACTATCACCCCCCTCACTCTCTCACATGTACAACAAAATACTATCACCTCTCTCTCTCTCTTTCTACCTACCTCTCTCTCTCTCTACCTACCTCTCTCTCTCTCTCTCTCACATGTACAACAAAATACTATCACCCCCCCTCACTCTCTCACATGTACAACAAAATACTATCACCTCTCTCTCTATATCTCATTCACACTCTCTCTTTCTTCCTCCCCCCTCTCTCTCTCTCCCCCTCTCACACACACTCTCCCCCTCTATATCTCCTACACCACTCCCTGTCTCAGACACACACCCCAGTGTCTCTGTCATGTGTTTCTCTTTCCATTAGATATTTTACACAGATGCCCCACCCCTCTCCCCCTGCCCCACTCCACTCCACCGTGCCTACCCTGCTCCACCATGGCCCAACCCTTCCCCACTCTGTCCCACCCTACCCTGTCCCATCCAGCCTCACCTACTCCACCCTGCTCCACCCCACTCTGTCCCATCCAGCCTCATCTGCTCCACCCTGCTACCCTCCACCCTGCCCCACCATACTCCACCCCACTCCACGCTGCTCCACCCCACTCCACCCTGCCCCACCCCACTCCACGCTGCTCCACCCCACTCCACGCTGCTCCACCCCACTCCACTTTTTCTCTTTCTTCTCTCTCTCTCACCCCCTGAATCTCTCACTCTTTCTGTATCTAGCTATCCATAATAAGTGCATGTCTCTCTTTCCATATATATACAGCGTTATTTAGAAAGAAAATTACAGGGTCGATAAAATAAAGTACCAGTAATGCACTGGGTAATTGCTGGCCTTGTGCCTAAAGTAGAAACAGTTATTTAGAAAGAAAATTGTGTTTATCTGGTTTAGAATAGGTATACCATATCCCTGTGTGCCGTAAAAAGTGACAAAAAGTGTTGATGCAAAGGAAGGGCATCCGACTACAAAACATTGCCTCAAAAAGTCCCATCCAACCCATGCCAGCATGGAAAGGCTAAGAATAATAATGGCTGAAACTTGACAAGAACATATATATATATACCTATCTCTTTCTCCAGGTGAAAGCATGTGGATGTGGCTTAGTGGTTAGAGAATTGGATTCGCAATCATGAGGTTGCAGGTTTGATTCTCGGATCAGGCGATGTGTTATGTCCTTGAGCAAGACACTTTATTTCATGTTGCTCCTTCTGTCAGATGTTTCAGCCACAAGATAGTATCAGCAATGGAAAGACCAAGGGAAACATTGGTCCAATTTGATGAGGTCCACCCCACTCAGTAATCAAATGAGGTCTGGAAGCTTGTGATTGATTTCTACTCTATACTGATGATGCACAAAGCTACAGAAATAGATGGCTTTCAACATAAAAAAAAACCTGAAATATGAAATAAATTAAATTTAATTGTATAAACATAACATTTAGAAAGTCACTTGAAAAAGAGACAACAAAAAACAACAAAAGAAGCTGGTCATGAGATCAAACAAACGAAATTAAGCTTCCATTTGTCTTCCATTGTTGATATTGTCTGGTGGTCATAAATTTGTTGGAAAAAAATAGGTTGGGTGGGGTGGAGTGAGGTGGGGGGAATAGATAAATAAATGAAACAAATACTTTTCATATCTTCACTTGCTTCACACATACACATGCACGCATACAGGCATATACATATATACATACCCATGTACACTTACATATACACACATACATACACCCATACATGTAGACACACATATATACATATAAACGCACATACATACACACACACATACATATACATGCACATATGTACATATACATACATATACACAGTTGTTTCCTTGAGCCAGACACTTTATTTCACATTGATCCAGTTTACTCAGCTGTAGAAATGAAATAATAGGGACTGGGGTCCCTATTATTCCACTGCAAGGTGGTCGTGGAGGTGCCACGGCAAAATAGCACCCAGCACTCACTGTAAATGAGGTTGGTGTTAGGAAGAGCATCCAGCTGTAGAAATCAAGCCAGAATCAGTTCCCGCCCCGCCCTTGCAAGCAGGGAAAAGCGGATGTAAAAATGAAAAAATGAAATGAATGAAATGATAGTGGTTAGAGCTTCGGGCTTACAATTGTCAAAGGTCATGAGTTCGATTCTTGGACTGGATTTGCATTGAGCAAGACACTTTATTTCACGTTGCTACAGTTCACTCAGCTGTAGAAACGAGTTGCCTTTCATCCTTACAGGATTATACCTTTCAGGTATATTATAAGAAGGTATATGACCAGCCACTCCCCACAGGTAGATTATAAGAAGGTATATGACCAGCCACTCCCCACAGGTAGATTATAAGAAGGTATATGACCAGCCCCACCCCACAGGTAGATTATAAGAAGGTATATAACCAGTCACTCCCCACAGGTAGATTATAAGAAGGTATATGACCAGCCCCACCCCACAGGTAGATTATAAGAAGGTATATGACCAGCCCCACCCCACAGGTAGATTATAAGAAGGTATATGACCAGCCCCACCCCACAGGTAGATTATAAGAAGGTATATAACCAGTCACTCCCCACAGGTAGATTATAAGAAGGTATATGACCAGCCCCACCCCACAGGTAGATTATAAGAAGGTATATGACCAGCCCCACCCCACAGGTAGATTATAAGAAGGTATATGACCAGCCCCACCCCACAGGTAGATTATAAGAAGGTATATAACCAGTCACTCCCCACAGGTAGATTATAAGAAGGTATATGACCAGCCCCACCCCACAGGTAGATTATAAGAAGGTATATGACCAGCCCCACCCCACAGGTAGATTATAAGAAGGTATATGACCAGCCCCACCCCACAGGTAGATTATAAGAAGGTATATGACCAGCCCCACCCCACAGGTAGATTATAAGAAGGTATATGACCAGCCCCACCCCACAGGTAGATTATAAGAAGGTATATAACCAGCCCCACCCCACAGGTAGATTATAAGAAGGTATATAACCAGCCCCACCCCACAGGTAGATTATAAGAAGGTATATAACCAGCCACTCCCCACAGGTAGATTATAAGAAGGTATATAACCAGCCCCACCCCACAGGTAGATTATAAGAAGGTATATAACCAGCCACTCCCCACAGGTAGATTATAAGAAGGTATATAACCAGTCACTCCCCACAGGTAGATTATAAGAAGGTATATGACCAGCCCCACCCCACAGGTAGATTATAAGAAGGTATATGACCAGCCCCACCCCACAGGTAGATTATAAGAAGGTATATGACCAGCCCCACCCCACAGGTAGATTATAAGAAGGTATATAACCAGTCACTCCCCACAGGTAGATTATAAGAAGGTATATGACCAGCCCCACCCCACAGGTAGATTATAAGAAGGTATATAACCAGTCACTCCCCACAGGTAGATTATAAGAAGGTATATGACCAGCCCCACCCCACAGGTAGATTATAAGAAGGTATATGACCAGCCCCACCCCACAGGTAGATTATAAGAAGGTATATGACCAGCCCCACCCCACAGGTAGATTATAAGAAGGTATATAACCAGCCCCACCCCACAGGTAGATTATAAGAAGGTATATAACCAGCCCCACCCCACAGGTAGATTATAAGAAGGTATATAACCAGTCACTCCCCACAGGTAGATTATAAGAAGGTATATGACCAGCCCCACCCCACAGGTAGATTATAAGAAGGTATATGACCAGCCCCACCCCACAGGTAGATTATAAGAAGGTATATGACCAGCCCCACCCCACAGGTAGATTATAAGAAGGTATATAACCAGTCACTCCCCACAGGTAGATTATAAGAAGGTATATGACCAGCCCCACCCCACAGGTAGATTATAAGAAGGTATATGACCAGCCCCACCCCACAGGTAGATTATAAGAAGGTATATGACCAGCCCCACCCCACAGGTAGATTATAAGAAGGTATATAACCAGTCACTCCCCACAGGTAGATTATAAGAAGGTATATGACCAGCCCCACCCCACAGGTAGATTATAAGAAGGTATATGACCATCCCCACCCCACAGGTAGATTATAAGAAGGTATATGACCAGCCCCACCCCACAGGTAGATTATAAGAAGGTATATGACCAGTCACTCCCCACAGGTAGATTATAAGAAGGTATATGACCAGCCCCACCCCACAGGTAGATTTTTAAAAGTATGTAACCCAACAAAAGCAGAAGCTACAACAACAGAAGCTACAACAACAACAAAAAGCTACAACAACAACAACAACATCAACAACAGCAGAAGCTACAACAACAACAACAACAGTAGAAGCTACAACAACAACAACAACAACAACAACAACAGTCAGAGCCACAACAACAACAGTCAGAGCCACAACAACAACAATGTCTAGAACAGTGTTGACTAATCAATATGATATCAATATTGATTATTCACTAAACTAATCTATCAGTGCAGACTTAAGGATATTGAGACAGATCAATTGATAGGATAGACTAATCAATAATGTGTGTGTGTGTGTGTATACTAGGGTAGCTTAATCGATATTGTGTGTACCAGTGTGTATATATATATCTACAAATGGAAGGTTGGTAAAATTAAAGTTATGGCGGTGGCCAAACTAACGAGATACAATTAGGTTTGCAGAAAGTTCTAGATAAGGATATATTGATGAATCGATAGGCTGCATCTTAGAGTAATTAACATACATTAGATAGCGTGACAAATTGAAAACTGTGGCCAGGGGGCCTAGCCACATAAGACACCAAAGCAATGAAAATACAATCAGGTTAGATAACAAACCTGGACCGTATCAAAGGGTATTATGCAATACCTCCGATAGGTTTCTATGAATCCAAAATCAACAATCCTACTTGCGCAATATGCAAGTTTGTGGTATTTGAAGACCGAACCTCGGACCCGCGTTTTCAACAAGTTTCCGTTCTGTGCCTCAAACCCGTGTATAAAATTCTTTTTCTGTATGTCTGTTCCTATGCATTTTTAAATGGCTAGACCAAATCAAATCAAATTTTACGAGATAATAGTATTAGACCCCGGGAGTATCAACATGTAATTTTTATTTTCATTTGGATTAAAATAATATAACATTTTATCTAAAAAATATTTTTATAGTCAACTATAGTAAACCACCACCACTACCACCACGACAATGATGACGTCATATTTTGTGTCTGAGAGTGTGTGTATCTTTCTGAGTTTCATTACATACGTTAGGCCTCATCACATACATATAGCCTTAGTAAGTTGCATACACATTATCTTCACATACAGACAATTAAACACACGCACACACATCTACACAAGTAATAGGTGTGCGTGAATGTATGTCTGTGTGCATCTGACTTAGTATATGTATGTGAGAGTGTATGTGTGTGAGTGTGTAGCAACAATTTATTCATTTGGACACCAACAAAAAATTACACAATCAATATTGTTTACCCTAAGGTGCTTCAAGATTGACAGATTTTCATTTCTAAATTCTATTGGCATTACAATTTTGATATTATTTTATAAAATATAGATATTTTGAAATAATTATGAGAAAAAAAAACATATCTTCATATTTATTGTTTACTAATAATCTAAATAAGAACAGCAGTAACTCAGGCAATGCCAGGTAATTCAGCTAGTATATATATATATATAAAGTTGTAGTTCCTGTTTGTTTTTTGTTTGTTTGTTCACGAAGTCCTCCTATGGTTTTAGAGATAGACCCCCATAACCATATATATTCTGAAACTACATTGCCCATGGTACTTGGATAAGTATAATTCATCTTAATCAAAGCATTCCCCGGGGGCACAAACCCCCACTGAACATTTTTTCCTTCGATTTATATGAAATTTAAATCATAGGTAAAGTATAAGATATGATGCCTATTCACAAAATTTTAGCAAATTTCAATAATATGAAGACACCCTAATGGGGGTTAAACCCCCTACAGTGAAAATTTTGGCCAATAAATGGAACAAGATGTGTTGTAACAAGATTGCATGAGAACTTGATTGAAGCAACCCTTATATTTGGGGCTTACAAAGGTCAAGCTCTTCTCATTCCTAGGATTCTACTTATACCAAGTGATAGCGAGTTGCCTTTTACATTTAAGAGGCTGCAGTTCCCAGTGAGGCCATGCTTTGCCATGAACATCAATAAGAATCAAGGTCAAATTTTCAAAACTATTGGTATAGATCTGACAAACCCATGTTTCAGTCATGGCATGTTTTATGTGGCTGTTTCAAGGACTGAAACTTCAAAAAATCTTTACATTTTAGCCAATCAAAGAAAGACAAGAAATGTTTACCCTGAAGTTCTTCATTAGGACAAAGTGCGAAATACATTTTCATGTATTTATTATGTTAAAAAATAAATAATTAAACTTTGAATTTCTAATTTGAAAATAATGCTTTACACAAAAATGAAATGATCAAGTTTTGAATTGATATTTAAAAAAAAATTATTTACAAGAAAAAAAATAAGAATAATATTTATTAATGTAATTTTGATTTGATATATTACAAAAAATAATGTTTTCCAATTTTTCATGCATTACATTTTACATTGAGTAATATTGAAATGCAGAGGTTCTCTCCATAAACTATATCACTGATTTAAAATCAATCATCATTTTCTTACAAAAAGAATGTGTGAAACGCAGCAAGGCGCGGGTACTTCGGCTAGTATATATATATATATATATATTAGTGTTAGACCTAGGTTCTTCCGTGTCTTTTGGTGCATCGAGCAGTAACTAGTCACCAATGATCACACACGTGTTTATACCAAGTGATGTTGAATGCCATCAGGTCTTTTTAGAATGTTTGCCCTCAGGTGATCCTGGGACAACCCTGCTTCCATTTGCCACCAGTTGGAGTCCAGTTCATCACCGTTTTTGAGTGTTGTTCATTGGACATGCTCATAATATGGCCAGTCAGGCGGCACTGATGCTCTGTGACCACCCTCAGCAGGATCTCCTCATGTCACACTCGGTTGCACCAGAACACACGAAAGATCCTACTGTTTACATCTCTGCCAATTAGTTGAACAGTTGAAAATATATAATATATTTTCTGTAGTATACATTGGCTAATTAGCTTCATTTGCATACCGAGCGAGTTACAGCAGGCCAGAGGCCAAATAACAGAGGCCTGGTGTGTGTATAATATATATATATATATATATATATGAAAGTGAAGATGGTTGTACTGGTGTCATGACAAAAAGCCTGCTTAATTTTAACCTTTGGAACATCTAAATATATTCAATTCAAATGTTGTGTAAAACTGCAGAACAGATTATGGTGTTGTTTGATTGGTTGAAAAATTGAAAATAATTTCATAGGAAATAACTTTTCTCAAATTCTATTTTTTTCTTCAGTTTTCTTGTCTGAAATCACTCTTTATCTCTCATTATATTTGAGCTCGGTGGATTGGCGCAGTATCGGTAGAGGGCCGGACGCCATGCTTTGACGCATAGAGTTACGGCACCTTGCCATTCTGATTTCAAATCCCGCTGAGGTTAACTTTGCCTTTCATCCTTACGGGGTCGATAAAATAAAGTACCAGTAATGCACTGGGTAATTTCTGGCCTTGTGCCAAAAGTAGAAGCAATTATATTTGTAGTGTAGGCAGTAGATTGCAGAAACGGTAGAGTGTTGGACACCATGATTTGTAGCATAGAGTTATGGCCCTTTAAGTTCTGAGTTCAAATCCCGCTGAGGTTTACTTTGCCTTTCATCCTTACGGAGTAGATAAAATAAAGTACCAGTAATGCACTAGCATAATTTCTGGTCTTGTGCCAAAAGTAGAAGCAATTATATTTGTAGTGTAAGCAGTGTCAGTGATATAGCAATGAAGCTTTTTAGTCAAATATACATGTAATATTAATACATTTCTTTTGTTATATTTATGAGGGTCAGATGAAAAGTTCATAAGCTGACTATGAAGGAGTGAAATCTTACATGCATTAATTTCAACTCTTCTCATTAATAACTACATTGTTTTTTTCCATGGACTATGTTGAAAAATAGACCTCATTTGATCATTCCATGAGAGTATCTTGGTCAGCCTATGAGCTTTTCAGCTGGCCCTTGTCATCATCATCATCATCATTTCATTTTACGTCCGCTTTTTCCCTGCTTGCAAGGGTGGGACGGGAACTGATTCTGGCTTGATTTCTACAACTGGATGCCCTTCCTAACACCAACCTCATTTACAGTGAGTGCTGGGTGCTTTTTCGCCGTGGCACCTCCACGACCACTTTGCAGTGGAATGATAGGGACACCAGTCCCTATCATCTCATTTCTACAGCTGAGTAAACTGGAGCAATGTGAAATAAAGTGTCTTGCTCAAGGAAACAACACATCACCCGGTCTGAGAATTGAACTCACAACCTTTCGATTGCAAGGCCAATGCTCTAACCACTAAGCCATGCGCCTCCATTGTATGTATATATATACTGTTACATCCAGTGGTCAATGTTAAATTCCAACATAACTTATCATGTAACAGACCACCCATGAGGGCATGTATGTATATTTAGACCTCATTTGATAATTCCATGAGAGTATCTTGGTCAGCCTATGAGCTTTTCAGCTGGCCCTTGTATATATATATACTGTTACATCCAGTGGTCAATGTTAAATTCCAACATAACTTATCATGTAACAGACCACCCATGAGGGCATGTATGTATATTTAGAGAAAATTATTTCAAAATTCTGGAAGTTATCTCCCTTCTTCTTCGTGTGCCAACTAAAAAACACACCGCCAGGTTTTTGTTTATATTCTTCAACTAAATGGCAAATATGAGTAAAGATCGTATGTGTGTCATTCGGTACATCAGCCCTTAACACACTCTCACACACACACACACACACACACACATATATATATATATATGTGTGTGTGTGTGTGTGTGTATGTGTGAGTGAGCATGTATTTATGTATGCGTATATATATATATATATAAAGAGAGAGAGAGAGTGGGTGAGTGAGAGAGAGAGAGAGTGATAGATAAATAGAATACATTAAGCTACTTCAAGTTCATTTTCTCTCTCTCTCTCCTTTACTCTCTCTCTCTCTCTCTCTCACTCTCTCCTGTCTGTCTGTCTCTCTCTCTCTCTCACTCTCTCCTGTCTGTCTGTCTCTCTCTCTCTCCTTTACTCTCTCTCACTCTCTCTCTCCTGTCTGTCTGTCTCTCTCTCTCTCTCTCCTTTACTCTCTCTCTCACTCTCTCGTGTGTTTCCCTATAGTAAACTTCATCTTGATGATGACGTGTGTCACCATGCCAACGGAGCCACTGTAGTCAAGGAAGAAGAGATGCTGTAGTGTGAGGAGGGTGAAGGGGTGTGGGTGGCGATGTGGTGGTGGTGATGGTGGTGATGGTGGTGGTGGTGTGGTGGTGATGATGGTGGTGGTGGCGGTGTGGTGGTGATGGTGTGGTGGTGATGGTGGTGTGGTGGTGATGATGGTGGTGGTGGTGATGGTGTGGTGTGGTGATGGTGGTGGTGGTGGTGGTGATGGCGGTGGTGGTGGTGATGGTGGTGGTGTGGTGGTGATGGTGGTGTGGTGGTGGTGTGGTGTGGTGGTGGTGGTGATGGTGGTGTGGTGGTGGTGGTGGTGATAGTAGTAGTGGTGGTGTGGTGGTGGTGTATGTAATATGATGTGGAGTGTGAAGTGTGAAATGGAGTGGAGGAGGATGTTGTGGTGGAGGTGTATGTAATATGATAATGAAGTGTGAAACGGAGTGGAGTGTGAAATTGAGAGGAGTAGAATGGTGTGGTGGTGGTAATGGTAGTGTGGTGGTGTAGTGTAGAGTGGTGGTGGCATATGTAACATGATAGTGGAGTGTTGGGTGGTGGAGGATGAAGTAGGGATGGTGGTGTTGAGATGTGGGGGGGGGGGGTATATGAAGTTGTGCAGCTAAGTATATGATAAAGTTATACCTGTATATATATACAGATTAGAAGTAACTGACACTGCGTAATTGTGTAAATTTACACATTTTGGCATGTTTACATGTCTATTTACACATTATATATATATATATCATCATCATTTTACGTCTGCTTTTCCCTGCTTGCAAGGGGGGGACGGGTCCTATTCAGCAGAGCATCTCTCCACTTGTCACAGCCCTTCGTCATCTCCTCCGTGAGCTTCAGTGATCTGAGATCAGCTCTCACCACCACTGCCCATGTTTTTCGTGGTCTTCCTCTACTGCGTCTTCCTTCTACTGGGATTTCTTGGCACTTCTTTACCCATCAGTCATCCTCCATGTGCATCACATGTCCATACCATCTCAGTCTTCTCTCCTGCACACCACAACTTATCCCTCTTATATCCAGTTTCTCTCTCAACACATCTATGCTTGGTCCTTCACGCACATTGACATTGCACACCAAAGGAGCATGCTTGTTTCATTTCTCTCCAGCCGTTGCATATCTTCCATAGTTGCTGCCCATGTCTCACTACTATGCAGGATCGCGCATCTCACACAGGCATCATATAACTGGCCTTTCGTATGCAGGGAGAAACCCTGCTTTGTCAACAGAGGAAGCAGCTCCCTAAACTTCTTCCAACCCGTCCTTATTCTAGATTTTATGGCCTCGGAACACGCCCCCTCCTTTGCTAATCTGATCACCTAAGTACCGGAAGCTATCAACCACTTCTATAGAACCTACTTGCATATGTCTATCACTGCGACTTCTACTGTCAACTTTCCCTGTACATCTACTGCATACGTAGTTTTCCCTACCTGTTAGTTTGCCTGCTATCCCACTACATTTCTTGTGTACCCAAGATCTGCATTCTGTACATTTTATAGAATTTATGCCAGCTCCTTTTCTACATATCGAACATTGTCCTCTTTTCTACTTATCAACACTTTAGTCTTAGCTAGGTTCACTCTCAGGCCTCTTGATCCCAACTGCTGTTTCCAAAAGCCAGAATATCACTCTCTCTCTCCCTAAACCTATTTCCCCTCTTCCCCTGTATCTTATCTTGTATCTCTTAACCTCTGACCTAACTTCTAATTTATTAATTTATCTTTTATATGTTATTTATCATTATATTCTTTCTTCTTACTCTAACCATCTGTGATTTAACCAATACATATGTATATATTTAATATTTATTTTCATATTAATAATATTCCTACCCTCATCACATCTTTATACTTACACACTGCTATAACTTTAACCACCACCACCACCACCACCACTACCACTATTTTCAACAATCATATTATGTTCATATATATATTTTTTTTCACGTATACATTTTTAAAAACTTATTTCTTATCATCTTCATTCTAACTTCTTTATTATTATTTTTTCTTTTTCTTTTTCTTTCTTACTTAATGATGTTATTTGAATTCTCCGTAGTATAAATAGAAACATCGAGTGTAACTTTGTCAGTTATTCCGATGATTTGATTAGGCATATACTGTATTGAAGGTTGAGTGACACAACTTCAAGTGATTAGCAACCTTTAGACACCCTAATCAATGAAACAATTGTTAATACTGTAAATAAAACCCTTTTTGTACTGTTGACCATGTTATTCTTCACTCTTTCACTATATATATATATAGCCCCCACCCACCAATATATAATGTTAAATAATGAAAGAATAAGACAAGGTGAAGTAGCTAATTAATCCATTGTCACCAGTGTGGATGTTCTTTTTCAAAGCTAATGGTATGGAGGCTCACAACTGCCATTGAGTGATCTGCTCATCAATAATTTTGTTCTCGGAGACAAT
>OZ024762.1:5742701-5762701 GCA_964016885.1 Eledone cirrhosa
TGTATACTCACTCACATATATACATGCACACACACACATATACATATATATATATACATAACACACACACATATACATGTATATACACAGACATATATACATATATATACTCACTCACATATATACATGCACACACACACATATACATATATATATATACAACACACACACATATATATATGTATATACATACACATATATACATATATATACATATATATACACACTCACATATATACATGCACACACACACACACACATATATATATACACATATACAATAGCCATAGAACATATTGATTTCTAAAGTCCACCAAACTAATTGATTCCAGAACAATCTATACTGTCCTCATATTTACTTATCATACAACATTGCTTTCTTGTTAACCCCCTCCCCATAACATACCACCACCACCACCATCGCCGCCGCAGTAAAGTACCAGATTCAACATGATTGTCTTTTTCTGCCCCTAAAATTCTAAATTAGATGTCATTATTGTGTGGAGTGGCAGTATCGGTAGAGGGTCGGACGCCATGCTTTGAAGCATGGAGTTACGGCCCTTGCCATTCTGAGTTCAAATCCCATCAAGGTTAACTTTGCCTTTCATCCTTACGGGGTCGATAAAATAAAGTATCAGTAATGCACTGGGGTAATTCCTGGCCTTGTGCCAAACGTAGAAACAATTATTATTATTATTGTTATTAGGGCGGTAGATTGGCAGTATCGGTAGAGGGTCGGACGCCCTGCTTTGAGGCATAGAGTTACGGCCCTTTATGATCTGAGTTCAAATCCCGCCAGGGTTAACTTTGCCTTTCATCCTTACGGGGTTGATAAAATAAAGTACCAGTCACGCACTGGGGTCAATTTCATTGACTTTTCCCTCCCCCCCAAAATTGCTGGCCTTGTGCCTTTATAAGAAACCATTATTATTATTATTGTAAGGGCGGTGGATTGGCAGTATCGGTAGAGGGTCGGACACCATGCTTTGATGCATAGAGTTACAGCCCTTGCCATTCTGAGTTCAAAACTGGTCCATCGGGTGTAGCTGCCGAGATGCTGAAGGCATCTGGGTCGATAGGTCACACCATAACCACACGTATTGTTAACAAGGTAATACTAGAGGGTGTCATACCAAAGGATTGGTGCAGCAGCATCATTGTCAACTGCTACAAGGGTAAAGGTGATGTACTAGATAGAGGAAACTATAGAGGTATAAAGCTGATGGACCAGGTCATGAAAGTCACAGAAAGAGTTATAGCACAGCTGATAAGGGACCGAGTAAATCTAGATGAGATACAGTTTGGGTTTGTGCCAGGCAAAAGCACCACTGATGCTCTCTTCCTTGTAAGGCAGTTACAGGAAAAGCACCTAGCTAAAAGTAAGCCACTCCAGCTGGCATTTGTCGATCTGGAAAAAGCCTTCGACAGAGTGTCCCGGGCTATAATCTGGTGGGTTCTTAGAAAACTAGGAGTAGATAAATGGCTTGGGAAAGCTGTACAAGCTATGTATAGGGGAGCAGGCAGCAAAGTTAGGGTTAACTATGACTATAGCGAGGAATTTAGCATACAAGTCGGTGTCCACCAGGGCTCTGTTCTTAGTCCTCTCCTGTTTATTATAGTATTGCAGGCTATAACAGAGGAGTTTAAGAGCGGATGTTCATGGGAACTTCTGTATGAGGATGATCTTACACTTATAGCTGAATCTATGGTGGAACTAAAGAAAAAATTCCAAACATGGAAGCAGGGACTAGAAAGAAGAGGTCTCAAAGTCAACCTGACAAAGACTAAAGTCCTCATAAGTAGACGAGAAAACAGAATCCAGATCCCCTCAGTATGTAGGAAAGGTGAATGTAGGAATTCCATCCTCTGCCCTAAATGCAAACTATGGGTACACAAGAGATGTAGTGGGATCGCCACGATTACTGCTACGACAACCACCATCACCATCATCATTACTTCTACCACCACCACCACCACCACCACTGCTACCACTAACATCATCACCAACACTGCCAGCACTATCACCTTCAGTGGTTGTGATGGCGGTGGTGGTGATGGTGTTGATGGTTGTGATGGTGGTGGTGGTGGTGGTGGTAATGGTGGTGGTGGTAATGGTAGTGATGGTGATGATGATGGTGTTTATGGTTGTGATGATGGACATGATAGTGGTGGTGTTGATAATTATGATGATGGTTGTGATAGTGGTAGTAGTGGTGGTGGTGTAGATAATTATGATGATGGTTGTGATAGTGGTAGTGGTGGTGGTGGTCATAATGGCGGTGGTGTTGATAATTATGATGACTCACCTTAATTAACCAAGACACCTAAAGTCAAGTGGAGTTAAGTATGTTGACCAAAGACAACACAGCTTTCACAGGAAAACTGGAATACTAAGTACTATGGTGGTGGTGGTGGTGGTGGCGGTGTTGTTGGAGTGGGTGTTGTTCTGGCTGTTGTTGTTGTTGGTGTAGGTATTGTTGTTGTTGTTGTTGTGGCTGTAGTTGTTGTTGTTCTGGTTGAGCTTCCAATACTCAAGTTATGGGCTTCCAAAACTTCTTACTGTAGGGGGTTTAACCCCCATTAGGGTGTCTTAATATTATTGAAATTTGCTGAAATTTTGTGAATAGGCATCATATCTTGTCATTTATCTACGGTTTAAATTTCATATAAATCGAAGGGAAATTTTCAGCGGGGGTTTGTGCCTCCGAGGAACCCTTTGATTCAGGCAGTAACGGTCTAAGGACCGTCACTGCCTGATGAAGATCTTACAGGCTTATGGAATCCCCAAGAAGATAGTGGACCTGATATCACTGCTCTACACCAACACCAGAGCCCAAGTCATTACACCTGATGGGATGACAGAGTTCTTTGAGATACTGGCTGGAGTGCTCCAGGGAGATACATTGGCTCCCTACCTTTTTATCATTGCAGTGGAGAAACACCAGGACTCTGGCTTTACTGTAGCACTGGCTCAGAGCAGGAGAGTTAAGGCTAAAAGATATCAGATGCTGAATTTTCTGACGATATAGGTCTGGTGACAAACAAAGAGGAGGCAGAGGAGTTGATGCAGGAGGTGCAGACTGTATCGATGAGTATGGGGCTAGGAATGAATGAGATTAAGATGAAATATCTGGTAGAGAACATTAAAAGCCAGAGAAGATTATAAATGCAGGCGGGAAGCTGCTAGAGTTGGTTGAGGACTTCCTGTATCTGGGAGCAAAGATTGGGAACACAGAGGATGATGTGGTTGAGAGGAAGAGCAAAGCCTGGGGGAGTTTGCCACAGTTTGAGATCGGTGTGGAAGTCAGACCTTCATAAAAATCTGAAGATCCGTCTCTTCATTGCTACAGGACTCTGTGCCACTGTACGGGTCTGAGACTTGGACACTGACCAAAAAACTCATTCAGATGGTGGATGGGTGCTACATGTGAATGCTGAGGATGGCTCTGCACATTAATCAGTATACACTGAGGATGAAGAACTCAGAGCAGCATGGGAGCTTCCCAAAAGTCAGCTCGAAAGTAACACAGAGGAAACTGAGGTTAGCTGGACATGCTCACCGACATTCAGAGTTGACACTGCACTCAGAACTCCTGTGGGACCCCCTACACGGACACACTAGAAGAGGGAGACCGAGGTTGACATATATTGATGCCCTAAGGACAGACACTGGTCTCTGGGGGACGCAGGGTATGGCAATGATGATGAAGGACAGAGACTGCTGGAGAGAACTCGTCCATGGATCTTGGCAATTTTACCCACCCTAGATAGATACAAAGATACATATATATGTATATATGTATGTACATATATATATACATATGTATATATACATACATATATGAGCATGAAGAAAATAATTGTTTTTACTTTTGGCACATACCAGCAATTATCTGGTACAACCTGTCTCATGGTCGGGTCGTTGGCAACCCCACCAAGGTTTCTTGGTGAGGAGGGTGACTTTGGACATCCTGCAGGACTAAAAATATATATACATACATACATACACATACACACACACACACATATATATATATATATAAACAACATGAGATAATTATTTCATTCACCCTTCCGACGGAAATACTTCATTTATATATATATTTAAATATATACATATATATATATATATATATATATATATATATATATATATATATATATATATGAGGGATGTTTGTTGTATGAATATGGGGTGGATGTGGGAGTGGGGAGGATATTGTCAGGGGTGTATAATAGTGGTGTTGGTTTTGGTGGTGGCAGTGCGGTGTTGGGGATTAGTGATGGTGGTAGTAGTAGAGGTGGTAGTGAAGGTGGTGGTGGTAGTGAAGGTGGTGGTGGTGGTGGTGGTAGTGAAGGTGGTGGTGGTGGTGGTGGTGGTAGTGAAGGTGGTGGTGGTGGTGGTGGTAGTGAAGGTGGTGGTGGTGGTGGTGGTAGTGAAGGTGGTGGTGGTGGTGGTGGTAGTGAAGGTGGTGGTGGTGGGGGTGGTGGTAGTGAAGGTGGTGGTGGTGGTGGTGGTAGTGAAGGTGGTGGTGGTGGTGGTGGTGGTAGTGAAGGTGGTGGTGGTGGTGGTGGTGGTGGTGGTGGTGGTGGTGGTGGTGGTGGTAGTGAAGGTGGTGGTGGTGGTGGTGGTAGTGAAGGTGGTGGTGGTGGTGGAACAAGGAACGGTCTGCAGGTGTTGGTAGTGTTTAACACTTAAGTAGACAGGAACATGATGACAACAGAATTAAACTCGCCCCCACCAACACCACCATCATCACTACCATTACCACCAAAACCACCACCACCATCATTAGCACTGCCACCACCACTACCACCATCATTAGCACTGCCACCACCACCACCATTACCACCACCACCACCACCATCATTAGCACTGCCACCAACATTACCACCACCACCACCACCATTAGCACTGCAACCTCCATTAGTAAAAGAAGGCAGTGGTGCCCCAGCATGGCCATGGTCTAATGACCAAAACCAGTAAAAGAATAAAATAAGGTGTTGCACCAGTATGGCCACAGTCTACTAACTGAAACCAGTAAAATAACCCAGTGCCCCAGTGTGGCCACAATCTAATAACTGAAACCAGTAAAGAAGGTAGTACCCCAGTATGGCCACAGTCTAATGACTGACACCAGTAAAGAAGGTAGTACCCCAGTATGGCCACAGTCTAATGACTGACACCAGTAAAGAAGGTAGTACCCCAGTATGGCCACAGTCTAATGACTGAAACCAACAAAGAAGGTAGTACCCCAGTATGGCCACAGTCTACTAACTGACACCAGTAAAGAAGGTAGTACCCCAGTATGGCCACAATCTAATGACTGAAACCAGTAAAGAAGGTAGTACCCCAGTATGGCCACAGTCTAATGACTGACACCAGTAAAGAAGGTAGTACCCCAGTATGGCCACAGTCTAATGACTGACACCAGTAAAGAAGGTAGTACCCCAGTATGACCACAGTCTACTAACTGACACCAGTAAAGAAGGTAGTACCCCAGTATGGCCACAGTCTAATGACTGAAACCAACAAAGAAGGTAGTACCCCAGTATGGCCACAGTCTAATGACTGACACCAGTAAAGAAGGTAGTACCCCAGTATGGCCACAGTCTACTAACTGACACCAGTAAAGAAGGTAGTACCCCAGTATGGCCACAATCTAATGATTGAAACCAGTAAAATATCATCTGTAATAAAAGCGAATGTGTGCATTTATATAATTGTCTGTCACTCACTGAAAGGGAGATACCAGTAATTCACTGGGTAATTGCTGGCCTTGTGCCAAACGTAGAAACAATTATTGTGTGAGTGTATGTGTTTGTGTGAATATATTTATACTTGTGTGAGTGTGAGTTTATATTTATATACTCATACAAGATATTGTCTGGGTTATCTATGTTAGTTGTGGTTAGTTTATTCTCAAAAAAGTTTCTAATAAAAGAATTATTAAACTGAAAACTTGGTTTTGTACCCCTTTTATATATAAAACTAGTTGGCCCCTGTGCTGTCATAATCACCCCTTCCTTCCCCAGTCAATGTAATGACCCCTTCCTTCCTCAGTCGATGTAATCACCCCTTTCTTCCTCAGTGGATATAATCACCCCTTCCTTCCTCAGTCAACATAATCACCCCTTCCTTCCCCAGTCAATGTAATCACCCCTTTCTTCCTCAGTGGACATAATCACCCCTTCCTTCCCCAGTCAATGTAATCACCCCTTCCTTCCTCAGTCAACATAATCACCCCTTCCTTCCTCAGTCGATGTAATCACCCCATCCTTCCTCAGTCGACATAATCACCCCTTCCTTCCTCAGTTGACATAATCACCCCTTCCTTCCTCAGTCAACATAATCACCCCTTTCTTCCTCAGTGGACATAATCACCCCTTCCTTCCCCAGTCAATGTAATCACCCCTTCCTTCCTCAGTCAACATAATCACCCCTTCCTTCCTCAGTCGATGTAATCACCCCATCCTTCCTCAGTCGACATAATCACCCCTTCCTTCCTCAGTTGACATAATCACCCCTTCCTTCCTCAGTTGACATAATCACCCCTTCCTTCCTCAGTTGACATACTCACCCCATCCTTCCTCAGTCGACATAATCACCCCTTCCTTCCTCAGTTGACATAATCACCCCTTCCTTCCTCAGTGAACATAATCACCCCTTCCTTCCTCAGTTGACATACTCACCCCTTCCTTCCTCAGTCATCTCTAGTGTGTGACAAACCAATACACAAGACTATTATATTTGATGACATGAGGCCAGCTAGTTAGAATAATAGTTATATAAACCTTGACACAGTATTCCAATAATCTGATATTCTGTTTTATGTTTGTTTTAATATTCTGTTATTCAATCATGTGGAAAATATATTTCACAATTCCAGAAAAGCTTCTATGGAGATGTCACAGTGTGTGATGCCATATTTATGGTGTGTGTGTGTGTGGGTGGTGGGGGGAGGGGTATGTATGCATGTGTGTGTATGTATATATGTGGGTGCATGTGTGTATCTGTGTGTATGTATGTATGTATATGTGGGTTTGTGCATCTGTGTGTATGTATGTGTGTGTGTTTGTGTGTATGTATATAGGTGGGTGTGTATATGTATGAGTATCTGTGTGCATGTATATGTGTGTGTGTCTGTGCATACATATGTGTGTGTGTGTGTGCATACATGTGTGTGTGTGTGTGTGTATTTCTGTATGTATATGTATGAGTTATGGTATTTCATTAATTCAAGAATGGCAATTGGTGGTGTTGTTGTTGTTCTTGATGTTGTTGGTGGTGGTGGTGTGTTGTTGTTGTTGGTGATGGTGGTGGTGTCGGTGATGGTGTGTTGTTGTTGTTGGTGGTGGATGTGTGCTGTGTGCAAGGGGTGAGATGGAGAGGTGCCTCAGCAAGACTAATCGCAGGCAAACAGCTTTACTGGGTAGGAAATGATGATGGGTTAGGTGGGGTAGGCATTTTACTGGCCGAGAGGTGGATCAATAAGACACTAGAGGTAGTTAGAGTCAATAACAGAATCATTAAGATTAGTTGTAGGCAAGAGACTACTGACAATTATCTCTACCTATGCTCCCCTAACGAGCTTAAGTAAAGAAGAAAAGGACTGCTTTTACGAGCAACTTCTAGAGATAACCATAATGACAGAGAATGGAGACATAGTTATACCAGCAGGTGACTTCAATGGTCATGTTGGACAGCTCCAGGATGGATACAGTGGGGTACATGGTCGCCATGGTTATGGCTCAAGAAACGAAGGAGTGAAGCCTCTTGAATTTTGTCATGCAAGTGAGCATCAGCCACATATAAAATCTACATTCTTAGATAGCTTACCTGTGATCCCACTACATATTTTATGTACCCATAGTTTGCATTTGGGACATAAAATGGAATTTCTGCCTACTCCTTTCCTACACTGAGCATGGCCATTTCCCAGAGGGGACCTGTGCCCTATTTTCCTTTCTACATACTAGAACTTTAGTCTTAGACAAGTTAACTTTAAGGCCTTTTGATTCTAGGCCATGCTTCCATGTTTGGAATTTCTTCTCTAGTTCAGCCATCGATTCAGCTATGAGAGTTAGATCATCAGCATATAGAAGTTCCCATGGGCAGCTGGTCTTGAACTCCTCTGTTATAGCCTGAAAAGGGCAATAATAAATAGGAGGGGGCTAAGGACAGAGCCTTGATCACCACCAACTTTTATGCTAAATTCTTCACTATATTCGTTGTTAATTCTAACCTTGCTGACTGTTTATATATATATATATATACACACACACATATGTGTGTATGTGTGTGAAGGCACATGGCTTAGTGGTTAGAGCATTGTTCTTACAATCAGGCGGTTGTAAGTTCCATTCTCAGAGCAGTAATGCATTGTGTCCTTGAGCAAGACACTTTATTTCGCATTGCTCCAGTTTACTTAGCTGTAGAAATGAGTTGCGACGTCACTGCTGCCAAGCTGTATCATCCATTGCCTTTCCCTTGGACAACATCGATGGCGTGGAGAAGGGAGGCTGATATGCATGGGTGACTACTGGTCTTCTACAAACAACCTTGCTTGGACTTGTGCCACAGGGGGAAACTTTATAGATGCAAATCACAAGGTTATTTGTGACTGAAGGGGGTCTTACTCCTTACCCTTTATATATATGTATGTGTATATATATATATATATCTGTGTGTGTGCCTGTGTATATATGTGTGTGTGTGTATATGTGTGTGGTGTGTGTATGTGTGTAACCATCAGTTATATTCCTGAAATTGTGTCTCTCCCTGCCATGTCTCCACTACAATTCATGACAATCATCATAACCATCCCCACCACCACAACTCCACCATCACAACCATCATAACCATCCCGATCACCCCCCCCCCCATCATAACCATCCCCATCCCCACCACCACAACCATCATAATCATCCCCACAACTCCACCACCACCACCACAACCATCATAACCATCCCCACAACTCCACCACCACCACCACCACAACCATAACCATCCCCCCCACCACCACCAATAAAGCAATGTAATGACGTCATTGGACAGTTGACGTCATTCATGGTAGGCAGACATTGGACTTTTTCAAAGCTTTCCAACAAAAACAGCAGCCTTGGATCTCTCTCTCTCTCTTTCTCTCACACTTTCTCACTCTTTTCCTCCCCCTCTCTCTCTAACATACTCTTTCTCTACTGTGATTCTTTCTCTCTCTCTCTCTTCTCCTTTGTTGTCTTCACATGATCTGTCAATACGTTCATAATAAGGAATGAAACAACAACAACAACAACAACAACCACTACAACAGCAACAATAACAACCGCAATAACAACTACCACAACAATAATTTGTTTTGAACAAGCACCTGTATATTGTGTTTTTTGTATATGTGTGTATGTATACATACATACATATACATATATATATATATATATATATGTGTATGTATGTATGTATGCATATGTATGTATGTATGTATGTATGTATATGTAAGTATGTATGTATATATGAGTATAGATAAAAACAAATACAATGAGAGAAATAAGGCGGAAGATGTGACAGATGTGTGAGTGAGGTAAACATTAAAATATATATACAATGGAAACATTTACACCCAGCATCATCATCATCACCAGTGGTTGGTGGTGGTTGGCAGTGTTGTTGTTGTTGTTGTTGTGGTAGTGGTTGTTGGTGGTGGTGGTAGTGGTTAGCAGTGTTGTTGTTGTTGCTGTGATAGTGGTTGTTGTTGTTGGTGGTGGTAGTGGTTGGCAGTGTTGTTGCTGTGATAGTGGTTGTTGTTGTTGTTGGTGGTGGTGGTGGTAGTGGTTGGCAGTGTTGTTGTTGTTGTTGTTGGTGGTAGTGGTTGGCAGTGTTGTTGTTGTTGTTGGTGGTAGTGGTTGTTGTTGTTGGTGGTGGTAGTGGTTGGCAGTGCTGTTGCTGTGGTAGTGGTTGTTGTTGTTGTTGGTGGTGGTGGTTGGCAGTGTTGTTGTTGTTGCTGTGGTAGTGGTGGTGGGCAGTGTTTTAAAATTATGTGAAAAACACAGGCTGTGTCTTTCATTTCAACTATGGCAATGAAAGAGTTAAAACGTTTATATTTATCTATAAGCTTTCCCTGAACATTTTATTGAAGAAATGTTATTATTAGATTGTTCCAAACAGCATCATAACAATAAAAACGTTTTGTGACATAGAGTTATGTCCCTTTATGTTATGAGTTCAAATCCTGCCGAGGTTAGCTTTACCATTCTTCCTTATGAAATTGAGAAAATAAAGTATCAGTAATCCACCAGAGTCAATTTAATCGACTTTCTCCCCCTCCTCCAAATTGTTGGCCTTGTGCCGAAATCAGAAACCAGTATAACAATCAGAAAGTTACTTGTTATTAAATCTCACCAAATGTAATCATTAAATGGATATCATCATCATCATCATCATCATTTCATTTCATGTCCACTTTTCCCTGCTTGCAAGGGTGGGACGGGAACTGATTCTGGCTTGATTTCTACAGCTGGATGCCCTTCCTAACACCAACCTCATTTACAGGGAGTGCTGGGTGCTTTTTTTGCCATGGCACCTCCACGACCACTTTGCAGTGGAATGATAGGGACCCCAGTCCCTATCATCTCATTTCTACAGCTGAGTAAACTGGAGCAATGTGAAATAAAGTGTCTTGCTCAAGGAAACAACACAACACCCGGTCTGAGAATTGAACTCACAACCTTTCGATTGCAAGGCCAATGCTCCAACCACTAAGCCATGTGCCTCCACTATATATTCTATATATTCCTGTTAGCCATATAAATATTATTATTTTTTAACTCTATCAATTGAACTTTATTCCACTTTCTGGTCCTGGCCAACAAGATGGAGAAGGCGTTGCCCTGGAGGACGGCAAGGGAGATCTAATTGGCAGTTAGTCAACCTCACGGGGCTCTCATCACTGAGTAGCCAACGCTGTCCCGATAGTAGTGAGTAGGGATGTGGTCAAGAATGCCAGAAGTCTGCACCCCTATAGCGTTGACAAGAAGCCAGAAGCCAGTCCATTTCATGGAACTCACTCCTGTGCGTAGCCAGCTGCAACTCCGATAACAGTGATCAAGGATATGGTCCAGAAGCCAAGAAGACTGGAAATCTCCACAGCTACAGGCTTGACTACAAACCTATCAGTCAGTGGCCGATACTTGGACAGTTTGACCTCTTCGACATGGCAGGCAGCGAAGCCTGGGCTGACCGACATAACCATGAGTAAGTTAGTTGTTACCGAATCCCTCCAAATTATTTGAAAATAATAAAAAAGTACATTTCATTAGAAATATGGAAACAAAAGAGTTTAAGTAAATGTCTCCCACATTGAATTTAGTTCAACAAATTAACATTTTAAATCACCAACACGTCCCCACCCCACCCCACCCAGCCCTACTTCACTAAAGTATTCAAAATTATACAACAAAACATTAAATAAATAAATAAAACATAAAATAAACAAACAAAACATAAAATAGATAAATAAAATTCTTAAAAAATGAAGCAAAAGTCAGAATGAAATCTTGAAGAACTTTATCAAATCTGTCATCCATTGGAGATTGTTCTGAAGAATTTTCTCTTTGTTTATTGATTTTTGGTCAATCTTGAAATTGTAATTTCACTCTTGTTAATAATGTTGTTGTTGTTGTTGGTGGTGGTGGTCAGCAGACATATATATATATGAAGAAGGTATTCAACACTTAATTTTAAATTTTCCTGCTATTTCGAATTTCACCTTCTCTCTCTCTCTCTATATATATATATATATATGGAGGCACATGGCTTAGTGGTTAGAGCATTGGCCTTGCAATCGAAATGTTGTGAGTTCAATTCTCAGACCGGGTGGTGTGTTGTTTCCTTGAGCAAGACACTTTATTTCACATTGCTCCAGTTTACTCAGCTGTAGAAATGAGATGATAGGGACTGGGGTCCCTATCATTCCACTGCAAAGTGGTCGTGGAGGTGCCACGGCAAAAAAGCACCCAGCACTCACTGTAAATGAGGTTGGTGTTAGGAAGGGCATCCAGCTGTAGAAATCAAGCCAGAATCAGTTCCCGTCCCACCCTTGCAGGCAGGGAAAAGCGGACGTAAAATGAAATGATGATGATGATGATGACATTCCTGGCCTGACTGTAATCCCAACCTTTCCTCCTCTTTCTTAAGATGTCAACATGAATGGACCTGTTATTTTTATCTCAAGACATTTTTTCCAATTCCACCCTGCCAGTCCCTTCAATCTATCTTATTTCTCATTCTTTCTTCTGATGAAGGACTAGTGTCCAAAACGTAAAGACCATCCTGCTATTTCAAGCATTAACCTAATATATTCCTTCCATATACTGTACTGATTGTGTTGTTATTTCTGTTTACCTTTTACATACACACACACATATATATATATGTGTGTGTGTATATATATATATACACATGTGTGTATCATGACTCGTGCACTGTTCATTTTACTGATGTTGTGCATTGCCCTATGTACTGTACATGCACTTTTTTGTTGGGTTGTGGTGCACCTGGGCACTGTACACAATATTTCATTATTGTTATTGTTATTATATCATGACTCGTACACTGTTCATTTTCCTGACATTTGTACATTACTCTATGTACTATACATGCACCTTTGATGAGTTGTAGTGCACCTGAGCACTGTACACAATAATTTCATTATTATTATATATATATACACACACACACACGTATAGATAGATAGATAGATATAGATGTGTGTGTGTTTGTGTGAGTATTTCATTACCATACTACACACCTGTCTGCTGCTATCCACCCCCTCTGCTCCTGTTTCACCTAAACGCACCTTTATACTGATTAAATCAGAATTTTCATTTCTAAACTAAACACTTCATAGTCTCTTACATTTTCTACAAACTACTTATGTACGAGTGTGTGTGTGTGTGTGTGTGTGTGTGTGTGTGTGTGTGTGTGTGTGTGTGAGTGTGTGTGTGTATATATATATATATATATATACACATATATATACATATATCATCCATTATCATTTAACATCCAATCTCCCAATGTATATATATATATATAAATAAATAATTGTTTCTACTATTGGCACAAGGCCAGAAATTACCCAGTACATTACTGGTACTTTATTTTATCGACCCCGTAAGGATGAAAGGCAAAGTTAACCTCGGCGCGATTTGAACTCAGAATGGCAAGGGCCGTAACTCTATGCGCCAAAGCATGGCGTCCGACCCTCTACCGATACTGAAATAAATAATGATATATATATATATATTATATTATATATTATATGTGATATAATTGTTTCTACTTTTGGCACAAGGCCAGCAATTACCCACTGTATTACTGGTACTTTATTTTATCGACCCCGTAAGTATGAAATGCAAAGTTAACCTCATACATTAAATGATGATAATGATATATACATATATATATATATATTATATATGATATAATATAATATATATATATACATATGTATAAATACCATTATCATCATTTAATGTCCAGGATTTTCTGATGTATGTATATATATGTACTAAAAATGTACATTTGTGTGATGTACATATGTGTATACGAATGTGTGTATATGTGTATATAGTGAAGGTGCATGGCTTAATGGTTAAGGGTGGCCAGGTCAATCATAAGATCATGGAGTTCTATTCTCGGCAGCATGCTTTGTCCTTGAGCAAGACACTTTATTACATGTTGCTCCAGTTCAGTTAGCTGGCAAAAATGAGTTATACTTTAATTCGAAGAGCCAGCCTTGTCACATTCTGTTTCATTTTAAGTCCAAATCTCGCCTATGTTAAGCCTTGCCTTTCATGCTTACAGGTTTGATAAAATAAAGTACCAGTAATACACTGGGGGTAAATTTAATCAACTTTCTCCTTCCCCACAAATTGAGCCTAAATTAGAAACAATTATTTCTATCTCCTTTTCCTTCTCTCTCCATATACCCCCCCCCCCCACACACACACACATCCACCACCATATACACACATCTTCACAAACATACCCCCCCCCCCCCGCCTCACATATACCCACTACTGCATTCACACAAGCACATATATACACACACCCACCACCATATACACACATACACATCCCACAGCACATACCTACCACCATATATACACACAACTATCCTTATATACACATCTCACACATACATATCCTCCACACACATGTCACAATAACCATGCCCACACATACAGACCAGTAGTCCAGTTTAACAAACCACCTTAAACCTTCACACCAGACAATACCCAGGTAAGTTTTCACTTTCTTACTTTTAATATATCTTCTTATGGACTAATATATATATAAAACTGAGGATGTCTGTCTGTGAGTTTGAATCCCTAAAACTCGAGAAGTACCCAACCGATTTTTTTCAAACTTTACATGTGTATTACTTATGTTTCAGGGAGGGTTATGCACATTAAAAAATTCTACTTTTTTGATCCCCTAGGGCCTGCATTACGTGAAAAACTGCGTTTTTTTCAGCTTTTTAGGGGGTTTTTTGAGGCGTTATGTCAGACCGATTTCCTTGAAATTGTAACTATGTATTAGTCAGTCTCTTCTTCATATTGTGAGCAAAGAAAATACAACTTTTTTTTGGACTAGGGCCCGCATTAGGTGAAAACCTGCATTTTTCCTATTTCATCTAGGAAAATCTTAAAGATTATCCAGCCATCAGAGTATTCAGTTTATTTTTTTTACATATTGTCCACACATGCAGTTTTTCCACGATTAGGTCTGTTGGCGGCCCACGTTCCACATTACCTTATCCCGTGCCACACCGGGTACCACTGCTAGTTAACAATATATTATTTTACTGGTTTCACTTAGACTCTGGCCATACTGGGGCACCACTGGTTTCACTCATTAGACTCTGGCCATACTGGGGCACCACTGGTTTCACTCATTAGACTCTGGCCATACTGGGGCACCACTGGTTTCACTCAGACTCTGGCCATACTGGGGTACCACATTCTTTTATTTTTTTTACTGGTTTCACTCAGACTGGCCATACTGGGGCACCACTGGGTTTCACTCATTAGACTCTGGTCATACTGGAGCAGCACCTTAAAAGGATTTTAGTCAAACATATCAACCTCAGTACTCATCCTAGTGCTTATTTTATTGAAATGGCCAGTTTACAGGGCTTAAACACAGACACAAACGCATACAACATACACACGTCCCACCCTTGCAAGCTGGGAAAAGCGGGCATAACATGATGATGATGATGATGATACACACTTCCCTCATTTTTCATTTTTTTAATGCTTATCCTTCCTTCCCTTTTTAAACATTTTCATGTTTATATTCACTTAATGCTGTCTACCTGGCTTTTTATTTCTCAACTGAATACTTTCCCTCGTCTGCCATGACTTACTAGCTCTGTACGGACGTTTAAATTGATTAAATAAATAATTCCAAACAAGTTTACTGGGTGTTTTTATCACAGCACCAGCACTACCACTTTACAGTGTACTGTGTGTTTTTATCACAGCTCCAGCACTACCACTTTACAGTGTACTGTGTGTTTTTATCACAGCTCCAGCACTACCACTTTACAGTGTACTGGGTGCATTTTTCATATAAACTATAAATGATATATTTACTTATAAGTTTCAGAAAGCCAGTACAATGTGATAGAGAATATATAAAGGGCAAAGGATGACAAATAAAACAAAACAAAGTAATGTTTTATCCAGTATATTTCAGGACCCTCTTTTCAAATGAAAAATGGAAACAGTTCAAAACAAAATAAATGATCGTTGTGTTCTTCCTTAACCTTTTAGCATTCACATTAATTTGTCAAATGTCATGTTTATCTGTTCACATTATTTTCAGTTAATCGTACTCAAGAGGGTTATCAATTTTATGTTTGTAATTTTCTTAATGTTCTATGTGCAGGCTTGAAATTTTGTCAGTAGATGTTTAAATATCAATAATTTACAATTATATAATATTACCTGATTTTTTTTGGTTAAATTTGACTTTTATGGGCAGGTGAAATTAATTAATAGGGGCATTTGAAGTATCAACTAGGTGCAAATACTGGTTTAATTTTAAATACATTTTCGGCATAATATTTGATAAATAAGGATCACTAAACCTTATATTAGTGTTCCAGTAATTCCAGTCTTGGAAATTGTTTTATACTGAACATAATATTTACGGTAAAAAATGCTTGCATTTCTGCAGCATCTGTCGGTCGCCAAACAGATCGGGTTTTCCTCGATTTGAAATCTGTTGTTGGGCATATCGATTAATCTCTTCTGCCACAACTTCGAAGAAAGTTTGTGGTAAAGACAAAAAGAAATAATCCAGTGCTTTAGTATCGGGAGCTAATGTGTGTTGTAAACCAATATTTTGAATAAAATCGGGAACATATATTGGTGTGGTATTTTTTCAACCACGTTGCTGTAATATTTTCAATGGCGTCCTAGAGATCTCCTTCGTTTTCACTTTCAAAACAACAATCATCGTCGGATGAAATTTCAGAAATGTAAACATCTGATTCATTTGAAGATAAATCACTAATATTATCTTTTGTTTCTTGTTCATTCTGAATATCGTCATGTGTAAAACCTTCAAAGTCGGTATTGCTACTTTCACAAGCCATGTTGATACACAAAAAAATCTGTTCTACTTTCAACGTTTAAAAAACACGTTGTTTTAAGTTGTTTCACTATATTAAGTGTTAATTTTCGCGGTAAGGGCCTAATCTCGCAATAATCTCAAATTGACAAGATTTTGATGACGGTATTGTTAATTTTTAGAACAATATTTTAGTGTGGGTGTTATCGGACGGTTTGAACACTAAAAGGTTAACTGATCTAAGTGTCTGAAATATACATGCATGGAACCATTATAGTAGCCAAGCTGCTTCGTGTATTTCCAATCTATTATTTATTTATAGCTTTTTCTTGTAGATGATAACCATCTCTTTCAATCAAATTATGTTGTATTTACTATTTTTTTTGCAGGCAAATCTTCAGGATGTTTGATCAGAAGATGGCATCCATTACAGCAATTTTTCTGTTGGTCTTCTTATCATGTGGACTGGGTAGAAATTGGAACATCCCAACCTCGGAAACTTCAGAAACTCCTGATCAGAAAGCCACACACAATATATCTGTGGAACCTTTACAGCAATTTACAGTGAGACCTACACAACACTCGGTCGAGATACTAAACTCTTCTACTCAGAACTACCACTCAAAGCAACCTGGTGCATTCCAAACAAAGACAGTACAGGATTTTCTACGATTTCCAAGAAAAGAAGATTCAGAACAGTTTTGGATTGACCACCCGGAATTCAAGGGATTTGCTGACTTGCCAGCGAATTTGACCAATTATCCAAAGTGGTTGATAAAGTTAATGTCACCAAAGAAAATGATCAAACCACTCAACGAAAGACATGACCAAGACCAGACATCACCATTTCCTCAAAATGACCAGTTTGTTGATGCTGACCAACAACAAGAACGAACCATTAACTTCCCTGTTGAAAATGGTCAAGCAATGAATGGTCATCAACAAGAACCACTGACTAATGATTTCCCTGTTGAAGATGGTCAAGCAATGGGTGGACATGGACAAGAACCACCAAGACAGTTACATGCAAGAGGGCAATGGTTAAATCCAGGTGATACAAGGAATGACCTACCAATGGTTTTATTTCCCACACAAAGAATTCAGACGAAGTTTGTCCCTACCATGGAGATTTTCCCAATGAATCCCGCTATTGCTCAAGCCAGGAATTTCTTTTGGCCTCCACCAGCAACAGATGAACAATTACAAAATATCCAAATTCAAAGACATCCCCAAGTTTTTGATCAACCAATGTTTTACAGAAAATATCAACCAAATCAATACTATCCAGGTTTAGAAAACAATAAAGGGTTTCAGAGTTTCCAGCCACAAATGGTATTCCAAGATATAGATCATAGATCAAACACACTTCAGAGAAACACACCAAGAATTCTGGCAAGAAACGATTTTCTGTTCAGCGAAAATCCAAATTTAAGAAACAAGTTGGTTGTTTTTCCAGTAGAAGTATTGTCAGAAAGAGATGCAATTATGCCACCACAAAGAAAGAAACGTGAAGCAAGAGACAACCATGTAGAATTTGATGACAATAAATCTAAATATTTCTATCCAAGAAACAGATGGTCGGAAAGGGAAGATCCTTTTGGATTTAACAACTTCCAATTTGAGAATCGATGGTTACCGTATGTCTCTCACAGAAATCTTGGTCGAAAACAAAGACTTCCTGTTGTGATGGTGAATCTGGACAGAAATTCAGCTCCGATTGATAACAATGGAAATACCAAACCCCCAGAAGCAATGGAACCGTCAGAAATTAACAGACAAAATGAAGCTGAAAAGGCAGGAAGACGAGGTTCAGAGAAATCAAATTTTTTGTTTGTGGGTGAAGGACCTTGGATGCCAGATCAGGGACCAAGGAACAACATACAGGCACAAAATAGACTTAATATCAACAATGAACCACAAAGATTTGGTGGAAATATATACTCGGAGATGTTTCCAAATTCTCAAAACAGAAACAATGAGGACAACTGGAGAAATTCTTTTCCAGAGAAACTAGGTGAGAATTTGAATAATGGTCATTTGTCAAACAAGGATTCTACCACAAACATAGCACCTGGTGGTATTCAAGAGACAAACCATGATGATGGGCATGGGAAAATGTTAGCAGCAACGCCACCATATCCTATTTTCAATGGAAGCCTAAAGAAATCTGAGAGAACTGGTGACAGACAATTCCAGTCCCTCTTACCAGTATTTCCAAATTACATTCTGAAGAAGTTTTCTCAAAAGAAAGCCACCCCTCCAGATTACAAAAAAGGAATAGATGTCCTTCTTCGTGGAGCCCAAGGTGGTGACGCGAACGGGTGCCACTACAATTGTACTTTGGCAGCAAATCCAGTGGCCAGACACAACCATGTTTTGAGTGACCCTTTAAAGGAAACCGTTACCCATGGAGACAAAAATAACCAAGCAGCAAGAACTAATCCACTGCCAGTGAAAGATTTTCTTCCAACTTCACCGAAATTTTTAAAAAATCCAAAGAAGCTTCAACTGACGAGAAGGAAACGTGATCTGTCAGAGTTTGATCTCTCCCTACCTATCCACCATGTCAGCCCCTTAACTGCTGCTGTTGCTGAAAATGTAAATGCTGTTAGTCACCACATGGAATTCCATTCCAACAATTTCTTAAATGGACATGACAATTTCAACCTGTTTGGAAAAACTTTCAGTTTCCACGGGGACAATATGAAGCAACATCTGGGCAAGGACATGGCCGGGATGGAAAATCAAAGACGATGGTTTGAATCCTTCTCATATCCAGACTGGGGGAAATCAATCAGGGATGAATTACTAGAAGGTTCACAGAACCATTGGAACATGGTTGGTTTGGGAAACCCTCGCTTGGACCATTGGCCATCAAAGTACTCAATACCGGTGGCAGCAGTCCCCAGAGCAAACCCTGAACAGGTGTCATACACAACCCGATATCGCTACAGATTTGGTATCTACCCAGGGTACACTGATTATAAGCCTAATATTGATAACCACAAGGTCTACTTCAAATATGACCCCCACCAACAAACCGCTCCAGATGCTTTTCTGCCTTTCCGTAGTTAGTTAAATTGCTGACGTGATAATGAGAATTTTCGTCTTATAACATCGACATAATGATGATAATAATAATAATAATAATAATAACCCCAAAATGAATGATTAAAATAGAAACACTCCCTATAATAATAGATACACTGGGAATGATAAAAAAAAACCACAGACAGATACATAAGCAAAACTTCAGAACTTACAAATACATATAAGACACAGGAAATAACACTACTAGACACTGCACACATATTATATAAAGTACTCTCAATACAATAGAAACATCTCCACCAAAAAC
>OZ024762.1:5765201-5802701 GCA_964016885.1 Eledone cirrhosa
ATATGTATATATATACACATGGGTACAAATACATATGTATATATATACACATGGATACAAATACATATGCATATATATATACATGGATACAAATACATATGTATATATACACATGGATACAAATACATATGTATATATATACATGGATACAAATACATATGTATATATATACATGGATATAAATACATATGTATATATATATACACATGGATACAAATACATATGTATATATATACACATGGATATAAATACATATGTATATATATATACATGGATACAAATACATATGTATATATATACATGGATACAAATAGATATGTATATATATATACATGGATATAAATACATATGTATATATATACATGGATACAAATACATATGTATATATATACATGGATACAAATACATATGTATATATATACATGGATACAAATACATATGTATATATATACATGGATACAAATACATATGTATATATATATATACATGGATACAAATACATATGTATATATATACATGGATACAAATACATATGTATATATATATACATGGGTACAAATACATATGTATATATATACATGGATACAAATACATATGTATATATACACATGGATATAAATAGATATCGTATTTCCTGGGTCCGAAGACACTATTTTTTTCTTAAAATAAGTCTCGAAAATCTGCCCATGTATCCGGGAGGCCGAAGGTTGTGTTTCTCATTGGAATATCCTAACCCCAGAGGAAAATTATATGACCTCTCAATGAAGTGTACAAATTAAACTTAATTATAGTAGGAAATAAATAAAATATCATAAAAATTTAGGTAACAAGACCCACAGTGCCGAGACCTTATTCTTATGTTTATCATTATTTTTCAAATTTTTGGTTGTCAAAGCTGGGGTGTGTCCTCAGGGCAGAGTGTCTTCAACAACGGGAAATACAATATATATATATATATATATATATATATAAATCAGGATGGATTCAGTTTAAAACTGGTTAGACCATTACATTACTCACCAGAGTACTCGATACTTGGAGTAGTAGAGTATGGTTGTATTATAAAGAGTCAGGACCCCGACGGCTGAGCTCTTGCCATTTTAACAGCTAGTTCCAGACTCGAACTGGCTGTTGAAACGGCAAGAGCTCAGCCGTCGGGGTCCTAAGTCTTTATAATATATATAGGTATACATATAAATATATATACACATACATATATATATATATATATATATACACACTCACTGAGGTACACTGATGATGCCATACAACACCACCAGAAGTCAAACCAAAACTGTAATCCATTAGGAATGTCTTGAAGCAGCTTAAGTTTGTAGATTTGAGTGAAGAGAACGGTATTTATCCTTGTGGAAGTTGGAACATTGGGAGAATTTACTTTTATACACAGACAATGGAACGTCCTTGTTGCTAAGGAACACTTTATTTAACCAATGTCCAAGTTTGCCACTGGTTAGATTTAATTTCGAGTCTTTTGTGTCCACATCACCAATCTTGGCAATGGCAACCGAAAATATATAGCCAGTCATGAAGGCATCAAAACCAGATGAATGTCCACATGGGGCCGTTGTATTCTTTGTGGGATCTACGTTATGGGAGCTGCTTAGCACTTCTGTCTCTTTGGTGGCAGAAGCAATGCAATCACCACTGCCTCGTCCTTCTCTACCTCCTCCTGGTTTAACACTATTACTTGTTTTTGTCTTGTCTAACACATCAGGTGGACTCCCTCCCAAATTAGGTTGCAGATTTCCATCCTTCTCTCTATTGATCTGAGAATGTGGACTACTTGTTGTCATTGACGACTCATCAATGTCTGTTGTGTGTTGGGTGTCACCATCACTCAGTTCCCCAGTGACTCTACAACTGCTGCCACAGCCACCATTGTTGTCATCATTATTATCAGCATCACTGGCATCTGATGACAAACTTTCTCTGCCAGCACCGGCAGCCGATGGTTTGGCATGCTTTGCAGGAGACGCCCCGTCGATCAATTTGGGGCCCTTCACATGCCGGACAGATGCCCCATGCCCCTTATGCTTCCTCTCACGCTTCCTCTTCCTCTTCACCTCCATCTTCAGCAGACTCTGCTCATCAAGATCCAGGACTAAATCTACATCATGGCTCTTTACACACTTTTGTCCACTGCGACACCAGCCATGAGCCTGCCAACAGAAGACAGACAAAAACAGAATTGATCAATTCATTTATAGAAGAAACTAATCTATAAGACAATTTGTTAACAAATATATCCATGGATGATTATTGTTGGGTGAAGAAATGACACGAGATTTGAGTGGTTGAAAGCTGCAGGAGAGGAAGACTGAGGAAAGTTTGAACAGAAGTGGTGAGAGTCGACCTCAGAATACTGAACTTCACAGAGGAGATGATGAAGGAACATAACAAGTGGAGGGTGGCTACAGAAGAGGAAGACCAAGGAAGACCTGGTCAGAAGTGATGAGAGATTACTTCAAAGTTCTGAACCTCACAAAGGAAATGATGAAGGAACATAACAAGTGGAAGGAGGCTACAGAAGAGGAAGACCAAGGAAGACCTGGGCAGAAGTGATGAGAGATTACTTCAAAGTTCTGAACCTCACAAAGGAGATGATGAAGGAACATAACAAGTGGAGGGTGGCTACAGAAGAGGAAGACCAAGGAAGACCTGGGCAGAAGTGATGAGAGATTACTTAAAAGTTCTGAACCTCACAAAGGAGATGATGAAGGAACATAACAAGTGGAAGGAGGCTACAGAAGAGGAAGACCAAGGAAGACCTGGTCAGAAGTGATGAGAGATTATTTCAAAGTTCTGAACCTCACAGAGGAGATGATGAAGGAACATAACAAGTGGAGGGAGATATTATCTCACTGAATGTTAATTTACATATTTATAGTATCTTTACTTGTAGACAGATGTTTGTGAAAATCTGCAATATTAGAGTATAAAGACTTTTATATTTTAATGTGATGCAGTCAGTGTTGTTTTAAACTTTTCGAGAATGTCCTGTTAATACTGTTTTGTGTAGTACAGGGTGTTGAGTAAATAAGCTGTATTGCTAATGCTGTTTCGAGTGGTACAAGACGTTAAGTTATACCCCAGACAATAGATAAATTATGGAAAAATTCATTATCTAACTAAAATCGATTCAAATTCTCTATTCTTTTCACTTAATGACGTAATTTTATTCAAAGAATTTAATATTTAGTCAAACATAAAGAAAAAGAAAGTAACATTGCAAAAGACTATAAATGAGAGAAATGAGCCGACTTCATTATACATATTCAGTTGACAGGGTTTCCAAATTTTGCCTTTGGTGGCGAATTTATCCATTGGATATGGCAGTATCGGTAGAGGGTCGGACGCCATGCTTTGACGCATAGAGTTACGGCCCTTGCCATTCTGAGTTCAAATCCCGCTGAGGTTAACTTTGTCTTTCATACTTACGGGGTCGATAAAATAAAGTACCAGTAATGTACTGGGATAATTGCTGGCCTTGTGCCAATAGTAGAAACAATTATTAGGCAGGGTCAAGTGTGGGTGGGGATATGGGTAGAGCATCAGACAAATGCTTTAGGTTCTCAGTTCAAATTCCACCAAGGTCAACTTTTCCTCTCATCGTTCCGGGGTTGATAAAATACCAGTCAAATATTAGGGTCAATACAACCAGCTTTCCCCTTACCCCCAAACTGCAGGCTTTGTGCCAACGTTAGAATTATTAGTGATAATCCAGATATTTTTAGGTGAGGGAAAGTTTGCCCTCACCTATAAATGTCCAAATTATTAATAATTGTTTCAACTTTTGGCATAAGTCCAGCAAATACCCCCAGTGCATTACTGGTACTCTATTTTATCGACCCCATAAGGATGAAAGGCAAAGCTACCTCCGCGGGATTTGAACCCAGAACGTAAAGGGCCATAACTCTATGCTGCAAAGCATGCCAATTCACCGTCTGAATTATTAATAATGTTGGTTACTGGATAAATTAGTCAACAACAGCTAAACGCTGAGTCCCAGTCAATCCAAGTTGTACAATATAAACATAATAAAAGTTTCTAATTTTAGCACAAGGGAAGGGAAATTCACTCATATTGACCCCAGTATTTGACTGGTACTTTATTTTATTGGCCTTGGAAGGATGAAAGGCCAAGGTTACTCCAGTGGGATTTGAACTCAGAATGTAAAGGGATGTAACTATAAACCCTTTTCACCCTTACAATAATGGTTTCTAAACAATTTTGGGGGAGGGGAAAGTTGATTATATCAACCCCATAAGGATGAAAAGAAAAGCAGCTAACCTCAGCAAGATTGAAACTCAGAACATAAAGGGCCGTAACTCTGCTGCAAAGCATCATGTCTGAAGCTCTACCGATTCTGCCAAACCACCACACTCAGATATAGAAATAATGAAAATGTTTAGCAAAGTAAGAAACTTTAAATGGAACTTACAGCAAATGTAGCACAGGCAGTTTTAGAAAGTTCTGGGGTTATTTCTGAAGGGTTCCTCTTCTGCCATCCAAAATAACTGTAAACCACATCAGAACACTTGTTCTCATAGTTGAGGAACATTGTTGAAACAAAGTTATTGTTAACCAGTTCACGGCTGTTGAGATTATCCCGGACACTGAAGGACACAGAGGTAAGCATAACACACAGTTTAAAAACAGGGGGACACAGAGGTAGGTATAACATAAAGAGGGGGTTTACAGTATAAAATGTCAACTAAAGAAAAACAATTAACCCTTTTGATACCAAATAATCTCATATTTATCTTATGTTCTACAATACAAAAACCACCACCATCATTTAACATCTGTTTTCCCTACTAGCAAGGGTTGGAGGAGTCTTCACAGACCAAGTCAGTACTAAACTAGAGTTTTATATTCTAATTTCTACAGCTGGATGCTTTTCCTATAGTCAACCACATTACAGAGTGCACTGGGTGAATTTTATCACAGTAGTAGCACTAGGGAGGTTGTCATGCTGTTCACATAACTGAAGAGTTCTTTCAACCATTTGTTTGGCCAGGCTTCTATGGCTGTATGCCCTTCCTAACACCAACTGCTTTACAGAGTCTTCCAAGAGATGGCAACCTGAATAGACCTTTTTTTTTCAAAGAAATGTTTGTTTCTGTTCTATCTTTCTATTTCTTCTTTAACTTCTCGTTCTATTATCTGATGAAGGACTACCGTCCAAAATGTTAAGACACTTTTTCTTCTATATTTATCTATATGCTACTTACTATAACTCTGTGATTGCTTGCTTGTCAGTAATGTAATACAGCCAAAAGGGCGCATAATGGGAAAATACTTTGAAAGGAAGTTGCCCCTGAAATGTCAATACAAATGGAATAAAACAAGTTTGAAATGAAGCAAGCATGCTTTGATGGATGTGCAATATCAATGTGCATGAACGACCAAGCAAGAACAAGTTGAGAGTGAAACTGTATAAGAGGAATAAACTGTAGTGTGCAGGAGAGATGACTGCGTTGGTAGGGCCATGTGATGTGCATGGAAGATGACCGATGGGTGAAGAAGTGCCATTACACATCCATTGAATCATGCTTGCTTCATTTCTCTCCAGCCTTCTCATATCCTCTGCAGTTGCTGCCCATGTCTTACTACCATGCAGCATCACACATCTCACGCAGGCATTATACAACCAATCTTTCGTTTGTAGGGAGAAATCCTTCGTTGTCGACAGAGGAAACAGCTCCCTAAACTTCTTGCATCCTGTCCTTATTCTAGATATTGTAGCCTCGGAGCATCCCCCTCCCTTGCTAATTTGATCATCTAGATATCAGAAGCTATCAGCCAGCTCTATAGATCCTACCTGCATTTGAAAAATGTGCCTATTATTGATACTTCTACTACATATGAAATTTTCCTTATATATATATAATGGAGGCACATGGCTTAGTGGTTAGAGCATTGGCCTTGCAATCGAAAGGTTGTGAGTTCAATTCTCAGACCGGGTGATGTGTTGTTTCCTTGAGCAAGACACTTTAGTTCACATTGCTCCAGTTTACTCAGCTGTAGAAATGAGATGATAGGGACTGGGGTCCCTATCATTCCACTGCAAAGTGGTCGTGGAGGTGCCACGGCAAAAAAAAAAAGCACCCAGCACTCACTGTAAATGAGGTTGGTGTTAGGAAGAGCATCCAGCTGTAGAAATCAAGCCAGAATCAGTTCCCGTCCCACCCTTGCAAGCAGGGAAAAGGCGGACGTAAAATGAAATGATGAAATGATGATATACATATATATATGTACCCACAAACACACATAGATATATTATCATACATGCAAAGTAAAAACAAAACAAAAAACGGTAGAAAAGAAAAAGTCTTACCATTTTTTGAAGACATAAACTAAATATGAAGCTGACATTCTCATCACATATTCCACAATATATTTGGTGTCAAAAATTCCAGCCGAGAACATCTCGGATAAATTGGAGACGAAACTGCTGAACTTGGAGGGTAGATCACAGTAGAGGTTCTGGTGCAAGAATACCAGGTCTATGATGCCATTGTGTAAGACAATGGGTACATTAGAGAGAAGGATTTCACTGAAGAGATCCCTAACAGATGGTCGACTTATATCAGGGTGGTCCTGAAAAGGGAGAGAGAGATACAGGTTTATATCAGGGTGGTCCTGAAAAGGGAGAGAGAGATACATATAGGTTTATATCAGGGTGGTCCTGAAAAGGGAGAGAGATATAGGTTTATATCAGGGTGGTCCTGAAAAGGGAGAGGACAAGGATAAAGATCCCATAACCCCTTATGGAGTCGTAGAGGCACCGTCATACGGTGTGTCCAGGGCACTTTTAAACTTGGCAGAGTCCAACCCTCCCTCTCCAGGTTTGAAAATTTTTTCTATAGAGGAAGAATTGCCCCCAGTACTGGACTGGTACTTTTTTATAGACCTCGAAAGTATGAAAGGCAAAGTTGACCAGAGCAGGATTTGAACTCAGAACGTGCAATTAAGTGGGACGAATATCGTAAAGCATTCTCTCCGATGTCTTAACGACCCTATCAACTTGCCACTTATGAGAAGGAAGAGACACAGGTTTACATCAGGGTTTAGTGCAGTTTCGTTATGAAATAGAATTATAGGGTTTATATATATCATCATCAGGTGCCACAACAACGAAAGCACCCAGTCCACCCTGTATAGTGGCTGCGTGCTAGTGACATGACAAAAAGCACCCAGTCCACCCTGTATGGTGGCTGCGTGCTAGTGACATGACAAAAAGTACCCAGTCCACCCTGTATGGTGGCTGCGTGCTAGTGACATGACAAAAAGCACCCAGTCCACCCTGAATGGTGGCTGCGTGCTAGTGACATGACAAAAAGCACCCAGTCCACCCTGAATGGTGGCTGCGTGCTAGTGACATGACAAAAAGTACCCAGTCCACCCTGTAACCTGGTCGTGTTGGTGACAAGACAAAAAGCACCCTTACCACCCTGTATGGTGGCCGTGTGCTGGTGACATGACAAAAAGCACCCAGTCCACTCTGTAAAGTGGTTGGTGTTAGGAAGGGCAACCAAGCCAAAATACAAATCTGAGCAAAACATGGTCTCCAGACCTAACTTTTCTCATAACGTAACAACCCATCTAACTCATGCAAGCATGGAAAAATAGATGTCAAATGATGATGACGATGATCATCATCATCTGAATTGAGAAGTGAAAAGGTAGGGGGTAGGTGGAAGAAGGGCTGAGATATGGGCAATACTTACTCTATCATTACCGCGATAGTATTGAGATCCTTTGGAGAATTGTCTGTTGAAATCAAAGCCATGTCCTGTGAGGAACTGCATCGACTTCGGTTCCACTACATACTCATCAAAGCAGAGAAGGGCAATGTCATAGGTTTGGACAACATAATTCCATTCATTGGCTTTCTGCGTTTTGTGGGGGCCATCTTCTGAGATATGCTTCCACTTGCCTGTTTGCTCTGCCGGTTTAACGTGCTGTAGTTTAAAACAGGAGAGTCCTAACGACAGAATGGAACGGGATTTGGCTGCGTTGCTCATTGACTTGTATCTCTCGTCTACACATCTGAAACAGACAAATATATACCTTAGATCGCTATATATATATATATATATACCTTAGATCGCTATATATATATATATATATATATATATGGTTTGTCTCACATCAGATGCAAGACAAGCCACAAACCCTCCATCTCAATTTTACTTTTGAAAATCATAAGAACTGCGAAACCAGTAAAATAAACAAATATTCTTAAAAAGACTCCAGTTGCATTTTTGATTTCTTTTCCTTATACTTTCGCCCATGTAGAACATCTCGTTTTTTTTATTTAAAAAAACCTCATTTTCTTAGTGAATAACAAAACTAGTGTGTTACATTGTCAGTGTGACACAGATAGTGTTACAATGCCAGTGTGTGACACATATACTGTTACAATGCTAGTGTATAACATAGATAGTGTTACAATGTCAGTGTGTAACATAGATAGTGTTACAATGTCAGTGTGTAACATAGATATGGTGTTACAAGAAAGAACAACTTACTTGGCAACTAAAGACTTCCTGTCTCCTAATCCACTCATCTCCTGTAATGAGAAAAATAATAATAGAAAAGTTGATATTGATTTATTTCAAAGGAGTAGACACCTAACAACAGTGTACTGTGTTAAAGACACCTAAAACAACAGTGTACTGTGTTAAAGACACCTAACAACAGTGTACTGTGTTAAAGAGACCTAAAACAACAGTGTACTGTGTTAAAGACACCTAACAACAGTGTACTGTGTTAAAGACACCTAAAACAACAGTGTACTGTGTTAAAGACACCTAACAACAGTGTACTGTGTTAAAGAGACCTAAAACAACAGTGTACTGTGTTAAAGACACCTAACAACAGTGTACTGTGTTAAAGACACCTAAAACAACAGTGTACTGTGTTAAAGACACCTAACAACAGTGTACTGTGTTAAAGAGACCTAACAACAGTGGATGGTGTTATATATATATATATATATATATATATATATATATATACTCAGATATAAGCCATGGTGTGACCCCCCCCCCCCCCCCCCAAAAAAAAGTCAATGTTAAAATAGAGGTTGGTTTATATTCAGGGTCAATATTTTGATGATTTTCACCAACTTGAAAGTCTACATAAATAATAATTGTTTCTACGTTTGGCACAAGGCCAGCAATTACCCAGTACATTACTGATACTTTATTTTATCGACCCCGTAGGGATGAAAGGCAAAGTTAACATAATTTATAATAAAAACTACAGGGTATAAACAAATGCAGTCCAGTCCCTGGATACTCTAAAAAAACACTTAAAACTTTTTAGATATCAAAATATTAAAACTTCATTAATATTTTCTCCATTCGTGAGAATTTCAAAACAGCGCCATTATGTACTGATTAGCTGCCATGGCTTATAAATGTGGTTTGGATTTTTGTCCACTTCTCAGACATAAAACAGGGGGATGGCTTACATTTAAGTATATATGGTAAGCCAACTAGCCAACAATAAAGTGGACTCTGTTAAAGACACCAAGGAAGAGGTAGTGTTAAACTGGGTGATGGATTAAGTCTACTACCAAACAACAGAGTGGACTTTGCTAACGATACCCACTACACTAGGCAGGCGGGTGGGAGTACCACACTGGAGTGTAGGTAGAGGGATCACTGCTCTAGAGATGGGGGATGGTGGTAGAAGAAAGAGTTGAGCTGAGTGTAGGTGGTGTTAGGAAAGACTCGACAATCATAGTAACATACGATGGTGAGACAACTCCGTTAAAGGGCAGATAACTATTCTGTGATATAAATAAAAAGTTTTAATGTAATCTTTGCTACATTCAGTTCTAACAGCACAAGTCCTACCTTAACTAGGTGTATGTGTGTGTGTGTGTGCATGTATATATATATATATATATATATATTTCTCCTTGCGTACGAAAGGCCGGTTGTATGATGCCTGTGTGAGGAGCGCGATGCTGCATGGTAGTGAGACATGGGCAGCAACTGCAGAGGATGTGCGACGGCTGGAGAGAAATGAGGCAAGCATGCTCCGTTGGATATGCAGTGTAAATGTGCGTGAACGACCCAGCATAAATGTGTTGAGAGAGAAACTGTGTCTGAGAGGGATAGAATGTAGTGTGCGAGAGAGGAGACTGGGGTGGTATGGACATGTGATGCGCATGGAGGATGACCGATGGGTGAAGAAGTGCCAGGAATTGTCAGTTGAAGGAAGACGTGGTAGAGGTAGACCACGAAAAACATGGGCGGAGGTGGTGAGAACAGACCTCAGATCATTGAAGCTCACGGTGGAGATGACGAGGGACCGTGACGAGTGGAGAGATGCTGTGCTGAATAAGACCCGTCCCACCCTTGCAAGCAGGGAAAAGCGGACGTAAAATGATGATGATGATACATACATACATACATACACACTTGAACTTCACTTGCTTCAGTGGAACTCCATTCACATGTAGAGTGCACTGCGCAGGCTTCCTTATGAGGACAAGTGTCTCAGTTTTCACAGCACTGATTTTCATTCCAGCCATGCAGCACTCGGCATCAAACCTATCAAGTGCAAGTCAGGGATCACCTTCTGTTGAGTTAAGTAACACCATCTCATCTGCAAATTCCAGCTGACTGATTTTACACCAGCCAGTCATGATACCACTTCCAACCCAGCTGCGCATGTATCTCAGGGCAGTGTTCACAAGTGATGGATGGCTGGAGGTTGAATTAAGTGCAAGAATTGCAGGAACTGGTGCAATAATATGCCAGCTTCAGCATTTGGTAATCAAAAGAATGGAGGGTAGCTGTAAAAGCCAAACTCGCTATCTTCAGTTCGGTATTCGTGCCAACCCTGACCTATAGTCATGAAAGGGTTCTTCTCTTCTGAAGGATCTTTGGTGTAATGTTACTCGATAGAATGCACAGCTCTGAGATCAGAGTCACTCCAGGTAAAGCCACTACTTCTCCGAATTGGGAGATCACAGCTCCGATATTATGGACATGTGGTTAGAATGTCCCAGGAAAGAATTGCTGGACAGATTTTATGGGCAAAACCAACCAACAAGAGACCCAGGCGTAGACCCTGAACAAGATGGTTGGATAACATCCATGAGCTTGGCTGGTATTGTTTGGGGACCCTGCCAGATCAGTTGGAGATGGTTGTTTCTGACAGAACCCGCTGGAAGGAGTGCTTGAGGACTCTGGCCCCACAACCCTCTCAGGGAAAAATGGGTGAAGAAGAAGAAACAGTTATATAATTGTTTCTACTTTTGGCACAAGGCCAACAATTACTCAGGACATTACTGGTACTTTATTTTATCGACCCCGTAAGGATGAAAGGCAAAGTTAACCTCGACGGGATTTGAACTCAGACCGTAAAGGGACGTAACTATGCTAGAAAGCATGGCGTCCAACCCTCTACCGATACTGCCAATTCAGCGCATCTGTATAAATACAGACTGTGTAACCAAGACTGCAACAATGTGTACATAAATATACACATTTTAAATATATAGTCATATAAATATAGCAGAAAATATGACTTTCCCTGTAAATTGAAATGATAAACACCTTTAATCTATTTTCAGATCTAATGGGGTCATTATCAGGTGTGTATATAATTCAATCAACCACAAGGGAACATGTATTTAATCATCATCATCATCATTTTATGTCCACTTTTCCCTGCTTGCAAGGGTTGGACGGGTCCTATTCAGCACAGCATCTCTCCACTTGTCATGGTCCTTCGTCATCTCCTTGGTGAGATTCAGCCATCTGAGGTCCGCTCTCACCACCTCCGCCCATGTTTTTCGTGGTCTACCTCTACTGGGATTTCTTGACACTTCTTTACCCAGCGGTCATCCTCCATGTATTTAATGAGTATATATACTCCATGTATTTAATGGGTATATATATTCCATGTATATAAATGGTATATATACTCCATGTATTTAATGAATATATATACTCCATGTATATAAATGGTATATATATTCCATGTATTTAATGAGTATATACATTCCATGTATATAAATGGTATATATGCTCCATGTATTTGAATGGTATATATATTCCAGTTTCATTAGAATAACTGGAATATTCCATTCTTGTTATAAGCTTATCAGAATCGATTAAATACAAATAATATTTACCTTACACGTCCATAAAAATCATAATAGAAGTGCAAAAAAGCATTCAAAAATTAAAATTTTATGGAAGCCTAAAAACATAATTAAATTTTATCAGGGATAAAAATAAAATATAACATTCAGTAACTAATGATAAACATATACTACTTATCAAATTAGACAAGGTGACGGGTGACATGAGAATACTTACAGTGTCAAGTGCCAGGAATGTGGAGCCTCTGACAGCGAGAAGTATGGATGGCCATAAGGACTTGAAGTTGTCAGCATGAACATTGATAATTGGTACAGAAAAATCAGATGATGAGAATGATCTGTGGTCTGTGGGGACTTCCATTAAATAACTTTGTGAAGAACCTGTAAATATACATGTACACTACATGTAGACTAACATCAGCATATAGTTCAACATGTAACCCAACAACAACATATAGACTAACAACAACATGTAGCCCAACAACAACATATAGGTCAACATGTAGTGGATTGGGGTGTATATTTGGTTAAGAGGTGCCTACTGACTGTACAAAGTGAAACCTAGTCAGTAGACACTTCTTAACCAAATATACACCCCATTCCACTACCCCTACCTTATCCTCCCACTCCCACCAACAGCACCCTCTCTCTGTAAAGTTGGTACCACAGCATCCAGTCCAAATAAATGAGATAATGAGATCGAGAAGGTGTCACGACAAAAAAAAAAAAAAAAAAAAAAAAAACAGTCCCCGCTGTAATGTGGCCGTGTAGGTAAAACACGGTAAAAAGTTCCCAGTTCCACACTATATGAGCACGACATGGTCACCCGACCAATCTTGCCTCCCGTCTAACCCATGCTAGTGTGGAAGATGGACGTAAGATGATGATGATGATGATGAAGACCTGGGAATTACACAGGGTCTGCACAACAATATATGGTCCTATGTAATAACTGTTTCTACTATTGACACAAGGCCACCAATTACCCAGTACATTACTGGTAACGAATCCTGGCAGATAATGGGAACAGCAAATCTCCTGGGAATTTGCTGCTACTGTCTCAGGCTCTTGTCATTCACCTGATCAGTGATCAGTTTCCAGGATCCACCATGAGGAGGTTGACACAAACTGGGAGTGGGGGCTGTGTCTATCAGTAGGTTGCTAGAGCAGACTGTAGAATACAAGAGTGCCTACATGAGAGAGTGTACCTTTCACACCCTAATCTCACAAGTTACAACATCTGGAGGGCATTACATAATAACTGCTATCACATATGCAAAAAAGATTAGTTGGTTAATACTGTTACCACTAGTCACTACATGATAGTAATACTGTTACCACTAGTCACTACATGATAGTAATACTGTTACCACTAGTCACTACATGGTAGTAATGAAACCACTAGTCACTACATGGTAGTAACAAAGAGTTGTGTGTAGGAATATAGTCTTACCTTTTATTCTATATGTTTATATTCACTATATCTTTTTACCTCACCAGTCCCTTGCAGAATTAAGTGAAATATTTGAGACAACCTGCATCACTTGGACATCATAAGAACCTGTATGACTTCTCTGTACAACACCTGTAATACCATGATTACATAAATATCAGTTTTGTCTACAACCTTTTTTACCTAATATTTAGATCAGGGGTCCCCAACCCCAGCCCGCAAAGGCCTTTATCCTGCCCGCGAGGGTTCTAAAAAGGGTACAGTTTGCAATAAATTTGCATCCGATCGATATTGCCGAATAAAACAATGTTTAAATGTATTTTTCTAGTTGGGACAGCTCTAAGTATCAATATTGAATTTTGTTTCAAATCTAACATAAGGGATAAATAAATGATTACTTATTTGTATATAAGTAGTATTAATTGTGCATCTGGCCCGCGGAGCCTCCGCTGCATGGCTATCCGGCCCGCAGACCCAAAAGGTTGGGGACCCCTGCTTTAGATCTTACACTCTTCGTTCGATTTTATCTCTTTCTTTCTATCTCATTCTCTGATACTTTCTATAATTTATGGAGATGTATAGAACTACAATTATATACACCTCTATAAGTTCAAATACATACACACTAAACTACAATTATATACACCTCTATAAGTTCAAATACATACACACTAAACTACAATTATATACACCTCTATAAGTTCAAATACATACACACTAAACTACAATTATATACACCTCTATAAGTTCAAATACATACACACTAAACTACAATTATATACACCTCTATAAGTTCAAATACATACACACTAAACTACAATTATATACACCTCTATAAGTTCAAATACATACACACTAAACTACAATTATATACACCTCTATACGTTCAAATACATACACACTAAACTACAATTATATACACCTCTATACGTTCAAATACATACACACTAAACTACAATTATATACTTTTCCAGAGTTATGGTACAATTAAAACAAAACGTTAATATACAATCTTATTTAACATGTGCATTAAAAACTAGACTAGCTGTTACAATTGTAATTAACGTGTAAGCAAAAGCTTATAACTACGAATATCTAGATGCCAAAAAATTGAATCACGTTTTGTACCTCTGTCTTAAAGCCGGCCTGTTTTGAATCTACCGCCATGAAACATTTAGAATTGTTTATGGGGTTTATAATTTATATTACTTGAAATAACAAAAACCGTATTTAGGAACATTATTAATTATATTAGGGCGGTGGATTGGCAGTATCGGTAGAGGGTCGGACGCCATGCTTTGACGCATAGAGTTACGCCCCTTTATGATCTGAGTTCAAATCGCGCCATTTTGCCTTTCATCTTTAAGGGGTCGATAAAATAAAGTACCAGTAATACACTGAGTAATTGCTGGCCTTGTGCCTAACGTAGAAACAATTATTAATTATATTATTTCCTGATTTAAATTTTGTTCTAGTTTTGAAAAATGAAATGAAACTAAATAAACCGCTCACACCCATGTATATTAATCTGGTTATACCCACGTTGTTTTATCTCTAGTTTCTAGTAGTAAGTTACAACGATAGAGGTCACTGTCCTATCAAGTTATTGTTACAGCTCACACCTATATAGATGTGGCTGGCCCCCTATAAGGTTGTATCTCATAGCAGATTTATAGGGTTTTAATGATAAGGGCCGTAGTCCTACAATGTACAGCCCACATCTATATAGGTTTAAATAGACTCCTATAACGTTGTATCTCATTAGGTTTTAATGATAGGGACCAGCCCTAACGTGTTACAACTCACGCCTATGTAGGTGTAGCGGGCCCCCTACAAGTTTATATCTGATAGGTTTCTAGTATATTAATGACAGAGACCAGTCTTACCATGTTGACACAGCCAACACCTTTGAAGGTTTAGCTGGTCTCCTATGAGGTTGTATCTGATAGTGTATTTTAATGACAGGGACCACACTCGTACAGCTCACACCTATGTAGGTTTAGATGGTCTTCCATCTGTTGTATCTAATAGGGAGCTTCTCGGCTCTTTTAATGATAGTTGGCCCCCCAGTCATATCATGAAAAGCAGCGTGAAGACAAATATGTTTACTCCTCTCGTGCTGTTATATAGCGAAAATAACATTAGGGTGAATAAATACTGAGGCGTCTTTATTGCGTTGTAATTATGCTTATATATCATAAATTTATATTGAGAGTATATATATATACATATGAGTTTACATTTATATTATGTATATATAATGTGTGTGTGTGTGTGTGTGTGTGTAAAAAGAATGTACAAACTTTTGAGAGATTTAATTTCAGGCAGCTGATATCCACGTGTTGTTTACTCAGACTGTTTACAGTCAGTGGCGGGATATTGTTGGCAAAGCAGATATTAGCGAAATCATATTTAAAATTAAAATAAACCCATGGGAATAATGAGATGTTATAACAATATGTTCGTGGATATTTAAATAATAATAACAATTTCAGAGTGATAAAAGGGGAAAAGAAAAGAACTCACTTGTGAATTATTTATTTGAACTGTGACAGTGGAAGGAGAACTACACGGTGTCTACTCACTTACAATGAACTGTGTTAATTATGACCGGCTTTTACCATTCAAATGTCAGTATTGCGAAAACGGCTTCCAAACAAACGACTCTTCCATATTTCTTAAGGATAAATTTACACCCAGAGAAGAACTAGTGTTTTTAGCTACGATGTCCAAGTATTCGCATAGATACAACGAAATGGTCTGTTATATTACCAGAGTGGCCGAACTGGGTAAAGGTCTTTCGCTGGAAGAACGTGAAATGTTTTCTGAGGCTTATCAGAAACTAATAACGACTCGGCAGCAATCATTACAAGTTATCAACCAACAGTTTCGCAATGAAATAAATTCTGGCAATGTGACATGTGCTTTTGGTATTAAATGTCTCAAAGAAACAATTGAAGCCGAAATTCGGGCCGTTTGCGTGGATGTTTTAAACACTCTTGAGAAAATCTTCAAACAACCTCGGGATGGTTTGTTTGGTGCTAATGGTGTGTTTTACTACAAAATGAAAGGCGATTATCATCGTTACTTGGCTGAGTATTCCATGGGAAATTTTAGACTAGCCGCAATAGACAACTCTAAAGCTGCTTACAAAGCGGCCACGAGTATTTCATTCTCAGAACTTTCTCCCATCGACCCGTTACGACTCTGCTTGATATTAAATGTAGGTACGTTCTACCACGATATTCTGGGAAACACCGCCACAGCTAAACGATTGGTGCGATCGGCCCTCAAGTACGCCCTCGCCATATTTTTACCTGAATTCGACAGGAAATCAATAGAACCAATGTTCTCGATGCGAAAACTTCGAGATTGTTATATGGCATGGTCATTAATTGTGATGGATCCACAAGATCTATCTTTCGTTACACATGAGGTCTTTAGGGTTTCGCCTGACCATGAGTCCCCTAACAGTAGAGGAGGTAATCCTTAAAAGGTCTCTCCCTTCATCTCCTTGAATACACAAACCTCAAAACAGACAACTCGTCTTTCGATTGTCGGTTGTTAATCAATTTTAATATAAACTGATATAGTCATTCTTCAACCATCGTTATTTCTTATTACGAAAGAAAACAAAAACATTTTTTAAAAACTTATTTACTTAATCCTCGTAAACTTTTATGAGAGGGAGGTATTTAAAATATTTTGTCAAGAAGAAAGATATATTCTTCAAGGTTGCTAAATCAATCGACCAATTATGACTGACATAATTTACAACTATCTTTAAAATATATTATGATATATATTTTATTGTTCGATGAATTTTTTTTTTATACACCTTGATAAAATTAAATGATTTAATTAATATTATTAACACTTTCATTAAAGTGTATCTATTAACCTATATATATGTGTGTCTGTATATGTATATATAATGTGTGTACATAAATGTATATATTTTCGCCATATCCACCCAAATTTCTCCTTATATTAATTATTGCGAGGAACCTTGTAAATATAATATACAATCAAAGCGAGGAAAAAAAAACATCAGTTTAAAATCAATTGAGTCAATCGCTTTTATTTGTTTTAATAAGTTCGCTACGTGAGACAAGAGAGAGAATAGAAAGCGCCATACTTGCTTTGTATTTCAATATTTTTTACCATATTTGATGGCATATTAGGAAACCACACGCCTCCCCCTCGGGCATGACCAACTGGGAATATTGAGGGGCGTGAGGGAGAGCTTGTATTTAATGTTGTTGATAACTCACCCTCGCTAGTCTTGTATTATTAATTGCCGTACATCAAAGCCATCGCTTTTAATTTACAAGGCTTTATTTTTTTTGTTTTTGTTTTTCAGTAAAATAAATAAATGTGAAGATTTGGAGGGGACATTTTTTTTTTTTTTTTTTTTTTTTTTTTTTAGGGATCTATTATGACCACTTTCAGAAGCTCCACTATCGTGCGTTTCTTTGTCCTGTAAACCCCCTACCTCTCCTTCGGGTAACCTTTCCACTTAAGTGGTTGTTACATCACGATCTTCTCATTCCACGGTGGTAAGCCCCTCATCTAAGACGCAACATGGGGCGACACTTTCTCCAGCAACAACCTGGTGCATTCGCCGACAGACCCAGGCTGCGTGGCCCGACAAGTCGAAGATCGCAAGCTAACGAAGTATCGACCGTTCTCTAAGAGGTTTGTTGTTGAACCTATAATGGTGGAATCTTCTGGTGTTCTGGTTCCCTGTACCACCTCCCTATTTAATGCTATCGGGGTGGAGTTAACCATCTGCAGGAGTGAGCCCCGCCAGTTAGAATGGCTATTTTAACGTCTCCCTTGCTATTCTCTGAAGCAACATTTTAATCCATTCTGTCCGCTGGGACCACGAGGCGACTTGCACCTGGAGTTCTGACACTAGAGAGCCGTTTCCCACACTAGGGCTAGCAACGTTTGTGTACTCTTTCTAATACCGTCTGCTGCCCGCCCACAGAGAGAGAGAGAGAGGCAGACAGACATGTTTAAAGAAAGTGTTTATCATTTTTAATCCAAGATACCAGCTGACAGTTGCTTAATGTTGATATCAATTTTTCGTTTAGAAAATAAATAGAGCAAAATATCCAATTTTAGCAAACTTACTGGAAATCTTTCATGTTATAAAATGCAAGTGTCGCTTGTGGTTATGAAAACTGGAAAGGCAAAGGCTCTAGTGTCACAGAAGAATTGGGGGGGGGGGGAATGATGGGTTCTAGGCATAGGGCACAGCGGTGTTGCAGCTCTGCCCCGCGGACAATGACCAGTGATACCCGCTGCAATAGCCTCCCCACTGCGCGGGGCTCCTTCCTCATACGGGCTGCTGATGTTCCAATATTGGCCAACATGGCATGATGTTGTTTTCCTTCAATAAATTGCCAGAGGAAACATTCCTTTAAAAGAAAAGTTAGCAGTATTTTTTTTTTAAATCACAGCACAAGGAATTTTTTTTTTTTTTTCAAAATGGCTTCCATAACAACATCAACAACGTCAACTTCCTCAACAGCAGCAGCAACAAACATATACCACACTAACCACCACACCTACGAATAGCAGGATCACAGCTACAATTACGTCACCAACGGCTACCATCAACAGCTTCAACCTCTTGCTTTCTTTTCAAAGCAGCTAAAGTCCGCGAACCAGCCACCTTGGAGTTGTTGGATCTCTCTTCACCGGAATTAGCAACTTGCAAATGCAAATATCTGCCTGTACCCACTCCGGACTCTCACATTCTCTGTGATACTGCGACAGATTCACCTCGCCCTCTGGTCCCACATAATCATCGTCGAATAGTTTTCGATTCGCTACACAGCTACTGGTAAACTACCACAACAGCTACAGCTACACAGCTCTGGTAAAACACTATGAACAATATCATCATTGACAACAGCTTCTGGTAAAACATTTACCACAACTAACAATTAATGCAAGATCAGCAACTTTAAAAACATTTCACAAATTTTTCGCTCATGTCAGACTTCATTCGTTTTCTATTAAGACCCCAGGTGGTCACGTTATAAATAGCAAACAGCTAGTCATTTGACACACTGGCTTACATTGCACAGGCCCTTAGAGCCTCATTCACAATTTTCTTCTTGCATTCATTCTTTCATTCAATTTTATTTCATTGATGTGCTCTTTTTCAGCATTTTCATAGTGGTGACCTATGCGAATTCAATCTTTTCTTATTTATCGTCCTTCTGGTCTAAACAGGGGGTATTGTAGCAAGCTACTTTCCTTTGGCGCATTGATAGGCTATTCGTGCGGGATTCGGCTAAGTCGGGCCATTCGTGAGCCGCGCATGGATATGTATTTTCAACTTTCGCCCAAACTGAGATTTTCCCGCTACTTTCAATAAACTTAATCTCTTGTTGCTTCAACTGTGGAAAGGTAAACGACCATTTATCTTTTGCCGTCAATGATTAGCCAATATGTAACGACAACAATATAGCCACGGTCCAGTCCAACACCTCAGCCAGTTGACCGTACCTTCTAAACTCTTAATTTGTTTATTTCTTTGTTTGACATGCCAGTTCTACCCAGCTCAACCTTTGTAATTATATATATCATCAATAAAAACAAATTCCAGTTTAATTGCTTCGTTGGATAACTATCCATTTATTTGGTCTGTTTTTTTATATAATTATTTCTATATTTTTTTTAAATTTGTTAATATTATTATTATTTTTAATTTGATAAAGAAAAATAACTGTTTCTACTTTTGGCACAAGGCCAGCAATTACCCAGTGCATTACTGGTACTTTATTTTATCGACCCCGTAAGGATGAAAGGCAAAGTTAACCTCGGCGGGATTTGAACTCAGAATGGCAAGGGCCGTAACTCTATGCGTCAAAGCATGGCGTCCGACCCTCTACCGATACTGCAATAATAAATGTTAAACAACACCAAAAAAATTAAAATTTAATAAACAAACAGGGATGGTCAGAGGAGAGAGGGTGGTTGGAGTGAGGCATGGTCGGAAGAGAGAAGGGTGTTTACAACTGTTTCACCTATTGAGTCCTGGTTTGCCAAAAAAAAAAAAAATAAATAAATAAAAATAAAAAAAAGGAATAACTATATAAACAACCATTTCTTTTAGAAAGAAATTTAGAGAGATGTTAAAAATATATTGAGATATTTAAAAAAAAAAAAAAAGATATTTAAAATGTCATGGTATATGCCATACCTGAAATTTAAAGGTTTAATAAGGTAGGAAAAGTACATAAAATTTAAAACCCTTTTTTGCAGTCCACATCTGACAGCATCACTTACTACTGACTACTACTATTGCTACTACTACTGCTCCATAGTTATTTTGTTACCCTTCGCTCTGCAGACAGATTGCAGAGTTTTACTCTGCCTTTGGCCCTGAATAGCTGAGAGTAATGCTTTACAGTTACAACTAAATATCTGTATAAATTTATTATTATTAGGGTGGTGGATTGGCAGTGTCAGTAGAGCGTCGGATAATGTTTTGCAGCATAGAGTTATGGCCCTTTGCGTTCTGTGTTCAAATCCTGTTGAGATTAGCTTTGCCTTTCATCCTTATATGAATAAGTAATAAAGTAATAAAGTACCAGTAATACACTGGGATAATTGCTGGCCTTTTAATAACAACGATAATAATAATAATTGTTTCTACTTTAGGCACAAGGCCAGTAATTACCCCAGTGTATTACTGGTACTTTATTTTATCGACCCCGTAAGGATGAAAGGCAAAGTTAAGCTCGGCGGGATTTGAATGATGATTGTGGTTTCTAATTTAAACACAAGATCAGCAATTTGAGGTAAGAGATAATTAAATAGACACCAGTACATTACTGGTACTTTATCAACTCCAGAAGGATGAACGACAAAGATGACCTTAGTAGCATAGCAATAATAATAACAATGATTTCTTATATAGGCACAAGGCCAACAATTTTGGGGGGAGGGGAAAAAAAAATCGATTAAATCAACTCCAGTACATTACTGGTACTTTATTTTATCAACCCCGTAAGGATGAAAGGCAAAGTTAATCTCGGCGGGATTTGAACTCAGACTGTAAAGGGCCGTAACTCTATGCTGCAAATCATGGCGTCCGACCCTCGTAGCATAGCAATAATAACAATGGCTTCTAATTTAGGCACAAGGTCAGAAAGTTGAGGGAAGCGGAAATCAGTTAAATAGACCCCAGTGTATTACTGGTACTTGATCAACTCCGGAAGGCAGAAAGGCAAAGTTAACATCCATAGGATAACAATAACAATAATAACAACAACAACAATAATAACAGCAATAACAATAATAATAACAATAACAACAACAACAACAATAATAATAATAATTGTTTCTACTTTAGGCACAAGGTCAGCAACATGAAAGGGAGGGGAGTTGGTTGAATCTACCCCAATACATGACTGGTACCTTATTTTATTGACTCTAGAAGGATGAAAGGCAAATAGTGATAGTTTCTGATTTCGGTACAAGGCCAGCAATTTGGTGGTGGTGGTGGGGGGGGGGGGCAATGTTGATTATATTGACCTCAGTAATTACCAAGTAATTTATGACCCTGGAAAGATGAAAGGCAAGGTTGACCTCGACAGGATTTGAACTCAGAATGTAAAGAATCGTAACTAAACACAACGTGGCATCTTGTCTGGCATTCTACTGATTCTGCCACTTCACCACCACCACCAACACCTCCATCACAACTATCACCACCACCACCACCACCACAAGAAATATTAAAAGTACTTTACTACAAATGTGGTATCCATTTCTTCAACCAACTGACAACTAATTAAATAAATAAATAAAGATTAAAAAACAAATCCCGGTATTGTTGAAGACTGGGTTTTGGGTATTAATTTGAGTTACATTCCTGGCAATAACAAGAAGGCAATCAGCAGTTTGTAAATAATTTTTCTGCTGTTGTTGCAACTAGGTTTGATAAAATGGCAGGTGACTGTCATTAGCACATTGGACAAGGGACCCAGAGACCCAATGAGAGAGCTAGAGGACAGCTCATGCCCTTCACACCCAAAAAACCCCATCTAAAATAAAATTAAAAAACAGCTTCTTCTAATTTTGAGATGAGAAGCTTACCCTTTGCCCTTGTAACAGTTGATGATGCTGCTGCTACACTAGTCATTTGGTATGACCCCATTCTGTATTACTTGGTTTACTATCCAGGTGACCATAGTATGTCCCCCCATTCCAGATACCTTCAACATTTCAGCAACTATCCCCGAAGGCCCAGCTGCCTTGCCTGTCTTCATATTTTTGATTGCTTTACTTACTACATTACCATTAGCTTGCACAGCTGGTCTTTCTATTGGATCAATGTGGGGCAGACTATCTTTATTCCAATCATTCTCCACATTCAGTAGTCTCTTGTAGTGACACTTCCAAGCTACCTTCTTATCACAATCAGTGAGGGCAAGTACACCATCGTCATTACGGACACGTCTCCCCGACAATATCACAGGTCTCCTTGACACATTGCCTCGCAATCCTGAATGTCTCACGTCTTTGGTCCTCTGTTGTAGAATATACTTCATCTTACTTGCAAGGTAAACTTGTTGTCTAGCTTCTCTTTTAGCTACCTAATAGAGTTCTCCACTACCACCATCCTTCCATTCTTTCCACGCCTACTTTTTGCTCTTGATGGACTCCTCCACTTTACTGTTCCACCACCATGTCACTCACCTCCTGCCTAACAGTCTGCTCCAGCCACAGATTTCATCAGTCGCCTCCAACAGATGTCTCTAATTGCTCTTCCTTACTATCAAAAGCATCAAGCCTTTGAATTTGTTACTGGCTCCAGGGTTCTTTAACTTCCATAATCTTCTCCTTAAGGTATTCTTCTACTGACAATTACATCTGGCCCTGACTATGAGGTCACTTACTATTAAATTATGTTGGGAGGTGCACTCTTCGCGGGGAAGAAGGGACTTAGTGTTTACAACAGACACTTTGTCTCGTTTCCTAGTAAGGATAAAGTCTATTTGGCTTGTGTGCTCCCTTGCTCTATACGTAACCAACTGACTGCGAGGGGTGCGGGAAATGTGTGTATACATATATATATATATACACATGTATATAGATATATATACATATATATCTGTATATATGTATAGCCATCGAAACGGCTTGAGCTCTGCCATCGTGGTCCTGAACCTTTTCCTATATATACACATATATATACATATATATAGATATATATATATATATACATGTGTATATATATTTGTTTTGCGAGGTTTTTGATATGAAATCGTGTGTCGAAACAAATATTGTTATACTTGGGGAGGGTCATATTGTTGTAGTATTGCCAGAATAACAACAGAGCCCACTCTGTTTGGTTGGTTTTTGCTTCTGTATTGTTATATCTCCATAGTTAATTTATTTGGCAATCAATGTTTATCATTGATTGACCAGCAGTTAAAAATACAGATATAAATATATATATATATATATATAGTCTATCAAAGTTCTTTTGTCACACATCTGCTACATCATCAGTGGTACTATTATGTTTCCTCCCATTGTATTGTAATGTCTACGCCATTTTTATTTTTATTTATTTCTTTATTTCTTCTTGACTCTGTCTCTGCGTATGTGTTTGCGTGTGTGTATTTGTATTTGAGTGTTTTTGTTTTTGTATTCTATCTTTGTTCACTAGTGTGTGTTTATATGTGTTTGCTATTATTGTACTGAAGAAACTGGTGGTTGGAGAGAAAGTGACCTGGTGGTGGAACAGCATGGTAGATAGGGCCATTAGAGACAAAAGACTAGCATGGAATGCTTGGAAAAATGGTGGGAGTAGAGAAGGATACACAGCCACTAAGAGAGAAGCTAGACGTCAGGTGTACTTAGCATGCAGGGAGGCTGACAGTAGGAGGCTTGCCAATGTTCTGTGACGGGAAGATCAGAGATGTACGGTGTTCCACATTGCAAGGCAGTGTGTCAGTGTAAATCAGGATGTTGTTGGAGATAAGTGTGTCCGAAATGATGCTGGTGTACTTAGTGTCACTGATGATCAGAAAAAGGAGGCCTGGAAATGTCATTATGAGAGACTGATGAATGTGAAGAACGAACGAGAGAGAGAGAAACTACTCCTTGTAGACCCGACAGAGGGACCAGCTTTTGAGATTGACAACTCTAGGGTCAAAGAAGCAATTAAGGAAATGAAAAATGGTAAGACCGTTGTGGATAGTTGCTGAGAAGCTGAAGGCATCTGGAGAAGTAGGAACTAAACTGGTTGTACGCATCGTCAATCAAGCTATATATGGCGGTGTCATAGCCAAAGACTAATGCAGCAGTATTCTTATAAATTGCTACAAAGGTAAAGGGGCTGCTCTGGAGAGGAGCAATTATAGAGGCATAAAACTGATGGATCAGGTTAGAAAGGGTCAAATTATATGCAGTTTGGTTTTGTGCCTGGGAAAAATACAACAGATGCCCTCTTCTTAGTGAGACAACACTATAAAATGTACACAATGCAGATCTTGGGTACACAAGAGATGTAGTGGGATAGCAAGCAAACTAACAGGTAGGGAAAACTACATATGCAGTAGATGTACATGGAAATTTGACAGTAGAAGTCGCAGTGACAGTCACATTTTTCAAATGCAGGTAAGATCTATAGAGTTGGTTGATAGCTTTCGATACGGAGATGATCAGATTAGCAAAGGTGAGGCATGGGCAGCAACTGTGGAGGATATGCGATGGCTGGAGTGAAATGAAGCAAGCATGCTCCATTGGATGTGCAATGTCAATGTGCGTGAACGACCAAGCATAGATGTGTTGAGAGAGAAACTGGGTATAAGAGGGATAAGTTGTAGTGTGTGGGAGAGAAGACTGCGATGGTATGGACATGTGATGCACATGGAGGATGACCACTGGGTAAAGAAGTGCCAAGAAATCCCAGTAGAAGGAAGACGCAGTAGAGGAAGACCACGAAAAACATGGGTGGAAGTGGTGAGAGCTGATCTCAGATCGCTGAAGCTCACAGAGGAGATGACGAAGGCCTGTAATGAATGGAGAGATGCTGTGCTGAATAGGACCTGCCCCACGCTTGCAAGCAGGGAAAAGCGGACATAAAATGATATTGATGATGGGGTTTAGTAATTTAACGTTCTCATTATTAAAATGCTCACTTAGTACTTTTATATGGTAACTTCCTCATTATAAAGTTGGTGTATGGAAAACTTAGCATAGGGTTTTACATTGATTTATAATGTAAGGTTTTTAGATAGATACAAATACTTTAAAATAAAAAATTTTGCATCATAGAACCAAGCTCCAATACCAGGTCATGAAAGTAAAGGAAAGAGTTATAGCACAGTTGATTAGGGACTGGGTAAAACTAGATGAGATGCAATTTGTGTTTGTGCCAGGAAAAGCACCACCGATGCCCTCTTCCTTGTGAGGCAGTTACAGGAAAAGTACCTAGCTAAAAGTAAGCCGCTCTACCTCATTTGTCAATCTGGAAAACGCCTTCAACAGAGTGCCCCATGCTATAATCTGGTGTGCTCTTAGAAAACTAGGAGTAGATGAAGCTGACCTTACCCAATTGCACCTCTCAAAGGTGATGACACAGGACCGTGACCTCTGGCGTCACGCAGAAATACAGAAGACCCAACTTCCCATGGGTACAAGTCGAAGCTGAAGTATATAGACAATATGTCCCCCCCCCTACACACACACTATAGGGATTGAAGGATATGTCGAATAACCAATCTCTTGTGTTTTATCTGATGAAAGTGTACTAAAAAAACCACTGTACCCTTGATATATATATAATAAAATATATACTTTGGCTATGAAAGTATTTCTCATTTATTAATATTTTGAATATTATATATATATATATATATATATATACATATATATATATATATTACATTCAAAGTTATAGATGTCATGTTTGAGATAATCTCAAAATAAGCTCAAAGAAAAATTCAAAGAATAAATCCAACCATTTAATCATTACAAAATAGTGAATGACATATATACATACTTATAATGGAGATACATGGCTTAGTGGTTAGAGCATTGGCCTTGCAATCGAAAGGTTGTGAGTTCAATTCTCAGACCAGGTGATGTGTTGTTTCCTTGAGCAAGACACTTTATTTCACATTGCTCCAGTTTACTCAGCTGTAGAAATGAGATGATAGGACTGGGGTCCCTATCATTCCACTGTAAAGTGGTCGTGAAGGTGCCACGGCAAAAAAGCACCCAGCACTCACTGTAAAGTGGACATGTAGATGCCACGGAAAAAACAGCACCCAGCACTCACTGTAAATGAGGTTGGTGTTAGGAAGGGCATCCAGCTGTAGAAATCAAGCCAGGGAAAAGCGGACATAAAATGATGATGATGATGCTGATGATGATATATCTAATGATATAAATGTACAATAGAACATATGAAACTTTAACAGGAGACAATCTGTATAGAATGTAAGAACACATAGTTCATTACAGTATCATATTAAAATTTAACAAAAATTTAAAATATAGATACCTGATAAAAATTATATATTTTTCATGCTTGCATAGGTTAGATGGGTCGTTCGTGTCGAGAGACAAGTCTGACCAGAATTGGCCATGCCATACCTTGCTACGATGGGACTGTAAACCAGGCCGTGGTTTTTATAAATCATATATATATATATATATATATATATATATGCATCCAGCTGTAAAAACCTTGGCCAAATTTACAGTCTCGTCGTGGCCAGACTTGTCTCTCAATGTGGATGACCCATCTAACTCTTGAAAACATAGAAAATAGACGTTAAACGGTGATGATGATGAGGATGATATATATATATATATATATATATATATATATATACCCACTCTACTACCCTAAGTATTGAGTACTCTGGTGCGTTATGGTCCATCTGGTTCCTTACCACACTTCCTTCGTTATCATTAGCTAGCAACGTAGAAATCAAAGCCTCCTTGAGTGAGTAATAGTGGTGGGTGAAGGGAGGTGGAGCAAGATGGTCCCCAACCCTAAATTGTGTCTTAAGCTTGGTTTCCACCCTGGTTCCAACCATGCCCCACCCTCTTAAATCTCCATCACATACGCCTGAAGTTTCCATTGCTGTCCCCATTAATTCTACAATTCCTTCACAGCTTAGAAACTTGTCAGGGCTGGTATTGTGTGTTGTGTGTTAGTGTGTGTAAGTGTTAGTGTGTGTTGTGTGTTAGTGTGTGTGTGTGTAAGTGTTAGTGTGTGTTGTGTGTTAGTGTGTGTGTGTGTGTATGTGTTAGTATCTGTTGTGTGTTAGTGTGTGTATGTGTGTCAGAGTGAGATTAACAAATAAATAAACAAATCCAATAAAAATTAATTATCAATTAATTAATTATTATTAATATAAATATTATTACTAATAATAATCATTTCACCCCACCCTTTCTGTCTAACTAGAATTAACATAGTAATATCGTCATGGTGACACAATAGGTCACATCACTTGATGTGTGTGTGTGTGGGGGGGGGGGGGGGGGGGAGAGACAAAATCTCAGAAATTAGAGAATGAAGTCCAGATCTCTTGTAACTTCTTTAACTGGTCTTCAAACAATTGACTGTGGCCACGCTGGAGCACTTACCACCTTGGGAAGACTGAAAGATGAGGGGCTCATATGGAACATGGACCTATGGGGATTCATTTGTGTTATTAACATTACATTTCGCAGGGATTAAGAAAAAAATACAATTACTTTTATGCATGATGATGAGATGTAGTATTCATGCCTTTCCCACCCACCCCACCAAAAGAATGGAGTAGTAGTATCTGACAAATATATACCCCCAATAATAATAACTGTTTCTATTTTTGGCACAAGGCCAGGAATTACCCAGTACATTACTGGTACTTTATTTTATCGACCCCGTAAGGATGAAAGGCAAAGTTAACCTCGGCAGGATTTGAACTCAGATCATAAAGGGACGTAACTCTATGCTGCAAAGCATGGTGTCCGACCCTCTACCGATACTGCCAATCCACCGCCCTTTATATGCCCTTATAATAATGGTTTCTGATTTAGGCACAAGGCCAACAATTTTTGTGGAGAGGAAAGTCAATCAAATTGACCCTTGTATGTAACTGGTACTTTATTTTTTTGACCATGTAAGGATGAAAAGCAAAGCTAACCTCAACAGGGTTTGAACTTAGTTCGTAAAGGTTGTAACACGATGGCACAAAGCATGTGTGACACTATCAATTCTACAAATCAATCAACTATTGCTTCTACTTTTGGTTCAAAGCCAGCAATTTTTTCCATGATAGGGAAAGGTGGTTATATTGATCCCAGTACATGACTGGTATTCTATTTTACCAAATCTTCAGCAAATCTAATCCCAACTTGTTTGTTATGTTGTGTTGTGTTGTGCCTGTGTGTTGTGTTGTGTCTAATGTGTGTTGTGTTGTGTCTAATGTGTATTGTGTTGTGTCTAATGTGTATTGTGTTGTGTCTAATGTGTATTGTGTTGTCTAATGTGTATTGTGTTGTCTAATGTGTGTTGTGTTGTCTAATGTGTGTTGTGTTGTGTCTAATGTGTATTGTGTTGTCTGTGTGTTGTGTCTAATGTGTGCGGTGTTGTGTTCTGTTGTCTAATGTGTGTTGTGTCTAATGTCTAATGTATGTTGTGTTCTGTTGTCTAATGTGTGCTGTGCTGTGTTGTGTTATATTATTATTATCATTATTGTTGTTATAATTATTTCAATAAACCTGTTTACATGCAAAACACAACACAACACACAAACAACTCAGTGTTTTGTCTTGTGCCATCCTTAATGTTTCTTTTATATAAATCCTGTGTTTAATAAAGATCATTATCACCATCATCATCATCATTCTTCTTAAAGAATGGTAGATTGTCAGAGTTGTTAGAATACAGTATTGTGTATTGGTTCTCTATGATCCAAGTTCAAATCCAGCTAGTGGTTAACTTTGTTTTTCATCCTTCCAGGATCAATAAAACAAACAGTACCAGTGAAATACTAGGGTCGATTTAAATAAACTTCCCTCTCTTCATGCCCTAATAGCTGACCCCATGCCTATGATGATAATAATTGTTTCTACTTTTGACACAAGGCCAACAATTTAGGGAAGAAGCAAGTTAATTATATCCAGCCCAGCATTTAACTTCCCCTAAATTGCTGGCCTTGTGCCAATGTTGGAAAGAATTATCATAAATAAATATTATTATTAATGTTACACAACACAGTTGTTTGCTACCTAAGGTTACCCTTTCATTGGTCAAGGAGACATGGCCCATGCTAGTTGTCGCTTATCATTTAGGCAAGACAATAACTTTATATGAGATCTTGTGTTTTCATGACCTTAGATAGCAAACGACTGTGTTATTTAACCTTATTAATAATATTTTAGCTCTGTACATAGCATAGAGCACTCTTTTTTTTCCTTTATCTATTCTACAGAAACCCTTGAGTACGACATAAATAAATATTATTAAGCAGCATTATTAAAAATGGATCAAGGGGCGGTGAATTGGCAGTATCGGTAGCGGGTCGGACGCCATGCTTTGACGCATAGAGTTACGGCCCTTGCCATTATGAGTTCAAATCCGCCGAGGTTAACTTTGCCTTTCATCCTTACGGGGTCGATAAAATAAAGTACCAGTAATGTACTGGGTAATTGCTGGCCTTGTGCCAAAAGTAGAAACAATTATTAAAAATGGATCAGAAATTGTTATTTTTGTTATACAGTATGCCCTTGTGGCCAATACATGAAATCATTATTGTTATACAGTAAATAAATATGGCAAATAAATATAATTGGCAATTCTAGGTTCCATGGGGAGGTGGTGGGAGTGATTTTAAAAAAATAAAATTTGTAAAAATGGATGTTAAAGATATCTTTAGTAAAACTTTTTTTATTGTTGTCACTGTTGTTTTTGTTATTTTTGTACTTCATACATATTAGGTAAATATATATATATATATATATATATATATATATAGGAAAATGTTTCACCCCAATGGCCGTTGGGGTCAAACATTTTCCTATTACCCACTCTACTACCCTAAGTATTGAGTACTCTGGTGCATTATGGTCCATCTGGTTCTTTACCACTCTTCCCTTGTTATATATATATATATACACACACACACACATCTATATATACACACACATATATATATGCACGTACACATATATATATATATATATATACACACATATATATATATACATGCATACACGTATATATATACATACATACACGTATATATGTACATACATACACGTATATATATATATACATACATACACGTATATATATACATACATACATACACACACACATGTGTATGTGATCTGAACTTACCATAACTGCACTAATTGCAGCTAAAGCCTAACTTATCACCAAATTTCTAACCACAGTGGCTTAGGGTACGGGTGTTGATGTAAATTCTAGACCAATGCATGCTGGGTATTAGAAAAAAATTAAATAAACAATGAACTAAAAAATATATTATATTTAGTATATATATATATATATACATATATATATACACTTATACAAATATCAATGCATATAGACAGTGTGTGTATTGTGTTGTGTGTTTTGAAGTTCTGGTGGTTCCCACAGGTGTTCAAGCTGTTTGAAGAATGGGACAACCATCTTTGAGTGAAATTAACATGCAAGTAAGTGGCTGAGCTTTTCACAGACACGTGTACCTCCTTAACATATAAATCTCAGGGAGATTCAACATGACACAATGTGTGACATGACTGGCTCTTTTAAATAATTACAGGTACAACTCACCGTTACCAGCTGAGTAGAATGGAACAACATGAAGTGCCTTGCTCAAGGACACAATGTACTGCAAAGAGTTGTTCATGGCCTTTTGGTCAAAAGCCATCCACTCTAACCACTAACTAAGCCATGCATATAGACACACATACACATCCCTTCTTTTTTGGCCCTTTTTCGCTCATTTAACATTAATTTGGTGGTGGGGTGGGGGGGAGTTGATTACATCAACCCCAGTAATTAACTGGTACTGTAATTTACCCTCCTCCCCGCCCTGAAAGGATGAAAGGCAGACATGACCTTGGGGAGATTAGAACTCAGAACACAGACAGCCATAAGAATAACAGTACAGTATTGTATGTGACACTCTAACTTAGCCATTCCACAGTCCTTTTAGATGCTAAGAAGGATTTCTAGTTTGGGGATGGTAGTGGTAGGAGTTGGTTATATTGACCCCCACTACTGGAGAAGGATCAAGGGAAAAGTTGAACTTGGCAGGATTTAAACTCAGAATATAAGGAAGTAGGCCTTTTTTTTCTGATGCTCTACCGATTCTGCCCAATAATAATAACAATAACAACAACAACAATAACAATAATAATTCTGGAACACTTCAAAGGGCATGCTTGCTGGGAACAGCAAGAACCCTCCGATAACATCCAGGCTACAGGTAGTGGTTTGATGTTCATTTGAACAAACTTTCCAGTTAAATAACATCAATGACTGAGACTCCAAGAAAAATAACAATAATATTAATAATGATGATTTCTTTAACAAATAACAAAGTGGTGGTGGTGGTAGCAGTGGTAGTAGTATTATTAAGGGGTGGAGGTGGTAGTGGTGATGGTAGTATTAGTAGTAGTATTAGTGATGGTAGTAATAGTAGCAGCAAAATCTTCAATCAATCTCTTTCATGAATTTCAGTTTATTGCTTTGTTCTTGTCCCTTTGAGAGAGGGATGTGACTGGGGGTGGGGGTGGGGGGAAATAAGGTGAAGTAATCATCTAAATCTGCCCCAAATATATAACTGGTTCATTACCTCCCATCTCCTTCCATTGCTGAATGGGAAGAAAAGCAGAACTGACTTTGGCAAGATTTGAACTCAATGTAAATATATCAGTAAAAAAACAAAAGCTCTAAATATCACCACTAACACAACAGATTTCTAATTCAGGCTGTAGGTCAGCAAATTAACCTCAGTATGTGACTGGTACTTCATCAACCTCCCACCCCATTCCTCAGGAAGGCATAGTTGGCCTTGGTCAGATTTAAACTCAGTATGTCGTAACTAAATACTGCAAAGCATTTTATTCAACACTCTACCGATTCTGTCAATCTATTGTTTCTAATTTAGGCAGAAGGCCAGCAAATTAACCTCAGTGTGTGACTGGTACTTCATTTTATTGACCCCACTTCTACCCCCTGAAAGGATGAAAGGCAATGTTAACCTCAGCACACTATTTTATCTGTTGACCTAACAACTCTGTTAATACAATGTTTCTAATTTGGACACAAGGCCAATAAATTTGGGGTAGAAGTGCAAAGTTGATTAAATCAACCTCAGTATACGACTGGTACTTTATTTCATTAACACCCCAGAAGGATGAAAGCCAAAAATTGGTCTTTGTGTTATTTAAACTCAAGACATAGAAAGTCATACCTGAACAGTGTAAAACATTTTATTCAATGCTCCATCGATTCTGCTAACCCATCATGCTGATTTAGGCACAAGGCCAACAATTTTCAAGGGGTAAATCAACCCCAGTGTATTATTGGTACTGTATTTTATCGAACCGGTAAGGATGATAGGCAAAGCTAACCTCAACGGGATTTGAACTCAGAATGTAAAGGGTCGTAACTATATGTCATGAAGTATGTTGTCTCATGCTCTACTGATACTGCCAATCCACTGCTTAATAATAATAATAATGATGATAATTTCTACTGCATGTTATAACACACACATACACACACACATATATATATATAAAACAAAAAAAAACAAAATAATTTCTATTTCATATATACATATATGTACATATATATACATATATATATATAAAAAAGTTTTCTTCTTCAATAATTGCTCCTGTTGTTGGTCACACCTCCCACCTCTTCCCTGGTTGTAGTGGTGTATGTTGGATTTAGTTTGGTCATGAATGACGGACATCAGCTCCGTGGTGTCGCTCATCCGATCAGTCACCCTCGGTTGGTCTGTCTCCCCTACCCCCTTCCCCACACACCTCATGCCAGAAAACACTGGATTTTATAATCATTTTTTGTCGTCTTTGTTTGCACCATTGCGGGTCTGAAAAAAAAGAAGATAAACAGATAAATAGACAGACAAGAGATGCAGGTAGACAGTAAGCCACGAACATCTGGGCTGTATTAACCCATGGCTGGGGCTCTAAGCTTTTGTGTATTTTGGGCCCTCTTTCTAGCACTTTAAACCTTCACCTATTTAGAGCTAAAAAGAAATAACGTAACCCTAGCCCCTGTAGGGCAATAGGTCTTAAACACAGGGTCTGCAAACTACTTTTCTATGGTCTACAGCAAAACAATTTTCAGAACAAAACATTTTTGCTATGAAATAATTTGGAGCATTGGTAAAATTGTTGGAATCTCAAACATGGAAATAGCTGTAAAACAGGCAGCTGCAAAGAGTCAGGTTGAAGAAAACCTCTTAATGAACAGAAGTGTTCTACCTGTTTTAATAATATTTATGACATAATTCATTTTAATTTACCCATAAAATACAATAAAATAGAAAAAATAAAATAAGGAATTTATCAAAAGTGAAAAAAGGATAAAAGAGGAATCTATATAGGTAAAAACGGAATTAGGGAAAATTTGCAACAAAAATTTGTCCTTTTATTACTACCATATATACTTGAATATAAGCTGATCTGAATATAAGTCGACCCCTCTATTTTATGTTTGAGAAATGGGCAAAAGTCCAAACCCCAGCTAATCAATACATTGTTTAGATGGAATATATAAGCCACCCACAACCATTTTGCCATCGTTTTTTTTTAGTCACATATTCCTCGCCTTATATTCAAGTATATATGGTAAATCACATATCCCACTTATCAGCCTATCAGTTGTATTGCAGATTAGTTTTAAACTGGTGGAAATCACTCCCCACACCCCCTCATCTCACTTCTGGCCTGCTGTCTCTTCCTCAGGATCTTATGGCCCTTTTCAGTCCCTTTGAGTTTGAGACCCCTGCTGTAGGGTCATGAGCCTCTGTGAGGCCCCTTAGACACTAGCCTAGTTATCGAAGACCCCCTTTCAGTCACAAATGACCATGTGATTTGCACCAAGAGAGTTCCCCACCGAGGCACAAGTCCAGGCAAAGTTGTTTGAGGAAGACCAGCAGTCGCCCATGCATACCAGCCTCCCCTCTCCACGCCACCGATTATGTCCAAGGGAAAGGCTATGACTGACACAGCTTGGCACCAGTGACATTGGAACTCATTTCTACAGCTAAGTAAACTGGAGCAACGTGAAATAAATAGTCTTGCTCAAGGACACAATGCATCACCCTGTCCAAGAATCGAACTCACAACCTTTTGATTGCAAGCTCAATGCTCTAACCCCTAAGCCTAGTTAGTCTTATGATAAATATGACATTGACTAATATCTAGTATAACACCAGTCCAGTATCATATGCCACCTAGCCAAAAATATTGGGTGGCAAATTGGCAGATTTGTTAGAATGCTTTGCAGTATTTGTTTTGGTTCTCTACTCTCCGAGTTCAAATCCACCCGAGGTCAACTTTGCCTTTTATCTATTCAAGATCAATAAAAAAAAAAAGTACCAGTCCACTACTGGGGTTGATTCTTCCTCCATATCTCTTTCTCACTTCCATTCTCTCTCAATCTCTCTCTATTCTTCTCTGGAAGAAATTTGCTGTATTTAAACCTCAAGAGGAGATGGGCTCCACCAGGTTTTTAAATCATGCTCGAGAAATGCTGTATGTCAATACAATGGCTCTAGAACTCTCTCAGGAGTTATGGTACTATGCATACATCCAGAAATATAAGATATCTGGTGGCCATCATGTGTGTGAGGCCCCTTAGACACCAGTCTAGTCAGTCTGATGATTTGACATTGACTAATATCTAATATCTATCACTCCAGTTATTATGTGGCCCTAGTGTTAAGTGTGTTGGATTATGATCATAATGCTACTGGGTTGTGTGTTGTGTTCTTCAGCAAAATACATATTTTCACGTTGCTCCAATATACTCAACTGAGTACCAGCAGTAGCTGGAGGTTTAACCGTGTGATGGACTAGCATCCTGACCAGTTATGAGTCATCTATCTAGAAATATCAGACATCTGGTGGTAGAGAATGACTCCCCTCCTATTGAGATGGGAATCCCCTCTTCTGAAGCCCTCCCTCCTGGCTCAGAAGCACCATGGGTCCAGTGGAAGATACTCAACCACCTGAGAACAGGAATGGGGTGATCAAAAGCTGCTATGGCCAGATGGGGCTACAAGACCGGGGCCCAACCATCTGTGAATGCAGAGAAGAGGAGGACCATACGATGCAGCACTGCCTTGTTTGCCCTCTACCACCCAACCAGTGCAGCTTAAAAGATCTCACAGAATTTAATAATAATGCAAAGGACTGTGTAAAGAAATGGGGGAACTGTCATATAACCACATGCTTCGAAAATACAAAAAGAAGAAGAATCCCAACTTATGCTACAGAGGGATATGCAAAGCATATTTCATTTCTAAAGGTAAGGTTAGCAGCAACAGCAAAACAGTTTTAATGTATTTAGAGTTATCTAAAAGCCTTCCGTCATCATTTTATGTGAGAACTTGTGTTAAGTTATGTTCCAAAATAAATAGAGGGAAAGTTAGTTGTATTATTAAACACGTTCAAATTCTTGATTGTCTTCAAATTTATTTGAAAATCATGTGTGTTAGTCTTTCATTAGAAATTTTGAAACAAAAGGGTTAAATTTTCCATCATAATTTTATGTAAGCACTTTTGTTAAGTTATGTTCCAAACACCAGGTTAATAATGAGAAAGTTGTATTAGTAAAACCTTTTAAATTCTTTAATATTTTAAAAGTTATTTGAAAATCATAGGCGACAGAGTCTTTCATTAGAAATATGGTAAGGAAAGGGTTAAATTTTCCATCATAATTTTATGTAAACACCTTTGTTAAGTTATGTTCCAAAGACCAACTTAATGAAAAAGTTAGTTGTATTAGTAAATCCTTTTCATTAGAAATATGGTTAGGAAAGGGTTAAAAAAATGCTAAAACTTACAAGAAACACATTCTGAAATAAACAAACACATAGTAGTATTTAGTTGAATAAGAAGGGAGGAGGGGATCTACTGGTGTGGTGGGGGTAGTGGTTGAGGGCTAATAGTGTGGTGGTGGTGGTGGTGGAGGGCTACTACTGTGGTGGTGGTGGTGGTGGTGGTGGTTGAAGGCTACTAGTGTGGTGGTGGTGATGATGGTGGTGGTTGAGGGCTACTGGTGTTGTCGTGGTGGTAGTGGTTGAGGGTTACTAGTGTTGTTGTGGTGGTGGTGGTGGTAGTGGTTGAGGGCTACTAGTGTTGTGGTGGTGGTAGTGGTTGAGGGTTACTAGTGTTGTTGTGGTGGTGGTGGTGGTGGTGGTGGTAGTGGTTGAGGGCTACTAGTGTTGTGGTGGTGGTAGTGGTTGAGGGTTACTAGTGTAGTGGTGGTGGTGGTGGTGGTAGTGGTTGAGGGCTACTAGTGTTGTGGTGGTGGTGGTGGTAGTGGTTGAGGGCTACTAGTGTTGTGGTGGTGGTGGTGGTAGTGGTTGAGGGCTACTAGTGTTGTGGTGGTGGTGGTGGTGGTAGTTGAGGGTTACTAGTGTGGTGGTGGTGGTGGTGATAGTTTATTATTATTGTTGTTTGTTCTAACTATAAAACACCACCAGAATATAAACATACCAATCTACTAATCTACTAATATGACACTAATAAATGTGAAGACTAAAATCCAAAGAGGACATACATATATACATATATATATATATATATATATATATATATATATATATATAGAAGTGGTAAGTTA
>OZ024762.1:5807701-5855201 GCA_964016885.1 Eledone cirrhosa
ATAGTAACTTTAATCAACCAAAATTATAATTAAAAGAAATATACAAGTACAACAATAACAACAGCAAATCAATAAAAAGAAAAAGAAAAAGAAAATCAAGGAATCAAAGTAATAAGTAATATAAAAATATATATAAAACAAGAAAATGTATAAAACAAGAAAACATATAAAACAAGAAAACATATATAATAAAAAAAAAACACATATATAAGACACTATATATAAAATAAGAAAATATATATAAAATAAGAAAATATATATAAAATGTGGATTAATTTAACAATTTGTTTTGGTTAAATTAGGAAAATGTTTAGATTTTACTGAAATGAACAAATTAATAATAATAGTTTCTATTATTGGCACAAGGCCAGCAATTTGATGGGGTGGGAGGAAGTTCACTAAACAATTTATACCAGTGTATTACTGGTAATATAGAAATATATGCGCACACACATATATAGACAGGCACACATATATATACATAAATGGAAGCATATAGACAATATGCCTGCACACCCTCCCACTGTAAAGTGGTCGTGGAGGTGTCAGGACAATAAAGCACCCAGTCCACACTCTAAAGTGGTCGTGTGGGCGTCATGGTAAAAAAGCACCCGATCCTCACTGTAAATGAGGTTGGTGTTAGGAAGGGCATCCAGCTGTAGAAATCAAGCTAGAATCAGTTCCCGGGCACTTCCCACGACAGGACAATCTGTCTGACCCATGCTAGCGTGGAAGAACGGATGTAAAACAATGATGATGATGGTGAAACATGCACATATATACTCACACACACACACACACATATATATATATAGACAAATACACACATATATATATATCTAGACAGATAAGTACATGCATATATACATACACACACACATATATATATATATATATATAGACAGACAAGTACACACATATATACATACACACACTCACGCACGCACACATATATATATAGACAAGTACACATATATACATACACACACACACACATATATATATATATAGACAGACAAGTACACACATATATACATACACACACACGCACACACACATATACATACATATATATATATATAGACAGACAAGTACACACATATATACACACACACGCACACACATATATAGACAAGTACACATATATACATACACAGACACACATATATATATATATAGACAGACAAGTACACACATATATACATACACATACACACATATATACATACACATACACACACACACACACATATATATATAGACAGACAAGTACACACACACATACATACACATGAGAGATCTTAAGAAGTTATAACAAATTTTTTGTTATTTTATCGACCCCGTAAGGATGAAAGGCAAAGCTGACCTCGGCGGGATTTGAACTCAGAGTGTAAAGGGCCGTAACTATATGTTGCAAATTAATAATTGCTTCTTATATAGGCACAAGGCCAGCAATTTTTGAGGGAGGAGAAAGTCGATTAAATCAACCCCAGTGCGTGACTGGTACTTTATTTTATCGACCCCGTAAGGATGAAAGGCAAAGTTAACCTCGGCGGGATTTGAACTCAGAGTGTAAAGGGCCGTAACTATATTTCGCAAATCAATAATAATAATAATAATAATAATAATAATAATTCTTTTAATATTGACACAAGGCCAGCATTTTGTGGCGAAGGGGAAGTCATTTATATTGACCCCAGCACTTAACTGGTACTTTATTTCATCAAACCCATGAGGATGAAAAGCAAAGTTAAGCCTGGTGGGATTTGAACTCAGATCCTAGAAACTCGTAACTCAATTGTGCAAAGTATATTGTCCAATGATTGATACTGCCAATCTGCAGTCCGCAAATTAATAATAATTGTCTCTACTTTTGGCACAAGGCCAGCAATTATCCCAGTGTATTACTGGTACTTTATTTTATCGACCCCGTAAGGATGAAAGGCAAAGTTAACCTTGGCGGGATTTGAACTCAGATCGTAAAGGGACGTAACTATGCTGCAAAGTATGGCGTCCGACCCCTTACCGATACTGCCAATCTACCGCCCCTCAAAAATAGTTTCTTCTATAGGCACAAGGCCAGCAATTTTTGGGGTGGGGGAAAGTCGATTAAAATCAACCCCAGTGCATGACTGGTACTTTATTTTATCAACCCCGTAAGAATGAAAGGCAAAGCTAACTTCAGCAGAATTTGAAATCAGAATGTAAAGGACCATAACTCCATGCCATGAACCATGTTACCCTACGCTCTTCTGATTCTGCTAATCCACTGCCATATTAATATATGATCCGCTCATTAATTATATTCAAGATCATGTCCTAAGGAGGGCAAGTGAAATAAGGAGTTGTGGTGAAGAAGTGGTTTGAATAAAAAAGGGGTTAGTGAATACCGATTAGTTTTTCCAACATGTTTCATAATACTATTATTATTATCATTATTTTTATTAAGCACAAGGCCAACAGTTGGGGGGAAGTCGATTAAATTGTCCCAGTGCATTACTGGTACTTTATTTTATAAACAGGCGGTGGATTGGCAGTATTGGTAGAAAATTGGAAAACATACTTTATGGTATAGAGTTATGTCCCTTTACATTATGAGTTTATATCCTGCGGAAGTTAGCTTTGTCTTTCTTCCTTACGGGGTTGATGAAATAAAGTACCAGTAATGCACTGGGGTTGATTTAATTGTCTTTCCCTTCCCCGAAAATTGTTGGCCTTATGCCTAAATCAGAAACGATTATTATTATTATTATTATTGTTGTTACATTCATCTTCATTGTTTTGTTTGTTTCTTCCAATGCTTACGTACGGCTTTGTCTGGCGGCAGGCAATGGTGGCTTTCTCTGATACTCAGAGATCTCTGGCAAATGGAAGAGTATATGTCTTGATTGGAGGTATACAGTGTATACATACATACACACACACACACACACACATATATATTTATACATACACACACATATATATATATACACACACACATATATACACACATACACACACACACATATATACACACATACACACACACACACATATATATATATACACACACACACACATATATACACACACACACACACACACATATACACACACACACACACACATATACACACACATACACACACACACACATATATTCATCATCATCATCGTCTAACGTCCATCTTCCACTATATATATATATATATATATCATCATCATTCTTTTACGTCCACTTTTCCCTGCTTGCAAGAGTGGGACGGCAACTGATTCTGGCTTGATTTCTACAGCTGGATGCCCTTCCTAACACCAACCTCATTTACAGTGAGTGCTGGGTGCTTTTTTGCCGTGGTACCTCCACGACCACTTTGCAGTGGAATGATAGGGACCCCAGTCCTTATCTCATTTCTACAGCTGAGTGAACTGGAGCTATGAGAAATAAAGTGTCTTGCTCAAGGAAACAACACATCACCCGGTCTGAGAATTGAACTCACAACCTTTCAGTTGTAAGGCCTATGCTCTAACCACTAAGCCATGTGCCTCCATATATACTCACAATAATACAAAATAAGCAGGCTCACTATATACACTAGAGTGTCATGCATTCTATATGCTACTCATTAGATAATACATCAGTAAAGATGTGTGCATGTGCATTCATACATATACATGTGATTTCTTTTCAATGAAACAGTTCTAGTCCTGTAGAAGCCATGTCTATAATATATTAAACTTGATGTTTACCAGTCTATTAATGTATTGAGTACCTTACTGTGATTACTCCCAGTGAACCTGGGACTCACAGACACACACACACACATATGTGCGTGTATGTATGTATATATATATATCATCATCATCATCTTCGTATAACGTCCTTCTTCCATGCTAGCATGGGTTAGAGGGGAGTTGTCCCACTTGAGGCAAGGTTGGTCAGGTGACCGTGTCTTGCTCATATAGGACTGTCTGGCAGGTTTTCTACGGCTGGATGCCCTTCCTAACACCAACCACATTTACAGTGTGGAACTGGGAACTTTTTACCGTGTTACCTACACACACATATATATATAACAGCGTGGTGGTAGTAGGCGTACTACATATATAGCCCCCTCACCTAACCGGCAATACGAAATTGATGAGAATCCCCACTCGAAGGTGGTCAGCCAAACTGGCCACAGCTGGCTCTTACAGCCTACGAGTCATAAACATTTTTCTGTTTTTTAGCCTCTTGGATTGTGTTTGCCATTATTCCTTTATCATATAACTTTTATGCAATAAACACCTGATGATGTCACCAGGATCTTCTGGAACTTGGTCACTGAAATGTACATAGTTTTTGCTATAATAAATCTTTGAAGGAATTTCACCAGCCTGGCCTCCTGTCATTTTACTGAATACTAATTAACTCCGTTCTCGCACCACCAACAAGATGCAACATCGAAGATGGATGAGTTGCATAATGTTGAGTGCTTTTCCTAATATTACATTATGGTTGACTATACGGAATGACCAATTCTATCCAGTGGTGAACCAACGAACCTACATGAATATATATATCATCATTTCATTTTACATCCGCTTTTTCCCTGCTTGCAAGGGTGGGACGGGAACTGATTCTGGCTTGATTTCTACAGCTGGATGCCCTTCCTAACACCAACCTCATTTACAGTGAGTGCTGGATGCTTTTTTGCCGTGGCACCTCCACGACCATTTTGCAGTGGAATGATAGGGACCCCAGTCCCTATCATCTCATTTCTACAGCTGAGTAAACTGGAGCTATGAGAAATAAAGTGTCTTGCTCAAGGAAACAACACATCACCCGGTCTGAGAATTGAACTCACAACCTTTCAATTGCAAGCCCAATGCTCTAAACAATAAGCCATGTGCCTCCATCATATATATATATATATATAATGATAATAAAATAACATGTAAAAATGTATGATTAAATAATATTTTTTTTCTAATCAAGCCTTGTATGTTTTTCCTAACTCATATATAGTGGGGTGTAGTTTTGGGGGTAGGGCTACTTTTTGTGCTTCTTTTAATCATATTAAATCGACCCCCCACTCCCACCACCCACCACGCCACCCCACCACCACCTTTGCTGCCCACCTACCATCTCTTGACAATCAATCTATTTTCAAAATTTGGCTCTCCATAGATTCCTGGCTATCATTCAAGCAATGAAAGTGCATCATCATCATCATCATCTATCGTATTATGGTTCAGTGCAACACAGAGAGAGATATTGAGAGAATGATAGAGCGATATAGAGGGGGTATGGAGGGAGAGAAGGAGAGAGAAACTAGTGTGTACTAAATGAGGAAATGGTGCTGAAGTGCTGTGAATGGGGAAGGTAGTGTGGCTTGACTCTCAATTAGGTTGGACTAGGCTAGACATGTCTTTCTTACAAATATCAAGAAATACTTACTTGGATTAAGAAAAACTTACTGGGTAGCTATAGCAAACAACAACAACATCAACAACATCAGTAATAATAACAACAACAACAACAACAGCAATTATAATTATTATTTCTACTTTTGGCACAAGGCCAGCAATTATCCCAGTGCATTACTGGTACTTTATTTTATCGACCCCGTAAGGATGAAAGGCAAAGTTAACCTTGGCGGGATTTGAACTCAGATCATAAAGGGCCATAACTCTATGCTGCAAAGCATGTTGTCTGCCGCTCTACCGATACTGCCAATTCACCACCCTAAATAATTATTTCTACTTTTGGCACAAGGCCAGCAATTATCCCAGTGCATTACTGGTACTTTATTTTATCGACCCCGTAAGGATGAAAGGCAAAGTTAACCTTGGCGGGATTTGAACTCAGATCATAAAGGGCCATAACTCTATGCTGCAAAGCATGTTGTCTGCCGCTCTACCGATACTGCCAATTCACCACCCTAAATAATTATTTCTACTTTTGGCACAAGGCCAGCAATTATCCCAGTGCATTACTGGTACTTTATTTTATCGACCCCCGTAAGGTTGAAAGGCAAAGTTAACCTCGGCGGGATTTGAACTCAGACGATAAAGGGCCGTAACTCTATGCTGCAAAGCATGGCGTCCGATCCTCTACCGATACTGCCAATCCACCGCCCTAGTCATAATGTCCACTTGAACTTGTAACTTACTGTTTCTTGATGTCTCGGAGATTTTGAGTCAGTTCGTACAAACAACAAAATGCAGACAATAATTATAAGTATTTGGTGGGAGGGGAAAGTTGACTAAATCGATCTCAGTGCATTACTGGTACTTCATTTTATCAACCCCGCAAGGTTGAAAGGTGAAGCTAACTTTGACGGAATTTGAAATCCGAATGTAAAGGGACATAACTCTACTGCTAAGCATTTAGTCAAAGCTCCAACAATGCTGCCAATCCATTCTAATTTAGGCACAAGGTCAACAGTTTTTTAATGGGGGGGGGGGTCAATTATATTGACGTCAGTACTTAACTGGTACTTTATTTTATCGTCCTTGGAAAAATGAATGACAAAGTTGACCTCGACAGGAATTGAACTCAGTATTTTAAGAGCCAGAACAAATTCTAAAATAGTATTTTATACGAAACTACCAATTCTTCTAATAATAAAAATAATCGTTTTTGATTTAGGCACAAGGTCAACACTTATCTATCTGTTTTATGTCAAAACCTTCCATCATTATTTCATCTACGAACCTTTGTTAAGTTATGTTCCAAACATCACCTTAATAATGAGAAAGCTAGTCATATTACTAAATCTGTCCAATTTCTTGATTACTTTCGAGATAATTTGAAAACCATAGGCAGTATTTTTCATTAGAAATATGGTGATGACGGTTTAAAAGTTTGTGTTTATCGAAAACCCTTCCATTATAAGGTGCCTAAGGGTGTTGGTCCCATGATCAATATAAAATCCATGAGGAGACCTCACAATGCTAACTTCTACCAGAGAAAATGGCCTCAAAAGACTTGTGCTGGTCAACATTCTATTCCAAGTAAAACTTCATATGAGATAACAAGAGATGTGTTTGGTAGAGGGGACCATTTGAAAAATATTTTGCTGTCTAGCTACTGCTGAAAAGATAGGCAATGGGCTTGTGACCCATCATAGGAGGTGTGGGAGAGAGACACTCAAAGGCTGTGTTTACAGAGACTCCAAACAGGGTCCAAAAAGGAGAAAAATATTAACAATTAATTAACAATGGAAGGGGAAAAGAAATATTAGAAAATAAAAATTTAAAAATTCAAAATAAAAAGCAATAAAATAGAAAAATAGGAAGCAAAATGGTGGAAAAATGTTCAAAACATTATTGCTTAATGGCACAGTATATGGAGGAAGTGATACCACACACACACACACATACATAACATGTATATGTTTGCAGGCACACATGTATTGTATGGAAGAGTCGACAGAGTATATACACACACACACACACACACACACACACACACACACACAGATTATGGAGGAGCTGACAGCATATATATATACATTACATGAAAGAGCCAGCAGAACAGATACACGTACACAAAAATACACACACATTATATGGAAGAACTGAGAAAGCAGACATACAGCTCAGGGCAAGCAATTGATCAGATCACAGCTCAATATAAGCAGTTGATCAGATCACAGTTCAATATAAGCAGTTGATCAGATCACAGCTCAATATAAGCAGTTGATCAGATCACAGCTCAATAGAAGCAGTTGATCAGATCACAGCTCAATAGAAGCAGTTGATCAGATCACAGCTCAATATAAGCAGTTCATCAGATCTCAGCTAAGTATAAGCAGCTGACCTGATCGCAGCTGACCTGATCACAGCTCAAGGCAAGCAGCTGCCTAGATCGCAGCTTAATGTAAATAGTTGACCAAATCATGGTTCAATGAAAGCATTTGACCAGATCACAGCTCAAGGAAAGCAGCTGCCTAGATCACAGCTCAATATGAGCAGTTGATCTAATCACAGCTCAAGATAAGCAACTGTCGAGTTCATCGTTCAATGCAATAGCTAAAACTTCCCCAGTTTTCACTGCCATACTATCTTCTTTTAAACAGGGATAACATGGATCAGTGAGAGAATTCCTATATAGTTACTTGGAACATACTTGATGTGATTGATTAGCAACCAAATCACACACACATTCTTTAAAATATGGAACACATAGGCTATTGATGGAGCCTGTAGCACACACACACACACACAGACACAGAGCCATTTCTCACACACAATGCAGATCAATCACTTCTACCCTATGTTAACACACAGAATCAACATAAATTTACTTTCCTTTTCCTATATTTATATTTGGCCACATTGCCGTCTAGCCAACTTGTTGATTGATTATGATTTGCTGAGGATTTCAAATAAGACCGCAATTTTCCTGGTGATTTCACTAAGCTGATTTATAGACAATATCCACTTCATTGTCATATATTATTCCGAAAGTTCTAGGACTAACCAAAACTATAGGAGTTATCTCCCATGCTTGTTTATTATTGAAGATAGTTTCAGTCTTGAAACTGCAAGGATAGTCTAAGTTGACTGAAGTTATATTTTTCCCTTCTTTTCTTCTTCTTCTCCCACTTGTTCCTGAAAGGGTCATGGGGGGGGGGGGGGTTTCAAACACTCCCACCAGCAGGTCCTGTCAAAAGTAACTGTCTTCAATTGATTCAGCTGGATCCCTACATGAGACCAGCCAAACTCATGGAAGTTGACCAAGCATCAGGTCCAGAGTCTATCCCTGGGTCTCCTATCAATTTGTTTTTCCCATAAAATCTGTCCAGTGAGTGATTCTTTCCCGAGACACTCTAAACTCATGTCGGTCATATTGGAAGTGTGATCTCTTAATTCAGAGAAGTAGCAGCTCTACCCGAAGTGACTCCCCCATTTCTGGGCTACACACTCTATTGAGTAACATTTCTCATATTCAGACTGTATGTAAATTCCTCTCAAACAACACCCTACCATCCTCAGAAAGGAAAGGATACATTAGCTAATGCAGTTGACAACATACCCTTATAAAGACAGGATGGTCACAGATGAAACAGCTGTGATTGTTGGACTAGAACATGACCAAATAAACACACACACACACACACCTATATATATATATATATATATATATATATATATAGGTAAGTTATTCCAGGTTGAATTGGAGGTAACCACAGTAAGTAAGGTACTCAATACATAGCAGAGTATAAAAGTTTTAATATAGATGAGATTCTACAGGACTAGAACTGTTTCATTCTTTAGAAATCATCAGTCCTGTAGAATCTCATCTATATTAAAACTAGAGAGAGAGAGAGATGTAAAATCCTGACTGCGGCGCCAAGTGGTTTCGGCTTCTGTATTGTTCAGCAAGCCTTTTCAAGGGTGTAGTAATATTTTGTAGGGTGAGAAAAAGTAGGTCACTAGTCTTGGTAGTGCTTTGGTTGAATTTATCATAGTAGTAAACTGGTCTGATGGAGAGGGGGGGGGGGGGCAGAGAGAGGATAGGTAAGGGGTCAGGTGAAGGAAGTAGTGTGGGTAGAGTTAGGGCTGGTTAGTGGGTAAGAGTGGAGTAGGGACATAATAGTCAGCACCGCAAACTCTCTCTCTCTCTCTAGCAGCTATATAATGGGAAACTAAATAATACACTGACCATGTATCAACTAAAGGTAGAGGTGAAAACGTATAAGACTATTGCCCTGCATTAAGCATATACGTGTGTGCTTGTGTATGTATGTGTGTGTGTGTGTGTGTGTGTATTATGCATGTGTATGTATTTTTGTGTATGTATGTATGTATGTGTATATGCGTGTGCATGTATGTATGTATATATGTGTCTGTATGTGTGTATGTATATGTGTAAATATAGGGCTAAACAACAGTATTAGTTAAACCTCATGTCTTCTCATCCCCCCCACCCACCCACACACCCACCCACACACCCACACACCCACACACTCTACAGTTGAAAATGGTAACAAAAGCTTGCTTTCATGTTTGGATTAGCAAAGGGACAGATTGATAGACAGAGAGACAGACAGAGACAGAGGGAGAAATAGAGAAATCAATAGAGGGAGGCATTGGAAGGAATCCTGGCTCACCAGATGAAAAGTAGCTGAAAATAATGCCTGAAATTAGAAAAACACAGGGCAACAAAAAATTAACATTGCAGCGATGACAAATTATTGCTGCAATGAGAAGGTATTAACTGTGGTGACAGATTATTGACAGTGATGACACATTATTGACCGTGGTGACAGGTTATTGACCGTAGTGACAGGTATGGAAGGCCTATATATAACAGGTATGGAAGGCCTTTGGTAAGATGTATGGAGGCCTATATATATAACAGGTATGGAACACCTATATATAACAGGTATGGAGGCCTATATATAACAGGTATGGAAGACCTATATATAACAGGTATGGAAGACCTATATATAACAGGTATGGAAGACCTATATATAACAGGTATGGAGGCCTATATATAACAGGTATGGAAGGCCTATATATAACAGGTATGGAGGCCTATATATAACAGGTATGGAAGACCTATATATAACAGGTATGGAGGCCTATATATAACAGGTATGGAGGCCTATATATAACAGGTATGGAAGACCTATATATAACAGGTATGGAGGCCTATATATAACAGGTATGGAGGCCTATATATAACAGGTATGGAGGCCTATATATAACAGGTATGGAAGGCCTATATATAACAGGTATGGAAGACCTATATATAACAGGTATGGAAGACCTATATATAACAGGTATGGAGGCCTATATATAACAGGTATGGAAGACCTATATATGACAGGTATGGAAGGCCTTTGGTAACAGGTATGGAAGGCCTTTGGTAAGATGTATGGAGGCCTATATATAACAGGTATGGAGGCCTATATATAACAGGTATGGAAGACCTATATATAATAGGTATGGAAAGCCTTTGGTAACAGGTATGGAAAACCTTTGGTAACAGGTATGGAATGCCTTTGGTAACAGGTATGGAAGGCTTATATATAATCGGTATGGAAGGCCTTTGGTAATAGATATCAGAGGCCTTTGAAGAATAATGTGAAAGGAATGAATTATAAATTTAGTGTGAGATTGAAAGTGAGAGTAAGGGTGAAATAAGAGTGTGAGTGATCATGAGAGTGTGAGCGAGGGTGAAGTGATAGGTGTGTTATCAATACCTACCAAAATCGAAATCAATATATTCACATCTTTCCCCTCCATAGGTTTTAGGACATCTGAAAGAGAAAGAGGAGATATGTGATACAAAATGGAGTGGAAATATTGTGGAGGATAATATATTACACTGATGTATCGTGGGTTTACCTTCCCTTGGGAAGTGACTGTTTCTGCACATGCATATTCGTACAGTTGCTTTTCCTTTTCCACACTCATTTAAACCAAGCTGATGATCTGAATAAGGTGAAACAATTGTTTTTGATAATGGTGAACTAACTGCTATATATATATATTGTTATATTTGGGGAGGGTCATATTGTTTAATAATATTGCCAGAAATAATAACAGAACACACTCACTGTTTGGTTTGGGTTGGTTTTCGCTTCTGTATCTTTATATCTCCATAGTTAATTTATCTGGCAATCAATGTTTATCATTGATTGACCAACGGTTAAAAATACAGATAGTCAGTCAGATGTGAGTTACAAGTGGGCATAGCTACTCATCTCTCCATCTCTCTTAACTTTTGAAAGTCATGAAACTTGTGAAACTGGTAAAGTTATAAGTTATTGTAAATAAACCTTCTTAAAGACTCCAATTTAATTTTCATCTTTTTCCTATATATATATATATAGAGAATTGAAGTCAGTGTTACAACGTGTACAAACTTTATTGGCTTATTACAATTGTTTTGATATCGATCAGCTCAGAATAGAATCAAGGTGATGGGACCTGACTCTTTATTGACATCTCGTCAGATATGCGAGCTTATATATGTGCAACAAATCTTCAATGAAAGACATCTCGATTCCTCTCAATGATACCTATTTATATAAACTGATCTCAGGACCTCTGTCAGCGGTTTAGATGTGTCTTTGCACCTTTGCACATATAAGCTCGCATATCTGATGAGATGTCTTCCGATATCATTTCGGAAGAAGGATCAGGATGGAGAGAGAGATGCTCAACCCCAGTCGTTTTTATGAAAGGTGGGTGAAAGTGGCGAGAATGGCCCGTGTGAATGGGCCTTCTCTCTACATCAGCCTGTAGGTGGAAAAGAGGAAGGAACGAGGGAGCACCCTCTCTCTGTGCTCCTGAGGAGAGGGGGTTGCACACTTTTTTCGGGGGTGTGTGCGACCCCCCAAACGCCCCCTCCCTATTGAGGACTTCATTGTTAATTTTATATTTGTTTTCTTTACTCGCCTTTTTGTGTAAACTCCCCCTTGTATTTGTCCCCTTCTTTTGCGCCCTAGTGGCAATAAATAGAAATCTATCTGATGAGATGTCAAAAAAGAGTCGGACGCCATCATTTTGATTGTACTCTGAGCTGAATTGATATCAAAGCAATTGTAATAAGCCAATAAAGTTTGTACACATGTTGCAACACTGACTTCTATTCTTTATATATATATATAGGAAAAAGATGAAAATTAAATTGGAATCTTTAAGAAGGTTTATTTACAATAACTTATAACTTTACCAGTTTCACAAGTTTCATGACTTTCAAAAGTTAAGAGATGGAGAGATGAGTAGCTGTGCCCACTTGTAACTCACATCTGACTGATGTTAGGAATTTCTTTCAGTTTTATGCAAAAAAAAGTAGCTCAGATTACTATATGTTTGAAGTACAATCTGATAGGCTAAGGATGATCATGTGATCAGGCAGTTCTTTCAGTTTTATGCAAAAACGTGGCTCAAATTGCTATCTGTTTTAAAGAATAATTTGAGACTGAGAATGATCATGTGATTAGACATGGGACTGTCTTGGCTTAGTGAATATGGACAGTGAGAATTCATGTCTGTTTTTCATGTCCAGTGGTCAAGTTGGTATTGTCTTTGTGGCAATCACCAACATGTTGAAGTACAGGATGTGTGTGTGTGTGGTGTGTGGTGTGTGGTGTGTGGTGTGTGTGTGTGTGTGTGTGAGTGCATCCATGTGTGTGTTAGGTTGTTACAGTACAGTATGTGCAGAAATATATTTTCTTTATTTTGACACGTACACACATTTTCAACTTCTTTTTCCTATCCATGTTGGGATATATTAAATGTCACTATCATATAACATCCTCTACATTCACCACCCATGTCTCACTCCCATGTAACACCCTCTACATTCACTACCCATGTAACATCCTCTACATTCATCACCCATATTTCTCTACCATGTAACATCCTCTACATTCACCACCCATATCTAACTACCATGTAACATCCTCTACATTCACCACCCATGTCTCACTCCCATGTAACACCCTCTACATTCACTACCCATGTAACACCCTCTACATTCACTACCCATGTCTCACTCCCATGTAACACCCTCTACATTCACTACCCATGTAACACCCTCTACATTCACTACCCATGTAACACCCTCTACATTCACTACCCATGTAACACCCTCTACATTCACTACCCATGTAACACCCTCTACATTCACTACCCATGTAACACCCTCTACATTCACTACCCATGTAACACCCTCTACATTCACTACCCATGTAACACCCTCTACATTCACTACCCATGTAACACCCTCTACATTCACTACCCATGTAACACCCTCTACATTCACTACCCATGTAACACCCTCTACATTCACTACCCATGTAACACCCTCTACATTCACTACCCATGTAACATCCTCTACATTCACTACCCATGTAACACCCTCTACATTCACTACCCATGTAACACCCTCTACATTCACTACCCATGTAACATCCTCTACATTCACCACCCATGTCTCACTCCCATGGAACATCCTCAACATTTACTGCCCTTGTCTCCCTGCTATGTAACATCACATTCCTCACATAGACATTTTACGATCTACCCTTTCTTGCCAACGGTATTTGACTGCTTATTTTATCAACATTGCAAACACACACACAAACACACACACACACACACACACACGCACACGCACGCAAAAAAATAAAAAGGATCGATCTTGAAAAGAGAAGGAAAGAAAGAAGCGATGTACTTACTTACAGGCAGAAGCCCTAACGTTGCCAAGCATCATAGAAAAACATGTACCTTCATTGAGACATCCCGTCTTAGATATTTCTGACTTCGTACAGTTGAATAAGTTGGGTTTGTGCGTGGTAGTAGGGATAGAGGAGATGGGGAAGGAAGAGGAGGTGGTCGTTGTCGTGGTTGTCGTGATTGGACCAAGCACCCGAGATTTACGGCTGCAGGCATCTGTGTGTGTGAGAGAGAGAGAGAAAGGAAGAGATGTGAGACAGAAAAATGTCTTTATGTGTGTGTATATATATATATATATGTTAGAATTGGTGCTCTAAAGCGAGTGCTAAGCTCTGATGATTACCAACAGTATGAAACAGATCTGTCAGCCTATCTCCCTTTGTTTGCAATCATTGTGATAGGTCGGTGGCCATGTATGTCCATCCAGTAGTGAAGTGGTTCAGCATATACGTAAGCATCTGACGAAGCCATATGAATAACCATGTAACAGAAATATATATAATGCAACAAACAATTACGGTGATTTAATCCCGTTTACATCATCATCGTTTAATGTCTATCTCCTACGCTAGCATGGGTTAGACGGGTTTGTCCCAGTTAGAGGCAAGTTGGGTCGGGTCGAGTGACCACGTCTCACTCATATAGAACTGTTTCTAACTGGTTTTCTATGACTGGATGCCCTTCCTAACACCAACCACATTTACAGTGTGTGCTGGGTGCTTTTTGTTGTGACACCTACACAACCACTTTACAGTGTGGGCTGGATGTTTTGTGGTACCATCATAACATACATATACACACACATATATCACGACGATATATATATATATATATATATATACTTGTGCATATATACATATATCATCATCACCACCATTTTACATCTATTTTCCATGCTAGCATGGGTTAGATGAATTATCCTGTTGTGGGCAATGCTAGGTCAGATGACCTTGTCTTGCTCATACAGGACTGATTCTGGCTTGATTTCTAAAGCTGGATGCCCTTCCTAATGCCAACCTCATTTACAGTGAGTGCTAGGTGCTTTTTTTTGTGACACCTACACGACCACTTTACAGTGTGTCCTGGGCACTTTTTGTCGTGACACCTACACGACCACTTTATAGTGTGGGCTGGGGGCTTCACTGGATGTATTTACTTCGGCCTGTCCTCATGGGGGTGTATAGGAGGGTGGGTTGGGGCATACTGTATATATGCTTCAGCTTGTGCTCGTGGGAAGTTGGGGCTTCTGTATTACTGCTTAGTGCCAGAGATCTTTGTCCCGTGTCATCGCCTTTGAGAGGTGCCATTGGGCAAGGTCAGCTTTTATCACCTTATCCCAAGCCTTCTTGGGTCTCTCCACTCCATGGCTTCCATCGACTTTGAGTGCTCTGCACCTTTTTATACAGCTGTCATCCTTCATACGCATCACATTTCCATACCAACGTAATCTCCTCTCTTACACACAACATTTGATTCCTCTTATGCCTAGTCTCTCTCTCAATTTGTTTATGCTACGTTGTTCTCATATATTACTATTATACATCCATCGGAGCATGAAAGCTTAACTATCATTAAATCCCGCCGAGGTTAACTTTGCCTTTCATCCTCACGGGGTCGATAAAAATAAAGTACAAGTAATGTACTGGGTAATTGCTGGCCTTGTGCCAAAAGTAGAAACAATTATTTGATTTATTACAAATTCCGGTTGGTTGGTTCAATAACCAAATGGTTGTTTATTTATTGTCAAAGCTCTTTCGTCACACATTCTATGACCTTCTTAGAGACTGATGTGTTATTCTGTGTCTCTTTTTTTCTGTCCTACACCACCTTGTTTTAGTGTATTGTGCACCAACCAAGTTCTGTAGCCCCGATGGTTCTATAGAAATAGTCGACACTTTCTGTTACCTGGGTGATGAAATCAACAGTGGAAGAGGGTGTTCTGAAAGTACAGTAGCCAGAGTAAGAAACAAAAGGTTTTTCCCTAAAAATGAAGGGCAGATTGTACGATCCTTGAATACGAACAACGCTGTTACATGGTAGTGAGACCTGGGCATTGTGCGCAGGGAACCTGCACAGGTTGAAAAGAAATGAAGCATGCATGCTCCGATGGATGTGTAATAGTAATGTACACAAACAGAAAATCATAAATGAACTAAGTGAGATATTAGGCATAAGAGAGATCAGATGCAGTATGCTAGAGAGGAGATTGTGTTGGTATAGTCATGTGATGCAGCTGTATAAAAAGGTGCAGGGTAATCAAAACTGATAGAAGCTATGGAGTTGGAAGACCCAGTAAGACCTGGGAGGAGGTGATTGAAGGTGACCTTGTATAATTGCAGCTCTCAAAGACAATGACACAGGATCAAGATCTTTGGTGTTATGCAATAATACAGAAGACCCTGCGCACAGACTCAAACATACACCCAGTAGCCACCTCTTAACCCACTGTATCCCCTTCTATACGCCCGCACACCACCCTCCCACTTCTGTCCACACCACCCTTATACTGTAAAGTTGTTGGTATCACAAAAACATCCAGCCCACATTGTAAAATGGTCGTGTAGGTTTCACGACAAAAAGCACCCAACCCACATTGTAAAGTGGTTGTGTAGGCATCAAGACAAAAAGCACCCGGTACTCACTGTTAATGAGGTTGTGGAAACAAAGCCAAAATCGGTTCTGTATGAGTATGACATGGTCACCTGACCTAGCATTGATCACAAGATAACTTGTATAACCCATGCCAGCGTGGAAAAATGGATGTTAAACAGTGATAATGACGATGATATATATATATATATATATGTGTGTGTGTGTGAGTGTGCTGAAAAGTTCATAGGCTGACTATAAAGGAGTGAATCTAGAGCTGTGAAATCTTGCATGCATTAATTTCAACTCTTCTTATTAATAACTGCATTGTTTCTTTCCAGGAACTATGTTGAAAAATAAACCTCATTTGATCATTCCATGAGAGTATCTTGGTCTATTATGAACTTTTCAGCTGGCTCTCATATATAGAAAGTATTCGGTACTTACCGACAAAACTTTGAAGCGCTAGTCCAAGAATAAAAAGAACTGTAAACAATAGTTGCATAATTTGGTGCTGATTGTGGAATTGTGGAACCTCAGTATGTACTCCTGGGTAATAGTGGGGTAGGTGTGATCATTGGAGCTCCTGGAAACAACAACATTGATATGGTCAACAAGTGGGTAGTGGGGTGGATACATGGATAAAAAGGTGGGTAGTTGGGTATGATCATTGGAGCTCCTAGAATTAACATCATTGATATGGTTAACTGGTGGGTGGGTAGGTGGGTAAATGGATAGGTTGGTGGGTAGATGGATAGGTAGGTAGGTGTGATGAGTTGAGGGTTAGTAAGTAACAGTAGGATGAGAAAACCACTTGAAATGGTGAGATAATTGGATATGGATAAAGATGAACAAAATATTTTGCCAGATTATGGTGCAGATGAGTACATATGTGGTATTTAACTGCCATGCCAGTGACGTACGTGTAGGAACCATATTATCCATTATAGCTAAGGAGTATCATTTCACCAGAAGAATCATTCTAGCTATCCACAGAATGGTTCTTTCTCCCCAACAACACCTTTAAGAGACACAAGCTGTGACCCTACATCATGAGAGTCCTTCAAACAACTCACAAAACTTCCAAGAGACAAGCTGTGACCCTACATCACGAGAGTCCTTCAAACTCCTCACAAAACTTCCAAGAGACACAAGCTGTGACAGTAATGGTTTGAAACTGGGTGGGTTGAAAAACCTTGTCTCACTCATGTCTTCCTATTTAGGCCTTGTTTTTAAGGCTAGGGAGGTTGTCACGCCCTTGACACAACTTACTCTTCCTAACCCCAACCACTTTACACAGGCTAGGTACATTTTATTATGACACCAACATTTCTAATTTACATATTTACATTTTATCATGACACCAACATTTCTAATTTACATATTTACATTTTATCAAGACACCAACATTTCTAATTTACATATTTACCTGGGTACATTTTATCATGGCACCAACATTTCTACTTTACATATTTACCTGGGTACATTTTATCATGACACCAACATTTCTACTTTACATATTTACCTGGGTACATTTTATCATGGCACCAACATTTCTATTTTACATATTTACCTGGGTACATTTTATCATGGCACCAACATTTCTACTTTACATATTTACCTGGGTACATTTTATCATGGCACCAACATTTCTATTTTACATATTTACCTGGGTACATTTTATCATGGCACCAACATTTCTACTTTACATATTTACCTGGGTACATTTTATCATGGCACCAACATTTCTATTTTACATATTTACCTGGGTACATTTTATCATGGCACCAACATTTCTACTTTACATATTTACCTGGGTACATTGTACGAGGAATACATTCAGAAATAGGACAGCCACTGATGGCTGGGAATTCTATCCTGAGTATTCAAGGAATTTCTCTGCAGTGTGAATAGGTTAGTGTGTGGGGAAGGGAAAGGTGAATAGGCTGAAGTGAGTGTGAGTGGGGGAGTATACGAGTGGGGGAGTATACGAGTGAGGGAGTGTGTGTGGAGTGTGAATAAGCTGGAGTGAGTGTGAGGAGTATACGAGTGAGGGAGTGTGTGTGGAGTGTGAATAAGCTGAAGTGAGTGTGAGGAGTATACGAGTGAGGGAGTGTGTGTGGAGTGTGAATAAGCTGAAGTGAATGTGAGTGCAGGGGGAGGGGATAAGAGTGAGGGTGTGTGAATAATTTGAAGTGTGAGTGAGTGTGTGTGGGGGTGGGGGGGGTATGAATGGAAGTGAACATGTATGTGAAAATGTGAGTGAATGTATGTATAACAGAATGTGTGTGTGTGTGTGAAAGAGTGAGTGTTGGTGTATGGGAGATTGATATGTGAATGAAAGTGAGGGGGGGGGGGGGGGGTAGTGAATGTGAAAAAGAGAGTAAGTGTGTAAATGAATATATATATGTATGTGTTACTATGCCTGTGGGTTTATATAAAGCTATGCAAATATACATACAAACATATATACATGGTGGCTGCCAACTCGTTTTCGAGTACGGCCACTACTCTATATCCATGTAGGAGAACCCCTACCGATGCGCTGAACGAGTGCGACTTTAGTCCAGCCAGCGACTTGAAAACTCTGGTACAAACACTACACTTGTGACAATTACTGACACATAGTGCTGGGCCCATGGCACCATGTGATGACAAGTGCAGAGAGATCTCCAGATATAAAGCAATGCCTGTGCCGTGAAGCTTTTATAGTGAGCAAAGGCACTGCACAAAGCCAGTCCCACTCTCTTAACCAAGATGATATTTACCAAAAAGAAGAACAAGTCAATATCATTGGATACCATCAGGGTTGCAGGTGTTATATCAGAGTTTTCCTTCTCCTAGAATTCTGCCTTGACAAAGGCTAAGGGGTCATCTCTCCCGGTGATTTTAGATGGCCATTGACTCTTAAGAGCTCCTTTGCCCTTTGACAGGTTTTGTTTTTAGTCCTGCAGGATGTCCAAAGTCACCCTCCTCACCAAGAAACCTTGGTGGGGTTGCCAGTTTAGTCGCCAACGACCCGACCATGAGACAGGTTGTACTGGGAAACATGTTACCAGTATAACCTGTTATATAACCTATAACATATATACATACATACATATGAACACACATACATATATACAGACACACACATACATATAGACACACGTACATATATACAGACACACACATACATATAGACACACATACATATATACAGACACACACATGCATATAGACACAGACACACACATACATATAGACACAGACACATACGCACATACATATACACACAGACACATACATATACACACACATACAGTTAAGGCACATGGCTGAGTACTTAGGGTGTTTGATTCAGGCTGGTAGGTTCAATTCAGGGTGGTGCATTGTGTCCTTGAGCAAGACACTTTATTTCACGCTGTGCCAATCGACTCAGCTGACAAAAATTAGTTGTAACAATAATACAAAGGGCCAGCCTTGTCCCAATCTGTCTCATGCTGAATCTCCCTGCGAACTACATTAAGGGTACACAATATAGGGTCTGTGAGGATTCTTCAGTCTAGACATACATGCACAAAATAGAGTTTCAGGTATCATCATCATCATTTTACGTCCGCTTTTCCCTGCTTGCAAGGGTGGGATGGGAACTGATTCTGGCTTGATTTCTACAGCTGGATGCCCTTCCTAACACCAACCTCATTTACAGTGAGTGCCGGGTGCTTTTTTGCCGTGGCACCTCCACGACCATTTTGCAGTGGAATGATAGGGACTGGGGTCCCTATCATCTCATTTCTACAGCTGAGTAAACTGGAGCAATGTGAAATGAAGTGTCTTGATCAAGGAAACAACACATTACCCTGTCTGAGAATTGAACTCACAACCTTTCGATTGCAAGGCCAATGCTCTAACCACTAAGCCATCTGCCTCCACATATGTACATAGAAATAGATACACATACATAGATATACACATATATATACACAACACAGAGAAAATATACATACATATATATATATATATATGTATATTTGTATATATATGTTGTGTATATATGTATATATATATATATATGTTGTGTATATATGTATATATATGTTGTGTGTGTGTGTGTATATATATATATATATATATATACACAACACAGAAAATATACATACATATATATATATACACAACACAGAAAATATACATACATATATATATATATACACATACATACATACACACACACACACACACATACATACATACATATATATATATACACAACAGAGAAAATATATATATGCATACATACATACATACATACACACACACATACATATAGACATACACACAGACACACATACATATACACTGACACACAATACTGGTATCTGAATTAGTTATACAATATCAGCTTCCATGAGGTTATCTGATACCTTAATACACAGATAGACGCATATATATATATACACACATACATACACACACATACAGATAGACACATATAGATACATACACCTACACGCATACAGAAAGACACAGATAAACACACATTTACAGAGAAATACAAAGATACACATATATACAAATATATGCAGCAACACTTATAAAAATACACACCTACAGATAGACACATATCGATACACACACACACACACACACACACAGCTACATACACCTACATAGACACATATCGATACACACACACACCTACATAGACACAGCTACACACACACACACACACACAGCTACATACACCTACATAGACACAGCTACATACACCTACATAGACACAGCTACACACACAGCTACATAGACACAGCTACACACACACACACACACAGCTACATAGACACAGCTACACACACACACACACACAGCTACATACACCTACATAGACACAGCTACATACACCTACATAGACACAGCTACACACACACACACACAGCTACATAGACACAGCTACACACACACACACACACACAGCTACATACACCTACATAGACACAGCTACACACACACACACACAGCTACATACACCTACATAGACACAGCTACACACAGCTACATAGACACAGCTACACACACACACACACACACACACACACACACAGCTACATACACCTACATAGACACAGCTACACACACACACACACACACACACACACAGCTACATACACCTACATAGACACAGCTACACACACACACACACACACAGCTACATACACCTACATAGACACAGCTACACACACACACACAGCTACATACACCTACATAGACACAGCTACACACACACACAGATAAACAGCTATACATACACCTACACACAGATACACACCTACACACCTACATATGGTATGGTTAAAAAAGAACTCAACAATACATAAGCTAAAATAGAAGGAAGCAGCACCTGTTGGTGAAGGTGAAGCAGTAATTTAAGCTCTTGTTCTGATGTCCCCAAAGTAGGTCGATGTCCCCAAAGTAGGTCAATGTGCCCACACATACTGATGACCTCTGGTCAACACTTTGTCATTTTCTTTAGTTTCAAAATCTGGTGTCACCCAGTCTGGAGAAGGGAGTCATTTGCATGTTTATCAGAAATTAACCAGCTCCTACACACATTCTGCTCTTGTTTCTCTAAGGGGACATCACACAGGGTTGTTCTAGCAAGTAGAGAGATGTAGCACCTGGGCCCTCTCGACAAAGGCCCAACAGCAACTCTTCCATTGGTACTTCAACAACTCACAGTCCATTACCTCATTGCCTGAACAACACAACCTGGATATATATATATATTATACATTATATATATATATATATAGGGCGGTGGATTGGCAGTATTGGTAGAGGGTCGGAGGCCATGCTTTGACGTATAGAGTTACGGCCCTTGCCATTCTGAGTTCAAATCCCGCCGAGGTTAACTTTGCCTTTCATCCTTACGGGGTCGATAAAATAAAGTACCAGTAATGCACTGGCTATTTGCTGGCCTTGTGCCTAACGTAGAAACAATTATAATATATATATATATTATACTTTGGGAGGATCATGTTGCCAATAAGAAACACACGCACCAGTTGCTTTCACTTCAATTTATTATAATAAATTTATAAATTTAGGAATTTACAAATTTCTGGTTGGTTGGTTGGTTCCACAACCAGATAGTTGTTTATATATTGTCAAAGTTCTTTCGTCACACATTCTGTGACCTCTTCATTATAATAAATGTTCGGTGAATCCATATATACGTACATATATATATGTGTGCATGTATAATATATATATACATACTACTGTGCGTCTGTATACATATATGTATGTACGTATATATACTTATATTTAAGTAACAGCTGTACTAAGAGTGGGAAATGAAATTTTGTTTCATTTTTTCCGTCTATCGTTTTTGGTACACCCGGCCGATTAACCCACTCAATATGCAAATTGAGCTACTCAGTCGTTAATATGCATAAGGAAAGTATATACTTTCAGACGTTCAACAATCTGGCAGGAAGGTATATGTTGCTGACGATAGAGTAGGTGTCACAGCATGTGGCATCCCAGATGAGGGGGCCTACCCCATAGAAGGGGAAGATTGAGATGTATCTTATTGTAGAATTTCATCTGGAGGCACATGGCTTAGTGGTTAGAGCATTGGGCTTGCAATCAAAAGGTTGTGAGTTCAATTCTCAGACCGAGTGATGTATTGTTTCCTTGAGCAAGACACTTTATTTCACATTGCTCCAGTTTACTCAGCTGTAGAAATGAGATGATAAGGACTGGGGTCCCTATCATTCCACTGTAAAGTGGTCGTGGAGGTGCCACAGCAAAAAAAAAGCACCCAGCAGTCACTGTGAAGTGGACGTGTAGGCGCCACGGAAAAAAAGTACCCAGCACTCACTGTAAATGAGGTTGGTGTTAGGAAGGGCATCCAGCTGTAGAAATCAAGTCAGAATCAGTTCACATCCCACCCTTGCAAGCAGAGGGAAAAGGGGACGTAAAATGATGATGATGATGATTCACAGGATCATCAGAAAAGGTTTCCCTGATGGGGCCCCAAGTTTGTAGACCTCCGCAACGAGGGCCCTGGAAACTGGTGTCTAATACATGATAGTGGTTATATCTAATGACTGGTGTAGTAGTATAATTGCTCAGGTGGTGGCTCGGTTGTTTACCCCTACCTTTACATTTTCTTTAATATTGCAACAATAAAAGAATACATTTATAATGTTGTCTAAGCATTTGTAATGTTATTTATGTATATATTTAAAACATATTTGTTATGTTTTAAATATATACATAAATAACATATTTGTTATGTTATTTATGTAGATATTTAAAACATATTTGTTATGTTTTAAATATATACATAAATAACATATTTGTTATGTTATTTATGTAGATATTTAAAACATTTGTTATGTTATTTATGTAGATATTTAAAACATTTGTTATGTTATTTATGAATATATTTAAAACATATTTGTTATGTTATTTATGTATATATTTAAAACATATTTGTTATGTTATTTATGTATATATTTAAAACATTTGTTATGTTATTTATGTAGATATTTAAAACATTTGTTATGTTATTTATGTAGATATTTAAAACATATCTGTTATGTTATTTATGTAGATATTTAAAACATATTTGTTATGTTATTTATGTATATATTTAAAACATTTGTTATGTTATTTATGTATATATTTAAAACATATTTGTTATGTTATTTATGTATATATTTAAAACATATTTGTTATGTTATTTATGTATATATTTAAAACATATTTATTATGTTATTTATGTATATATTTAAAACATATTTGTTGTTATTTATGTATATATTTAAAACATATTTGTTATGTTATTTATGTATATATTTAAAACATATTTGAAATGTTATTTATGTATATATTTAAAACAAATTTGTAATGTTATTTATGTATATATTTAAAACATATTTGTTATGTTATTTATGTATATATTTAAAACATTTGTTATGTTATTTATGTAGATATTTAAAACATTTGTTATGTTATTTATGTAGATATTTAAAACATATCTGTTATGTTATTTATGTAGATATTTAAAACATATTTGTTATGTTATTTATGTATATATTTAAAACATTTGTTATGTTATTTATGTATATATTTAAAACATATTTGTTATGTTATTTATGTATATATTTAAAACATATTTGTTATGTTATTTATGTATATATTTAAAACATATTTGAAATGTTATTTATGTATATATTTAAAACATATTTGTAATGTTATTTATGTATATATTTAAAACATATTTGTTATGTTATTTATGTATATATTTAAAAAATATTTGTTATGTTATTTATGTATATATTTAAAACATATTTGTTATGTTATTTATGTATATATTTAAAACATATTTGTTATGTTATTTATGTATATATTTAAAACATATTTGTTATGTTATTTATGTATATATTTAAAACATATTTGTTATGTTATTTATGTATATATTTAAAACATATTTGTTATGTTATTTATGTATATATTTAAAACATATTTGTTATGTTATTTATGTATATATTTAAAACATATTTGTTATGTTATTTATGTATATATTTAAAACATATTTGTTATGTACTTTATGTATATATTTAAAACATAGTTGTTATGTTATGCCGCTGTAAATTTATTTATATGCTCTGTTTATATTTTCATTCTGAAAGAATTGCAAACAGTTTATTTATATGCTGTGTAAAATAAACATTTTTACATTTATTTATATATTATCCAGACGGATGGAACAGGTAATATATATTATCATTAGAATTAACTGCTACAAGGAAAAAGATGATGAACTAGAAAAAAGAAACTGCAGAGATATAAAACTGATAAACTGATGAACCAAGTGATGAAAGTGGTAGACAGAGTGTCAGGCCAACTAATTAGGGAAAGGGTAAAATTAGACAAGATACAGTTTGGTTTTGTGCAAGGGAAGAGCACTATAGAAGCCCTCTTCTTGGTGAGACAATTACATGAAAAGTTCCTAAGTGTAATCTGCTCTGTCTAGCTTTTGTTGATTTAGAGAAAGTCTTTGACAGAGTACCACGATCTGTTATCTAGTGGTCCTTAAGGAAACTAGGTGTAGATGGGTGGTTTGTGAGAGCAGTGCAAGCCATGTACAGAGGAGCTGTCAGTTAAGTGAAACTTAGTTTAGAGAAGAATTCTATGTACAAGTAGGTATTCATCATAGCTCAGTCCACAGCCCACTCCTGTTTATTATAGTTGTACAGGCCATAACAAAAGAGTTGAAGACAGGCTGTCCACGGGAACCTCTGTATGCTGATGACCTGGTCCTTATTACTGCATCTGTGGAAGAGCTTGAGAAGAAATTCCTACTGTAGAAACAGAATTTAGGGTCAAAAGGACTCAGAGTAAACTAAGCAAAGACCAAAGTTTTACTAAGTAGGAAAGAAGACAGGATTCTGGTCCCATCAAGAAAGTGGCCTTGCTCAATATGTAGAAAAGGAGTAGGTAGAAGCTTCATATAATGTACTCAATGTAAAACATGGGTAAACAAGGGGTGTATAAGGGGTGTACAAGGGATAAACAGGGATGTAGTGGGATAGCAGGCAACTTGGATGTTTTCTTCATTCCATATTCAAGTTTGTTTGCTGTAAGAGTACATTGGTGTTGTAGTTGTTGTTGGTGATGTTGGTGGTAGTGGTGGTGGTGTTATTGGTGATGGTGGTGTTGGTGGTGGTGGTTTTGTTGGTGATGGTGTTGTTCTTGGTGATGGCTCCTACAGAAAACCAAGCCATACCAGACCTCCATCCCCCTTTCTCACCTTTAATCAAACAAGAAAGGAACACCCAGTTGCTATAGCAACACACTGATAGATCAATATTATCTGTTGCTAAACATTCTTTAGATTAAAATACCTGAATGGAGTTTGGTTTATTTGTTGTTATTATTATTGTTGCTGTTGTTACTACTGTTTGTTGTTATTATTGCTGTTATTACTATTGTTGCTGTTATTATTACTGTTATTACAGTTATTATTACAGTTATTACTGTTGTTGTTATTACTGTTGTTTATTATTCAAGAGTTTATGTTCTCAGTTCCAATTCCACAAGTGTTGGTTTTGCTTTTCACCCTTTTGAGGTCAATAAAATAAAAGTACCAGTTAAATACTGGGGTTGATTCTTCTATATCTCTCTCTTTCTCACTTCCGGGTGATGTGTTGTTTCCTTGAGCAAGACACTTTATTTCACATTGCTCCAGTTTACTCAGCTGTAGAAATGAGATGATAGGGACTGGGGTCCCTATCATTCCACTGCAAAGTGGTCGTGGAGGTGCCACGGCAAAAAAAGCACCCAGCACTCACTGTAAATGAGGTTGGTGTTAGGAAGGGCATCCAGCTGTAGAAATCAAGCCCGTCCCACCCTTGCAAGCAGGGAAAAAAGTGGACTTAAAACGAAATGATGATGATGATGATGAATGGGATAGAGATAGTTTGCCCAAAAATGATCCAACAGAGGGACCAGATGTGCAAGTTAATGGCAGTATAGTAAGTAAAGCAATCAAAGATATGAAGACAGGCAAGGCAGCTGGACCTTTGAAGATAGTTGCTGAAAGCATCTGGAATGGTGGGACACATAGTCACAAGGGTAGTAAACCAAGTAATACAAAATGGGGCCATACCAAATGACTGACAAAGCAGCATCATTGTCAACTGCTACAAGAGCAAAGGAGATACTCTAGACAGAGAAAACTATAGAGGCATTGAGTTGGTTGACCAGGTCATGAAGGTCACAGAAAGAGTTATCACACAGCTGATTAGGGACCAAGTTAACATTGATGAAATGCAGTTTGGGTTTGTGCCAGGTAAATGTACCATGGATGCTCTCTTCCTTGTAAACCCCTCTACTTTGCTTTTGTGGACCAGGAGAAAGCCTTTGACAGAGTCCCTCATTCCATTATCTGGTGAGCTCTTAGAAAACTAGGAGTAGATGAGTGGCTTGTGAAATCTATACAAGCCATGTATAGAAGAACAGTCAGCAAGGTTAGAATTAACAATGACTATAGTGAAGACTTTAGTGTGCAGATAGGTGTCCACCAGGACTCTGTCCTTGGTCCTCTCCTGTTTATTAATGTTCTACAGGCTATAACAGAAGAGTTTAAGACTGGCTACCCATGGGAATTTCTGTATGAAGATGATCCAATCCTCATAGCTGAACCTATGGCAGACTTAGAGAAGAAATTCCAAACCTGGAAGCATGGCCTAGAATCAAACGGTCTTAAAGTTAACTTGACAAAGACTAAAGTTCTAGTATGTAGAAAGGAAACAGGGAAATGGCCTTGCTCAGTGTGCAAGAAAGGAGTTGGTAGAAATTCTATCCTATGTCCCAAGCTATGGATACATAAAAGAAGTATTAAGATCACTGGCAGGCTATTAAAGAACATAGGTTTTATATGCACAGGTACAGTAAGTAGCAAGTGACCAAAGGATACTAGCTCTTTCAAATGCCCAGACGGCTCTGTAGAAATAGTTGACAGTTTCCTGGGTGACAAAATCAGCAGTGGAGGAGGGTGTTCTGAAAGTACAGTAGCCAGAGTAAGAACAGGATAGAGAAAATTCAGGGAGCTACTACCGATGCTAACTACAAAAGGGTTTTCCCTAAAATTGAAGGGCAGATTGTATGATGCATGCATACAAACAGCAATGTTGTATGGTAGTGAAACCTGGGCGCTGAGTGCAGAAAACCTGTGAGGATTGGAAAGAAATGAAGACTGCATACTCCAATGGATGTGTAATACACGAACGGCAAAGTGTAAATGAACTAAGAGAGAAATTGGGCATAAGAGGAATCAGATGTAGTATGCTAGAGAAGAGATTGTGTTGGTATGTCCATGTGATGCATATGAAGGATGACAGCTGTATAAAAAAGGTGCAGAGCAATGAAAGTTGATGTGGGGAATGGAATAGGAAGATCTGGGATGAGATGATAAAAGCTGACCTTGCAGAATTACATCTCTCAAAGACAATAACACAGAATAGAGATCTTTGGCGTCATGCAGTAATACAGACGACCTGCCTTCCCATGTGCATGGACTGAAACATGTCTAGTAGGGACCTCTTAACCTTTAAATCTCCTTTCTATACATATCCCATGCCACAACAGCCACCCAACCACTTCTGTTCATGCTACCCTTACACTGTAAAGTTATGTTGGTATCACAACAAAAAGCACCCACCCCACACTACATTATTGGTATCCTGGTCACTTCTAAATCTAATAAAAAAAAACTGGATAGTGTGCGTATATATAGCAACGCACATGGTTCCAGAACTTAGCGTGTCTCGCAGACTCACGCCACTAAAAGTAGAAGTGACCAGGATTTCTAATTTCTTCACCCACTGATGAGCTAGGATTTTGGTATTCCTCTTCACAAATAATATTGCGAAACAGTTCTATCAAAACTGTTTGGGTGTTTGGTAGCTACCACAATAATGGTTTGTATTTATTTTCCTTGATTTATTCTTAAATTGAGTCTAGCAAACCCTATTGTCTGTAGGTAGTATTTTTTTCACCTTAACGATTTTGGTCCATTACGATTTGAACACATATATATATATATATGTGTTCGTTTTTCTTTTTTGTTCAGATTTACTATAGAGAGAGAGAGAGAGACATATGTGTGTGTGTGTGTGTGTGTTTAGGTGTGTGAATATACACACGCCCACACAAACAAACATATCCGCCCTCCCCTTTAACGATCAACATTAATTGTTTATTAGGTCACATGATAAGTGAGTTGCTGTTTGTGTCTGTGTGTGACTAACTATGCATGTGTGAGTGCATGGGTGGGTGGCTAGCTGTATGCGTTTGTGTGTGTGTAGTTAGTGTGTGTGTGTGTGTGTGTAGTTAGTGTGTGTGTGTGTAGCCAGCAGTGTGTGTGTGTGTAGCTAGCAGTGTATGTGTGTGTGTGTGTGTATATGTGTGTGTGAGTGTGTAGCTAGTAGTGTGTGTGTGTGTGGCTAGCAGTGTGTGTGAGTGTGTAGCTAGTAGTGTGTGTGTGTGTGGCTAGCAGTGTGTGTGTGTAGCTAGTAGTGTGTATGTGTAGCTAGCAGTGTGTACATCTGGCTAACAGTGTGTGTGTGTGTGTGTAGCTAGCAGTGTGTGTGTGTGTATGTAGCTAGCAGTGTGTATGTGTGTGTGTAGCTAGTAGTGTGTGTGTGTAGCTAGCAGTGTGTGTGTGTGTATGTGTATGTGTGTGTGTGTAGCTAGTAGTGTGTGTTGTATTGACAGTAATACAGGGTGATATCAATAGACATAATAAATATTTCTACTTAAAGCACAATAATTTAAGGCCAGTAATTTTGAGGGGAACATATAGCTGATGGACCCCAGTACAAGACTGGTACTTTATTTTATAGACACCCCCTCCCCCCCAAGAAGGAATTTGAAACGAGAACATAGAGTTGTAGTGAAATGAAATACCACAATGCTGACCCACTCCCTCAGATAATAATACTGATGGCTGTGTCACTTCATTGTCATATACACCACCACCGCCACCACCACAATACACCACCACCACCACCACCACCACACACCACCACAATACACCACCACCACCATACACCACCACAATACACCACCACCACCATACACCACCACCACCATACACCACCACCACCACCATCATCATCATCATCGTCGTTGTTCTTCTTACATTCATTTCTGCATGCTTGTATAGGTTACATCAGCCCTCTCCCGGATCACATTTCTCCACATGTTTCCTTCTTGTCATTTGTAAGGTGGAATTTCTTGAGATCACCTGCCAGCATCTCTCTATAAAGTTAAAACAAATCCTCTCCGGGATCCCATTTCTTCACAAGTGGTAAGGTTGTTGAATTTATGATCGTAATGTCGTGGCTTCGATTCCTCAACACGATTGTGTGTTTTGTACTTGAATGAAACACTTCATTTCACATTGCTCCAGTATACTCGGCTAAAAATGAGTACCAGCAATAGCTGGGGGTTTGACCCTGTGGTTGACTGGCGTACTGTCCAGGCTAGGATGTGTGTGTATGGGGGGGAGGGGGGTCTTGTACTGTCATTTAATGCCATGAAACGGATAAGAACCAGTCTGATGAGCTTCCTGGCTCGAAATATACTCTGTGTTGTGTTCTTGAGGAAAACACTTCATTTCACATTGCTCCAGTATACTCAGCTAAAAATGAGTACCAGCAATAGCTGGGGGTTTAATCCTGTGATGGACTGGTGTCCTGTCCAGTGGGGAGTCTTGTATTGTCAGTCACTTCACACCACAGAAACCAGGATAAACATCAGCCTGATGAGTTTCCAGGTTTGTGAGAGACTTTTTTCTGCTCTCCTTTATCTCATCTCATTTGTGGAATTCAGTTGTTTTTTTATGTCTGCTTTTACCATCTCTGCCCATCTTTCTTGGTCTTCCCCTTTCATGGCTTCTTTCCTCTAGGAATTCCTGGCAGTTCTTCACCCAACAGTCAACATCATCATCATCATCATCACCACCACCATGTCTGCTTTTCCAGGCACGTACAGGTTATACAACTTTTTTCCAGTACAACATCTCTCCAATAATTTCTCTCTTTTATCATTTCATTTATGAAATTCAGTTTTTTTAGGTCAGCTTTTGCCACCCCATGTCTTTCTTAGCTACCTTTCACTTGGAACTCTCTCAACTTCTTCACCCAGCTATCATCATCCATACATATCACCTTCACACCAGAGCAACATTCTCTCCAGTTTATTTCACATGATATCTTTTATAGCAGTTTTTCTCTCATCTCATCCAGGCATCATTCATGCATGTCAACATTACACATCCAATAGAGCATGCTCAAATCCCTTTGTCAATAAACGTAGTAGCTTCCTGAACCTCCCTCTTTTTAATCTAGTTACAACACTGTAGGAGCAACCACTTCCCATACTAATTAGGTCACCAGATAACAAGAAATGAACTGGTTGTGTGCTGTAATGGGCATGCCAGCTGTCATTGTTCTGTGTGTGCGTGTGTGTGTGTGTGTGTGTGTATATATATATATATATATATATATATATATATATATGATAAAGCGGATGTAAAATTATATATATATATATATAATTTTACATCCGCTTTGCCCTGCTTGCAATTTATCCCTCTTATACACAGTTTCTCTCTCAACACATCCATGCTCGGCCGTTCACGCACATTGACATTGCACATCCAACGGAGCATGCTTGCCTCATTTCTCTCCAGCCGTCGCATATCCTCTGCAGTTGCTGCCCATGTCTCACTACCATGAAGCATCGCGCACCTCACACAGGCATCATATAACCGACCTTTCGTACACGGAGAAACCTTTCTTCGTCAGCAGAGGAAGCAGCTCCCTAAACTTCTTCCAACACATCCTTATTCTAGATACTATGGCCTCGGAACACCCCCCCTCCCATGCTAATCTGATCACCTAGGTACCGGAAACTATCAACCACTTCTATAGCACCCACCTGCATTTGAAAAATGTGTATCACTGCGATTACTACTATCAAATTTCCCTGTACATCTACTGCAGTTTTCCCTACCTGTTAGTTTGCCTGCTATCCCACTAAATAATCTCTTATGTACCCAAGATCTGCATTGTGTGCATTTTATAGAATTTATGCCAGTTCCTTTCCTACATATCGAACATGGCCATTTCCCTGATGGAATCAAAGTTTTGTCCTCTTTTCTACTCATCAACACTTTTGTCTTAGCTAGGTTCACTCTGTCCTCTTGCTTCCAACTGCTGTTTCCATAGCCAGAATTTATTCTCTAGCTCCTCTACTGATTCTGCTATAAGAACCAGATCGTCAGCATAGAGAAGTTCTCATGGGCAGCCAGTCTTTTAACTCCTCTGTCATGGCTTGGAGAACTATAATGAATAAGAGAGGGCTGAGGACCGAACCCTGATGTACTCCTACTTGTATCTGGAATTCCTCACTAAACTTCATTCCTACCCTGACTTTACTGACAGCACCCCGGTACAAAGTTTCCACTATCCTCACAAGCCATTCCTCAACACCTAGCTTCCTTAGGGACCACCAGATGACCACAGTTTCCATCGACTTTTAGTGCTCTGCACCTTTTTATGCAACTGTCATCCTTCATACGCATCACATGTCCATACCAACGCAACCTCCTCTCCTGCACACAACATTTGATTCCTCTTATGCCTAGTCTCTCTCTCAATTCGTTTATGCTTTGCCATTCAAGTATATTACTATTACACATCCATCGGAGCATGCAAGTTTCATTTCTTTCCAATCTACGCAAGTCTTCTTAACACAACGCCCAGGTCTCACTACAATGTAGCATTGCTGTTCGTATGCATGCATCATTCAGTCTGCCTTTCATTTTGAGAGAAAAACTTTTGCAGCTAGCAGTGGTAGTAGCTCCCTGAACTTCTTCCATCCCATTCTTACCTTGGTTACTGTACTTTCAGAACACCCACCTCTGCTGCTAATATGGTATCCTAGGTAGCAGGAGCTGTCTACTGTTTCTACCGAGCCCTCCCAGAATTTGGTAGTGCTTGTTTCTTGTGATCGTTTGCTGCTTATTGTTCCAGTGCAACTGCTACATGTAAAGCCTCATTCTTAGCTAAACTTCCTGAGATACCACTACATATATGTGTATGTGTGTGAGAGTGTGTGTGTATGTTAAGTGAGAAAAAACTCAATTTATGGGAGTATAAACAATATTCTACCTAAACCTACTTATATATAGATCTTTCTACCATGGCTTTGTATGGGGAAGAATTATTAATGGAACCACCAGTAAATGAAGAATCCGCCATAATCTTCAGAGTAATTTAATTCTTCAAAATGTAAGAGTTTTTGACCAAGAATCATACATACTGTTCCATTTGCTGAGGCAACATGCTGAAATAAAAAAACATTACTTGATCAAAAATCCCCAAGCATATCAAGACTATATGGCAATCTTATGATGCCGCTAGAAATAGCAGCCAAAAGACCATCTGGTACAACTTGAAAAATTAAGGCAGTTTAATAATAATTAAAGGTTAATTAGTCACTAATACTTAAACATCTCAATGAAAGGAATAATTATTATATATATATATATATATATATATATATATATATATATGTATATATATAAATGTAATCTGAGTTTTTGAATATTAATAATAATATTCGATTTGCTTGCAATTATGCAAACAGCCTCTTTAAAGCCATGTCAGTAGAATGAGCCCCTCATTCTTGCTCTTGTGTTGGCATGTAAACAGAACTGCAGACACTAATGTTTCTGGGTGATTACCCTTCATCAGTACAGTTCACTGTTCACCTGCCAGAGCTAGTGAAAATATATATCTTCTAATATATACAGTAACTGATCGGCCTGATATGCATATTAGTAGACCGGCTGATAGCCTGATTTGCATATTAGCAGACCCACTGATAGCCTGATTTGCATACCAGCAGACAGGCCAGTCAGTTTCATCTATACAAGCGATTAATGGCCGGCTTTGCCACATACAATAAATGTAATCTGAGTTTTTCAAATATTAATAATTGTTTCTAATTTTTGGCACAAGACCAGCAATTACCCAGTGCATTACTGGTACTTTATTTTATCGACCCCATAAGGATGAAAGGCAAAGTTAACCTCGGCGGGATTTGAACTCAGAATGGCAAGGGCCGTAACTCTATGCTGGAAAGCATGGCGTCCGACCCTCTACCGATACTGCCAATTGTCTGCAATCATGCAAACAGCCTCGTTTAAGCCATGTCAGTAGAATGAGGCCCTCAATCTTACTCTTGTGTTATATATATACTGTTATACTTTGGGAGGGTCATGCTGCCAAACTTTTATTTTCCACTTCATGTTTTATTTTTATTTTTATCTCTTTTTTTCTCGCTAACTCATCCTTCGCTCCTTCTTGGAGTCGCCCCCCCCCCATTCTCCTGATGAAGGGCCTATGCCCGGAACGTCGCAACCACACCCGCCACTCTCACTAAGCGTGAAACTAATAACAACATTTATTCCTGCGTTTGTTTTTGTTTTTTATTTTCTGATATTCCGAACTATATATATATATGTATGTATATATGTATTTATGTACATATATATGTATATATGTATTTATGTATATATATATATATATGTATTTATGTATTTATGTACATATATATATGTATATATGTATTTATGTACATATATATAGATATATATGTATTTATGTACATATATATATATGTATATATGTATTTATGTACATATATATATATATATGTATATATGTATTTATGTACATATATGTGTATATATGTAGTTGAAAAGGACAAACAAACAAATGCAGAAGTCAATAGTACATAGTGTTATTAGCTTCATGCTTGGTGAGAGTGGGGGAGGTTTCAACGTTTCAGGCATAAGTCCTTCATCAGGAAAGTGGAGAGGAACTCTGAGCAGGAGTGAGGAGGGTAGTAAGGAGGGAAATTAACAGGAAGAACATGTAAGTAAGGGGGGGGGGATATGAAAATAAGATAAATAAAAATAAAATTTAAAAAAAGTGAAAATGAAGGGGGGGCGGGTGGGGTGTACAGGTGCAGGATTTCAAGGGTTTGGTAGTGTGTATAGGGGAGGGGGAGAGAAAGGGTGGCGGGGGAGAGCAAGAAAATCTGAGCCCGAGCGGGGATGGCGTAAGGAAGGTAAGGTAAGGGTGTGTGGTGTGTGTGGTGTGTCTGTGGTGTTGGTGGTGCGAGGGTGTGTGTGGAAATGGGGGTAGGGAGCAGGGAAGGGATCCAAGGGGGTAGGGAGCTGCGGACGAGGAGGTTGCGGAGATTGTGTGAACGTTTGAAGGAGGGGAGGGTGGGAGTGGGAAGACAGGTGGAGGAGTCTGACTGGAGGCACCAGAAGACCCATAGGATGGTCCGTTGGAGGGGTAGGGTGGCAGGGTCTTCGGTGAGGGGGCAAGGGCGACGGTAGGGTGAGGGAGGGAAGGTAACCTCTCCGAGTGAAATGGCGGACCAGGGAAAGAGCCTGAGTCTCGAAGTCCGCATCCAGAGAAGTTGGGAGTAGGGAATGGAGTGTTTGGTGTGAACGGGGTGGGAGGAGGTAAAGTCGGGGTAGGAGTCGGAGTCAGTAGGTTTGAAGAAAACGGAGGTGATGGTGAGTGAGGGGTCGATGGCGATGGAGATGTCCAAGAAGTGGACGAAGGTGGTGGAGATGGAGGTGGTGAAGTGGAGGGAGGGATGGATGGAGCAGAGGAATGAGAGGAGTCCAACTGTTCCCGGGTGAGAGTCATGGCACCGATACAGACGTCAAGATTACGACCATATAGTTCGGGGGAGGGACCAGTGTATTGGGCAAAGATCTGGGCCCGAACGTGGCCAACAAAAAGGTTGGCAAAGTTGGGGTCCATTATTGTGCTCATGGCTACCCCAGTGGCATATGTATATATATTTGTGGCAAAATCTACCTGTCAGAGGTTGGACTTCAATCTCACATAATATCACACAACAGAGCACTCCCTACTGACTAGACTATACAAACTAGTCCACCCTTATCAATGCAACATATGTCACAAGATCTGCAATTCTCAAGTAGACCTTAAGAGACATTTCAAGGTTTATCAAGATACACAAGCAGTCCAAGCTGCACCAAAACTAATGTACAATTTATGTGGATGGTTTTTTTAAAAGTATGTCTGGTCTAAAACGTCACATAAGATCTCAAGCCATAACTAAGCAGACAAACAGAGAGAGAGAGAGAGAGAGAGAGTGTGACACGTGTGTGTTTATATACACACTCACACACACGCTCACTCACTCACACAGACGCACACCCTTTTATTGTAGTCCCTATTTTCAGCAACATGTATTTTTGAATTTTCATGTTTAATATATTTTTGGGGACTCTGATGAGGAGTCCATATCAAACTTTTCTTTTTAATCACTTACCATTATCGATTTTATAATTGCTAATTATCATCTATAGGAGGCACATGGCTTAGTGATTAGAGCATTGGGCTTGCAATCGAAAGGTTGTGAGTTCAATTCTCAGACCGGGTGATGTGTTGTTTCCTTAAGCAAGACACTTTATTTCACATTGCTCCAGTTTACTCAGCTGTAGAAATGAGATGATAGGGACTGGGGTCCCTATCATTCCACTGCAAAGTGGCCGTGAAGGTGCCACGGCAAAAAAGCACCCAGCACTCACTGTAAATGAGGTTGGTGTTAGGAAGGGCATCCAGCTGTAGAAATCAAGCCAGAATCAGTTCCCGTCCCACCCTTGCAAGCAGGGAAAAGTGGATGTAAAATGATGATGATGATGATGATATATATATATATATATATATATATAAATATGTATGTGTATATATATATATATATTTAAAAAAAAGGAAAAGAATGACTTCACTTGCAGTGTTAACAAATTTTTGATTTAATTTTATAATATAATATTATGAGTTTGTGGATCTAGTAAGTTCTTTGTTAACTTCGGTGGGAAGAATTTTAAAGATACCTGTTTAACTTGGGTTGGAGAACTTTCTCGCATTCGTCTGTGGCGATTGTCAAACTAAAATCAGGTTGTGTTGAGATGTGTGACTATATGTAAGAGAGATTTGGATGTGTGTGGGTGTGGTGTTAATGAGTGTTGATGATGATGAAGATTTGGAGGAATTAAAGCACACACACACAACATATACACTCAGAAAATGGTGAGGTTGCAAGATAAGGGTGTTTGAGAAGGTGGTTGTAAACATACTCTCCTGCTGGTTTTATTTCATTAGCTGACCTTTGATGAGTATATAATGACATAGCTGAATCAACTTTCTTAAATTTATAAAGAATATCTTCTACAAATTTCTACGTGTATATATATGAATATGCAGGTCTTGGGTACACAAGACATCCGTTGCAGTGGATGCGGTGCGGTGCGGTGTGTAGCATAGCATAGTGTAGTGTAGTGTAGTGAGGTATAGTGAGGTGTAGTGTAGTGAGGTGTAGTGTAGCGTGGTATAGTGAGGTATAGTGTAGTGTAGTGTAGTGAGGTATAGTGTAGTGTAGTGTAGTGAGGTATAGTGTAGTGTAGTGTAGTGAGGTGTAGTGTAGTGAGGTGTAGTGTAGTGTAGTGTAGTGTGGTGTAGTGTGGTGTAGTGTGGTGTAGTGTAGTGAGGTATAGTGAGGTGTAGTGTGGTGTAGTGTAGTGTGGTGTGGTGTGGTGAGGTGTGGTGTAGTGTAGTGTAGTGTAGTAAGGTATAGTGAGGTGTAGTGTAGTGAGGTGTAGTGTAGTGTAGTGAGGTGTAGTGTAGCGTGGTGTAGTGTAGCGTGGTGTAGTGTAGCGTGGTGTAGTGAGGTGTGGTGTAGTGAGGTGTAGTGTAGTGTAGTGTAGTGTAGTGTAGTGTAGTGTAGTGTAGTGTAGTGTAGTGTAGTGTAGTGTAGTGAGGTGTAGTGAGGTGTAGTGTGGTGTCATTACCATATTTCCAGTGGGGAACCTAAAGGAATGGCTCTGGTTATATAAATATGTAACTAGATTGATATTTTATTGTTGCAGGAATGTTAACACACACACAGAACTACACACACACACACAGAACTACACACACACACACAGAACTACACACACACACACTTCCACCTACAGATAACCGCAGACACATACGTAACTACAGAAACACACAGTTAATCACACACATACATAACCAGACATACACATAACATAATCCTTACACCACACATACATACATTATACAAACAACACACACACACATACAACCAAACACACACCATACACACATATATATAAAAATCTATGGTGCGTTCTAGTTTACCATGCCCTGCCTACGTAAGACACACATATATATAGCTATACACACAAACATTTTCATGCACTCATATGTACACACGCTCATTCATATATCCATAAAACCTCTATATATAAACATACAGATCTGCTCATACATCTATCTGTGATAGATGGCCACTACAGTGCAGTACAACCAGCCATTCACATACCCTCATTTGAAAAATACAACTAATCCTACCACCACATACATCAATAAAACCCCACACCAAAGAGAAAAATATAATTTCTGGTTTGATCCAATATATGACATTGATAATATAATCTCTATAGTTATTTCCTTAACCCTTTCATTACCATATTTCTAATGAGAGACACTGTCTATGTCATTAACCCTTTCATTACCATATTTCTAATGAAAGACACTGCCTATGTTTAACCCTTTCATTACCATATTTCTAATGAGAGACACTGTCTATGTCATTAACCCTTTCATTACCATATTTCTAATGAAAGACACTGCCTATGTTTAACCCTTTCATTACCATATTTCTAATGAAAGACACTGTCTATGTCATTAACCCTTTCATTACAACTGCCACAATAAAACATATCTACTAAATTCTGTAAAGTGGTAGTGTTGGTGCAACAACAAAATATACTCAGTGAACTCTGCAAAGTAGTAGGGCTCCTGCCTCGATAAAATGCACCCAGCGCATTCTAAGTGCTTGTAAAGCTGGTGCTACAATAAAATACACCCAATACACTCTGTAAAGTGGTAGAGTTGGTATCACAATAAAATACACCCAATACACTCTGTAAAGTGGTAGAGCTGGTATCACAATAAAATACACCCAATACAATCTGTAAAGTGGTAGAGCTGGTATCACAATAAAATACACCCAATACACTCTGTAAGCTGGTAGTGCCAGAGTCATGATAGGATGCTCTAAGTACACACTATAAAGTGGTTAATATTAAGGAGGGCATCCAGCCATAAAAACCAAGCCAAAGTGGAGCTTATGAACAAGATGTGGTCACCTAACTAGCATGACAACATGTCTAAATCATACAAGCATGTAAAATAAGACAACTAGTGTCCAATTTAGAAATGACATATGAGGGTGAGCTGAAAAGTTCATAGGCTGACTATGAAGGAGTGATGCTAGAGCTGTGAAATCGTGTATGTATTAATTTCAACTCTTATTAATAACTGCAGAGACTATGTTGAAAAATAAAGCTTATTTGGTCATTCCAGCAGACAATCTATCCTTGTACATTTATGTCTGGTCATTATTTGAATTGATTGAATCGAGTTTAGGGTGGTTGATTGGCAATATTGGTAGAGGGTCGGACGCCATGCTTTGCAGCATAGAGTTACGGCCCTTTATGGTCCGAATTCAAAATAACGCTGAGGTTAACTTTGCCTTTCATCCTTACGGAGTTGATAAAATAAAGTACCAGTAATACACTGAAACACTTGCTGGCCTTGTGCCAAGTTCAAGACTAAGATACGAAACAATCAAAGAAGCTGACATGATAAACAGTATCAAGGTTAGTCTGGTCAATGGTAAACAGCAACCTACACTGTTGACAAACCCAAATTTTTCCTGGGACAAACCCAAATTGCAGTGTTTGCACGTGTTAACCACCTTGCATGATGGATTTTACCAGGTGATCTTGCTGTTAACTGCTCAGAAACAAACCCTGTCTCAATACTGAGGCACATTTCATACAGATATTTTTGATCTGAGCTTAAAGTATCAACAACTTCTAATGGCAATACCTACACTTTAGTTTTTACTGGATAAAATATGATTATCTTTAAGTTTGTTACATCTTTAATTTTATTGCCAATTAAGCCTTTTGATGTTCGTGGTCCTGTTGTTTTTCCATCTATGAATTCAAATACGTCTCGAAATGGAAAATCCATTTAACAAATATTGTAAAGTTGTAATTTTACCATGTTGGAGGGGTACCTACCTACCAATTGTCTTATATCTCAATGTTTTTGCTATTTTTACTCATCAGATGTTTTAAACAAGGTTTCTACAGTGAAATATGATCATATTTTTCATATCCATAAGCAATAGAAAATTAGGGTATTTAATTATGGGGAGGGGGGAGGGCACATAATCCTAATTTTCATATATTTTATTTAACATACTATTTGAAACTGTGCATACCGTGGAATTAAGGTTCCTTAAAAATGGCTGTTTCAACCCCCCCCCTAATATATATATGTATATATATAGGAAAATGTACAACTGACGGCAGAGCTCAAGCCGTTTCGATGGCTATTTCTGGACAGTCCAGAAATAGCCGTCGAAATGGCTTGAGCTCTGCCGTCAGGGTCATACATCTTCCTATTACCCACTCTACTACCCTAAGTTATATATATAACTCCTTCGTTATATATATATATATATATATATATATATGTATGTAATCAGATTGTTTCCGAAGGAGACGGTTTGATTGAACTCATATATAACTGGTATAGATCAGTCAATATGTCAATAAAATCCAATAAAATCCACACTCCAAAATGATCATAAAACAATGATATGAATTGGTAAAATAACTTGACTTTGTTACTATTTTCATTGTTAAATTAACATCTAATATCTCATACATATATATAAATGGATGTCAAATCATGACGAAAATAATGAATTTCCCGCCCACTCACTTTAAACACACATTTACATATATATATATATATATATACACAACTACAGCAGTAACAACAACACTGCCACCATTAACACAACCACCACAACCACTCCCACCTACAACAACTGACCGAGATCATGTGCTCTATATATTTGTCCATCCTACGCATACAGGACCAGGTTTCCATGGCAACAAAGTGTTGTCCTTGAAAAAAACCAATTGCTTGTCCTTTCCTGGTCAGTCAGTTGGTCAAACATCTGGGTATTCCACCTACGATGTGTTCTGTGATTGGACTGTAGAGCCAATACACCATTGCACCATCACCCCCACCCTACCACCACCACCATTGCACCATCATCTACCCCCCCCCCCCCATTGCATCATCATAACCACCACAATACCTCCACTGCATCAACATCACCACCACCCCTCCCCCACCACTGCATCAACATCACCACCCCTTCCCCCACCACTGCATCAACATCATCCACCCCACCATTGTATCAACATCACCAACAAAACCTCCATTTCCACTAACAACACCATCTCCACTAATACCACAACTAACAACACTACCACTACCAACAACAACACCACCACCACCAATACCCCCTCTACCAACATCAGCACCAACAACAACACTACCACCACTGCCACCAACACTACCACCACTGTCACCAACACTACCACCACTGTCACCAACACTACCACCAACAACACCACAACTACCAATACCACTACCAACAACACCATCAACACTACCATCACCAACACTACACCACCACCAACAACACCACTACTACCACCACCAACACCATCAACACTACCATCACCACCAACATCACCACCACCCACACCAACACTACTACCATCACCATCAACACGACCACCACCAGCACTACCACCACCTCCAACACTACCATCACCATCAACACTACCACCACCAACATCACCACGACCAACACTACCACCACCAACACCACCACCACCAACACTACCACCACCAACATCACCACCACCCACACCAACACTACCACCACGACCACCACCACCCACAACAACACCACCAACACTACCACCACCAACACTACCACCACCAACACCACCACGACCACCACCACCATCACCACCCACAACAACACCACCACAACCACCACCACCACCCACAACAACACCACCAACACTACCACCACCAACACGATCACCACCACCACAACAACACCAACACTACCACCACGACCACCACCACCAACACCACCACGACGACCACCACCACCACCACCCACAACAACACCACCACCACTACCACCAACACTAATGATGTCAAAAGTGACTGATCTGACAGAATCCAGGAGTGTCCTCTGAGAGTGGTATGGTGGTGGTGTTGGTGTGTGTGTGTGGGGGGGGGGGGTATTCTTGGTGGTGGTGGTGGTGGTAGCGTTGGTGGTATTGTTGTTGGTGTGGTGGTAGTGCTGTTGGTGGTGGTGGTGGTGGTGGTAGTGCTGTTGGTGGTGGTGGTAGTGCTGTTGTTGTTGGTGGTATTGCTGTTGGTGGTGGTGGTAGTGTTGGTGGTGGTGGTGGTAGTGTTGGTGGTATTGTTGTTGGTGTGGTGGTAGTGCTGTTGGTGGTGGTGGTGGTGGTAGTGCTGTTGGTGGTGGTGGTAGTGCTGTTGTTGTTGGTGGTATTGTTGGTGGTGGTGGTAGTGTTGGTGGTATTGTTGTTGATGGTGGTGGTGGTGGTAGTAGTGGTGGTGGTAGTGGTGGTGGTAGTGTTGGTGGTGGTGTTGGTGGTGGTGTTGGTGGTGGTGTTGGTGGTGGTGTTGGTGGTGGTGTTGGTGGTGGTGTTGGTGGTGGTGTTGGTGGTGGTGTTGGTGGTGGTGTTGGTGGTGGTGTTGGTGGTGGTGGTGGTGGTGGTGTTGGTGGTGGTGTTGGTGTTGGTGGTAGTGTTGGTGGTGGTGGTGGTGGTGGTGTTGGTGGTGGTGTTGGTGTTGGTGGTAGTGTTGGTGGTAGTGTTGTTGGTGGTGGTAGTGGTGGTGGTAGTGGTGGTGGTAGTGGTGGTAGTGGTGGTGGTAGTGTTGGTGGTAGTGTTGGTGGTGGTGTTGGTGGTGGTGGTGTTGGTGGTGGTGGTGGTAGTGGTGGTGATATTGTTGGTGGTGGTGGTAGTGTTGTTGGTGGTAGTGTTGGTGGTGGTGGTAGTGGTGGTGGTGGTGGTAGTGGTGGTGGTATTGTTGGTGGTGGTGGTGTTGTTGTTGATGTAATGTCCATGCCTTTCTGAAAGACAGAAGTGAAAATAGTACACATACAGTCTTATTACACATATACACACTTTCACAACGGGCATACACATATACCTACACACAATCATACACTTTTAAATACACAAGCCTTCAAACACAAACACACACCCATGCCTTCATATATCCACAAGCCTTCACACACACATGCCTTCATATATACACATGCCTTCAAACACAAACACACACACATGCCTTCATATATACACATGCCTTCACACACAAACACACACAAGCCTTCACACACAAATACACACACAAGCTTTCACACACACATGCCTTCACACACACATGCCTTCATATATACACAAGACTTCACACACAAATACACACACACAAGCTTTCACACACACATGCCTTCACACACATATATGCATATACAAGAAGGAACTGGCATAAATTCTATAAAATGTACACAATGCAGATCTTGGGTACACAAGAGATGTAGTGGGATATCAGGCAAACTAACAGGTAGGGAAAACTTCGTATGCAGTAGATGTACAGGGAAATTTGACAGTAGAAGTCGCAGTGATAGACACATTTTTCAAATGCAGGTGGGTTCTATAGAAATGGTTGATAGCTTCCGGTACCTAGGTGATCAGAGTATCTAGAATAAGGACGGGTTGGAAGAAGTTTAGGGAGCTGCTTCCTCTGTTGACAAAGAAGGGTTTCTCCCTGCGTACGAAAGGCTGGTTATATGATGTCTGTGTGAGGAGCGCGATGCTGCATGGTAGTGAGACATGGGCAGCAACTGCGGAGGATATGCGATGGGTGGAGAGAAATGAGGCAAACATGCTCTGTTGGATGTGCAATGTCAATGTACGTGAACGACCCAGCATGGATGTGTTGAGAGGGATAGAATGTAGTGTGCGAGAGAGGAGACTGGGGTGGTATGGACATGTGATGCGCATGGAGGATGACTGATGGGTGAAGAAGTGCCAGGAAATGCCAGTTGAAAGAAGACATGGTAGAGGTAGACCACGAAAAACATAGCGGAGGTGGTGAGAACAGACCTCAGATCGCTGAAGCTCACGGTGGAGATGACGAAGGACCGTGACAAGTGGAGAGATGCTGTGGTGAATAAGACCCGTCCCACCCTTGCAAGCAGGGAAAAGTGGACGTAAAAATGATGATGATGATAATGATGATGATTTTATGTCTAAAATCTCTGGACAAACATTAACAATAGTATTCAAATATTAAGAAAGTGTTAAAATTTCTGGAAGCCTAAAGGTGTAATTAAAATTTATCAGTGATAAAGACTGTAATATAATGTTCAGTAACTATAGATATTTTACAAATTACCATTGATACACATATACTCTTTCTATTACCTGGGTGACAAAATCAACAGTGGGGGAGAGTGTTCTGAAAGTACAATAGGCAGTGTAAGAACGGGATGGAAAAAGTTCAGAGAGCTTATACTGATGTTGGGCACAAACGGTTTCTCCCTAAAAACGAAGGGCAGATTGTATGATGCTTGTATATGAACAACAATGTTACATGGTAGTGAGACCTGGGCATTGTGTGCAAAGGATCTGCACAGATTGAAAAGAAATGAATCATGCATGCTCCGATGGGTGTGTAATAGTAATATATACAAACAGCAAAGCGTAAATGAACTAAGTGATGGTCATGTGATGTGTATGATCGAGGGCCCTGTCAGAGAAAGAGAGGGGATGGGAGGAAGGGAGAAAGAGAGGGGATGGGAGGAAGGGAGAAAGAGAGGGGATGGGAGGAAGGGAGAAAGAGAGGGGATGGGAGGAAGGGAGAAACAGAGGGGATGGGAGGAAGGGAGAAACAGAGGGGATGGGAGGAAGGGAGAAACAGAGAGTGGGAGATACCAAAGTGGTTACAGTGATGATGGTGATGGTATTAGTGACAATGATGGTTGTATTGGTAGTGGTATTGGTGGTGGTGTTGATAGTAGTATTAGTGGTGGTGGTAGTAGTGGTGTTGGTGGTAGTGTTGGTGGTAGTGTTGGTAGTAGTGGTGTTGGTGGTAGTGTTGGTAGTAGTGGTGTTGGTGGTAGTGTTGGTGGTAGTGATGGTGGTAGTGATGGTGGTAGTGTTGGTGGTAGTGTTGGTGGTAGTGTCGGTGGTAGTGTTGGTGGTAGTGTTGGTGGTAGTGTTGGTGGTAGTGCTGGTGGTAGTGTTGGTGGTAGTGCTGGTGGTAGTGCTGGTGGTAGTGCTGGTGGTAGTGTTGGTGGTAGTGTCGGTGGTAGTTTCAGTGGTAGTGTCGGTGGTAGTGTCGGTGGTAGTGTCGGTGGTAGTGTCGGTAGTAGTGGTGTTGGTGGTAGTGTTGGTGGTAGTGCTGGTGGTAGTGTTGGTGGTAGTGCTGGTGGTAGTGCTGGTGGTAGTGCTGGTGGTAGTGTTGGTGGTAGTGTCGGTGGTAGTTTCAGTGGTAGTGTCGGTGGTAGTGTCGGTGGTAGTGTCGGTGGTAGTGTCGGTAGTAGTGGTGTTGGTGGTAGTGCTGGTGGTAGTGTTGGTGGTAGTGTCGGTGGTAGTTTCAGTGGTAGTGTCGGTGGTAGTGTCGGTGGTAGTGTTGGTGGTAGTGTTGGTAATAGTGGTGTTGGTGGTAGTGTTGGTGGTAGTGTTGGTAGTAGTGGTGTTGGTGGTAGTGCTGGTGGTAGTGTTGGTAGTAGTGTTGGTGGTGGTAGTGTTGGTGGTAGTGCTGGTGGTAGTGTTGGTGGTGGTGTTGGTGGTAGTGCTGGTGCTAGTGTTGGTGGTAGTGCTGGTGGTAGTGCTGGTGGTAGTGTTGGTGGTAGTGTTGACTGTAAAACTTGAGAACTTTGTACTTACAAGTAAACCGCTCATATTTATAAAGATACCAGAATTACTGTAACCAATGTAGCATGTTGACCCTGGAAAACAAATTAGTATATTGTATAGACATACATACACACACACACATATACTGTATAGACATACATACACACACACACATATACTGTATACACACACACACACACACGCACACACACAAAGGGCAGAGGAACTGAGGAGGGTCAACGGCCATCCTTCAAAGTTTTTTTTTTTTTTTCTTGTGGAGTGAGAGACTGTTAGCCTTCATTAAGACATTACTCTAGGAGAAGGGCCACTCTGATATAAACCCTTCGTTGTAAGTTTAGCTGTCGATGATCCAACCATGGAAAGAAAGAAAGAAAGGAAAGAAGAAAAGAAAGAAAGAAGAAAAGAAAGGAAAAAGAAAAGAAAGGAAAAGAAAGAAAAGAAAAGAAAGAAAAAGAAAAAGAACAAGAAAGAAAAAGAAAGAAAGAAGGAAAGAAAAAAAGAAGAAAGGAAGGAAATAAGAAAGAAAGAAAGAAAGAAAGAATGAAAGAAAGATAGAAAGATAGAAAGAAAGAAAGAGAGAGAGAAAGAAAGAGACTGACTGACATACATACATACTACATACATACATACATGGTGCCTTAATCTGTTCTTAAAGAATCATTGTACCACCACCAAACTTATAACACCTGAGCAAGCTGGTGGAAAGGAGGAGGTGTGGGGCTGCATAAGATCACCTAGATCCTTCCTGTGATTAAAAATCTTTCATATCATTCACACTCTCCCCCTTCCTCACTCCTGTGCATCTTCTACATACAAAATCTTCCATTCCTGTTCATCTACCTGTTATCCCACTACATCTCTTGTGTACCCAAGATTTACTCTGGGTACATCACAGAGTGTATGCCTATTCCTTAAAGCACCAAAACAATTTGTCCTCTAGGGGTCAACTGGTGAGATCAGACTACCATCTACATTCCATTTCCTGCCTTTGCCCATATTTTTATATATATATATATGTATGTATGTGTGTATATATATATATATATATATATATAGGAACAAGTAGGACCCCGACGGCTAATTCTGGACGTCCAGAATTAGCCGTCGAAACGGCTTGAGCTCAGCCGTCGGGGTCCTACTCATTCCTATTACCCACTCTCCTACCCTAAGTATTGAGTACTTTGG
>OZ024762.1:5860201-5862701 GCA_964016885.1 Eledone cirrhosa
GCATCTCCCACAGAAACTCGAAGCTATCGGCCAACGAGGACCTCTTCGACCAAACTGCTGACTACTACAACAAAGCACTGGCAGAATCTGGGTATAGCAGTAGGATTTCTTACAATGCCACACCTGTAGTCTCCCAGCCATCTCCACACCCACCTGTGATGTAGTGGCTACAATGCTATACCTGTAGTCTCCCAGCCATCTCCACACCTTACAACACACCCACCTGTGATGTAGTGGCTACAAAGACACCTGTAGTCTCCCAGCCATCTCCACATCCACCTGTGATGTAGTGGCTACAATGCTATACCTGTAGTCTCCCAGCCATCTCCACACCTTACAACACACCCACCTGTGATGTAGTGGCTACAATGCTATACCTGTAGTCTCCCAGCCATCTCCACACCTTACAACACACCTACCTGTGATGTAGTGGCTACAAAGACACCTGTAGTCTCCCAGCCATCTCCACATCCACCTGTGATGTAGTGGCTACAATGCTATACCTGTAGTCTCCCAGCCATCTCCACACCTTACAACACACCCACCTGTGATGTAGTGGCTACAATGCTATACCTGTAGTCTCCCAGCCATCTCCACACCTTACAACACACCCACCTGTGATGTAGTGGCTACAATGCTATACCTGTAGTCTCCCAGCCATCTCCACACCCACCTGCGATGTAGTGGCTACAATGACACACCTGTACAGGTGTCTCTACTCCATAGTCATCTGAAATACATCATTTGCACACTGTTTATCTGTCTGGGTAGATACAGGTGTGCAGGGTGGATGCAGCGTAGGTGGGTGGCATCAAACAGCCACATTCACAGACAGAAAAATTGTGGAATGTCAAGAATTTTTAGTATATTATAACAGGGGTGAGCAGGGGTGAAGTGGTGTGATGAGGTGGGGTGATGAGATGGAGTGGAGTGGGATGGTGGAGTGGAGTAGGGTGATGAGGTGGAGTGGAGTGGGATGCTGAGGTAGAGTGGAGTAGGATGCTGAGGTAGAGTGGAGTAGGATGCTGAGGTAGAGTGGAGTGGGATGCTGAGGTAGAGTGGAGTGGGATGCTGAGGTAGAGTGGAGTGGGATGCTGAGGTAGAGTGGAGTGGGATGCTGAGGTAGAGTGGAGTAAGATGCTGAGGTGGAGTGGGGTGAGAAAATAACAAAAAATATTCAACTGTTGGGAGAGCAGATTGGCAGGTGCTTGTTATCTTCATCACCACCACTACTACCACCACCACCACTACACCACCATCACCACCACCACTACACCACCATCACCACCACAACTACACCACTACTATCACCAGTACACTACACCACTACTACTATCATCACCACCGCTACACCACCACTACTACACGATCACCACTATACCATCACCACTACACCACCATCACCACCATTACCATCACCACCACCATTACCACCATCACCATCACCATCACCATCACGATCACTACCACCACCATCATCACGACCACCACCATCACCATTACTACCACCACCATCACTACCACTACCACCATCATCATCACCATTACCACCACCACCACCACCATCACTACCACCACCACCACTACTACCACTATCACCATTACCATGACGATCACCATCACCACCATCACCACCATCACCACCATTACTACCACCACCAGCCCCACCATCACCATCACCACCACCACCATTACCACCATCGCCGCCATCACCACTATCATTAACATTACTACCATCACTACCACCACCACCAGCCCCACCATCTCTACCACCACCACCATCACCGCCACCACTATCATTAACATTACCACCACCATCACCATCACCACCACCACCACCACCACCACCATCACCACCATCACCACCACCATCACCACCATCATCACCATCACCATAACTATCTCCATAATCAAAGAAAGAAAAACAATGTTTCCATGGTGATGGTAGAGTGGCCGGCATGCAGCAGTAGGTGAGTGTTATATAATAATATGAGTGTGTATATATATCTATTTATATATATGTATATATGTGTGTGTGTATATATATATGTATATATGTGTGTATATATATATATGTATATATGTGTGTATATATATATATGTATATATGTGTGTATATATATATATGCGTGTGTGTATGTGTGAGTGTATATATATATATATATATATGTATGTGTGTATATATATATGTATGTGCATGTGTGTGTATATATATATGTGTGCATGTATATATATATATGCGTGTGTATGTGTGTGTGTATATGTGTGTGTGTGTGTGTGTGTGTGTGTGTGTGTGTGTGTGTGTGTGTGTGTGTGTGTGTGTGTGTGTGTGTGTGTGTGTGTGTGTGTGTGTGTGTGTGTGTGTGTGTGTGTGTGTGTGTGTGTGTGTGTGTGTGTGTGTGTGTGTGTGTGTGTGTGTGTGTGTGTGTGTGTGTGTGTGTGTGTGTGTGTGTGTGTGTGTGTGTGTGTGTGTGTGTAAATACACATATAATTATAATTT
>OZ024762.1:5870201-5875201 GCA_964016885.1 Eledone cirrhosa
ATTAGAAAAAGGACACATTGGATAGTATAGTCTTTGATATACCATGTCACAACAACAATAACAATAATGATTTCTGGTATAGGCACAAGGCCAGCAATTTGGGGAGAGAGGAAAGTCGATTAAATCGACACCAGTGCATTACTGGTACTTTATTTCATCAACCACGTAAGGATGAAAGTCAAAGCTAAACTCAGAAGGATTTGAACTCGGAACGTAAAGGGTCGCTATTATACACCGCAAAGTATGTTGTCTGGCGCTCTACCGAATGATAAGCCTTTCTTTATTGACCACTAGGGTCGAAATATAGTGGACGATACAAATGGCCTAGAATCATGGAGGGAGTTTACATATCAAACTTGTAAACAAAATAATATAAAACAAGAGAATTTCCCAACAGAGGGGTGAACCACCCAGGAGTAATTTACGAGCCCTACAGATCCGTAACCAGCCTGAGCACCAAGAACTTCTTAGGATGGTAGCCAGGCAAAGGGCCAGTAATTTTGGACCAGGCCAAAGTGGACTTTATTAACCCAAGTTAATTTTATTTTATTGACATCGTCAGAATGAAACGCAAAGATGACCTGGATTAAATAAACAACAGCATTTTGGCGGACGCTCTGCCGATTCTGCTAATAGGCGGCATGTGTATGACCAGAATGTCTGCGATCGTATTTTTGCTCAATCGGAGATTACCTGCTAGGTAGAGCAACAACGACAATGATACATATCTATAGTGCCGACAAAACTTAAGTACCAATAAAATACTGTTAGTCCTATATCGTTTTTGACGACGAGTGCTCAAGTTGAGTCAACTGCCTGTTTGTGAGATTCACGTTCAATCAGCTGAGCGCATTCCACAGACACGTGCACCCTTAACGCTGTTCTCGGGAAGATTCCGCGTGACAATATGTGACAAGGCCTGGCCCTTGAATTTACAGCTACAATTCATTTTTTTTTTCCAGCTGAGTGGAGTGGAGCAACGTGAAATAAAGTGTCTAGCTCAAGGACACAACATACCGTCCTTATCCAGGTATTGAGCTCAAGACCTTCAGGCTCGTAAGCTGAACACCCTAACCACTAAGCTACACTATATAATGTAGCATGAACCCTACAATCAATTTTAAAAACATTATCAATAGTCGGTATAGCGACGGACAAAATGCCCTGCGCTATTTTTGTTCCAACTCTTTATAATCCGAGTTCAAATCCCACCGAAGTCAACTTTCTATGTATGTCCTGCCAGGAATTGCAATTGGTAGATACTATTAGCAATGGAAATACCAATGGAAACATTGTTTCCATCGTCCGATGTGCGCCCCCCCCCCCCCCCCCCACACACACACTTGATAAGCGAATGTGGTGTGGGATCTTGTTGATTCATCGATTTTACTTCAACTAATGAATGTACTTTGTGTAAAGGTGAAAGGGACCATTCGGTTAACGATCGTCAGGTCAGCAGTTCGATTCAAGGCGTTGAGTCGTGTCCTTAAACAAGACTCTTTGTTTTCTCTTGTTCCAATTTACTCAGCAAACAAAAAGTGAATTGTACCTGTAATTCAAAGGGCCAGCCCTGTCATACAGAATCTGCCTATGGGTACACGTGTCTGTAGAAAGCTCAGCCACTTGCACGTGAATTATATTTACGACGAGGTTGTTCCGGTGTTTGAACAACTGGGACACTCATCGAAACCGACGGAGATCCCCAACAAAATGTAATACACTTGTTGCCGTGTTTATACATACATACATACATACACACATATATATATATATATATATGTATATATATATATTTGTTACTGTAGGTAGGTGTGTGTGTGTGTATATAATACTCATGTTATTGTGTGCCGGTGTTAATATATAATAAAGATTTTAACGATGTGAACATGTGAGTATATATAATACACTTGTTGCCGCGGGTAGGTGTGCGAGTATATATAATACACTTGTTATGGTATGTGTATATATATAATACACTTGTTACAGTGCATCGATATGAAGTTATAGGAGTTTATATATATATAACGAAGGAAATGTGGTAAGGAACCAGGTGGACCATAACGCACCAAAGTACTCAATACTTAGGGTAGTAGAGTGGGTAATAGGAACGAGTAGGACCCCGACGGCTGAGCTCAAGCCGTTTCGACGGCTAATTCTGGACTCTGGAGTCCAGAATTAGCCGTCGAAACGGCTTGAGCTCAGCCGCCGGGGTCCTACTCGTTCCTATATATATATATACACACCACACACACTTGTTACCGTGTACCGATGTGTATAAGCAATACTCTACACCTCCCAAGTTATAGTTTAAGGTAGTTTTCTTACTATTTTCCACTCAGGTAAATTTCTCTTCTTTTTAACACCCACTGTAACAATTTCTCATACAGTAATACTATTTGTAGCAGCAGTAGTAGAAGTAGTTGTTGCTACAATAATAATGCTTTCTGATTTAGGCACAAGCCAACAATTTCGAGGGTGGAGAAAGCCGATTAAATCTACCCAGTACATTACTGGTACTTTATTTTATCGACCCCGTAAGAATGAAAGGCAAAGTTAACCTCGATGGGATTGCTATGATAGTAATAGTTGTTGCTGCTATAATAATAGTAGTAGTAGTTGTTGCTATATATATATATATATATTATGTAAAGTAAGTCAAGTTGTAGTAGTATATATTTTATCTAAGTGATGACGGGTTTTAAAAGAAATTCAAGTCGAACAACTTACCTAGTTTTAAGGTAAAGCTCCTTCGCACTGTCACACAACTTTAACACTGCTTCTGACTGTCTTGTTAGTATTATAGTAGCTGGAAGAGGAGAAAGTACTGAACTGTGGGGGGTGGAGCGGCGGTGATAGTGATGTGTGGTGGTGGGAGGTGCTGAATGATGGTGGTGGAGATGGTACTAGTAATGGGGAGGGGGGTGGAAGAGAGAAGTGGTGGTGGAGCGGCGGTGATAGTGATGTGTGGTGGTGGGAGGTGCTGAATGATGGTGGTGGAGATGGTACTAGTAATGGGGAGGGGGGTGGAAGAGAGAAGTGGTGGTGGAGCGGCGGTGATAGTGATGTGTGGTGGTGGGAGGTGCTGAATGATGGTGGTGGAGATGGTACTAGTAATGGGGGGGTGGAAGAGAGAAGTGGTGGTGGAGCGGCGGTGATAGTGATGTATGGTGGTGGGAGGTGGTGCTAGTAATGGGAGGGGAAGAGAGAAGAGGTGCTGAACGGTGGTGGTGGAGCGGCGGTGATAGTGTCAGTGATATGTGTTAATGAGAGGGTGGGGAGCGGCAATGATAATGATGTGTAGTTGTAGCGGTAAGAGGGGAAGGAGAGGGGGGTGATGAAAGATAGGGGGGGGGGGGGCAGCGATAACAGTGATAATGTGTAGGGTGGTGGCAGGAGGAAGGAGATAAGTGAGAAAAGGGGGGAGAGCGGCGGCGGCGGTGATAGTGATAATGATGTGTAGGATGGTGGTAATGGTGGGGATGATGATGTTGTTACTGGTGGTGGAGACGGTGTCCCGTGGCGATAGTGGTGGTGATGGTGTTATTGCTGGTGATAGTGGTGGTGATGGTGTTATTGGTGGTGGTAGTGGTGGTGATGGTGTTGTTGGTGGTGATGGTGTGATGGTAGTGGTGGTGATGGTGTTGTTGGTGGTGGTAGTGGTGGTGATGGTGTTGTTGGTGGTGGTAGTGGTGATAGTGGTGGTGATGGTGTTATTGGTGGTGGTAGTGGTGATAGTGGTGGTGATGGTGTTGTTGGTGGTGATGGTGTGATGGTAGTGGTGGTGATGGTGTTATTGCTGGTGATAGTGGTGGTGATGGTGTTGTTGGTGGTGATGGTGTGATGGTAGTGGTGGTGATGGTGTTATTGCTGGTGATAGTGGTGGTGATGGTGTTGTTGGTGGTGGGTGTGATGGTAGTGGTGGTGATGGTGTTGTTGGTGGTGGTAGTGGTGATAGTGGTGGTGATGGTGTTGTTGGTGGTGGGTGTGATGGTAGTGGTGGTGATGGTGTTGTTGGTGGTGGTAGTGGTGGTAGTGATGGTAGTGGTGGTGATGGTGTTGTTGGTGGTGGTAGTGGTGATAGTGGTGGTGATGGTGTTGTTGGTGGTGGGTGTGATGGTAGTGGTGGTGATGGTGTTGTTGGTGATGGTGTGATGGTAGTGGTGGTGATGGTGTGATGGTGGTGATGGTAGTGGTGGTGATGGTGTTGTTGGTGGTGGTAGTGGTGGTAGTGGTGGTGATGGTGTGATGGTGTTGTTGGTGGTGGTAGTGGTGGTAGTGATGGTAGTGGTGGTGATGGTGTTGTTGGTGGTGGTAGTGGTGATAGTGATGGTAGTGGTGGTGATGGTGTTGTTGGTGGTGGTAGTGATGGTAGTGGTGGTGATGGTGTTGTTGGTGGTGGTAGTGGTGATAGTGGTGGTAGTGGTGGTGATGGTGTTGTTGGTGGTGGTAGTGGTAATAGTGGTGGTGATGGTGTTGTTGGTGGTGGGTGTGATGGTAGTGGTGGTGATGGTGTTGTTGGTGATGGTGTGATGGTAGTGGTGGTGATGGTGTTGTTGGTGGTGGTAGTGGTGGTAGTGGTGGTGATGGTGTGATGGTGTGATGGTACTAGCTAGGAAGTTAGTATACAATATTTTTTAGGCGGAGGTGTTGTTGTTGTTCTTGTTGGAGTGGTGGTAGGCGGTGACGGAGAGAGGGAGTGAGAGAAGTGAAGGTGAGAGTGGTGGTGGTGGTGGTGCTAGCTAGGAAGTAAGTTATATTTATCCATGGAGAAGGGAAAGAGAGAGAAATATCTGATTTGTGTGAATGGTGGCGTAGTGGATTTGGTGGTAGCATCATCATCATCAGTAGTAGTAGTAGTAGTAGTAGTAGTAGTAGTAGTAGTAGTAACGAAGATGTATGTGAGGGGGATATCCTCCTTCCACCACACCCCCTTTCTTATGTGATTCGCTGAATAGAAAAGAGAGAAAGAGGAGTAGAGAGTGTAAGTATGTGTGTTGAAC
>OZ024762.1:5882701-5887701 GCA_964016885.1 Eledone cirrhosa
ATTGATGAGGAGTTTGCAGATCCAAGATACACCTTCAGCTTCATACCCATTATTATTGGAGCTACAGGTTATATACCAACTCGTTTGGACAAAAGTATGACTGTACAAAGAACGCAGCTCCCTAATTCATAGACTACAAATGGTTGTGATAGCTGGCACCTTCATAATTTGCAAAACACATTTTGCGATCCAAAAGATGGCAATTTCTTTTTTTTTTTTTACAACCTTGCCACCAGAAAGGTGGCCAGCTGAACAGTTTCCAGGCGGTCAATGTTCTGAGCAAGATAGGGGTTCCAGACTGGTGATGCAAATTCTAAGTGTGGCCTCACCATAACCATGTACAGCCTTAAATAGATAGCTGGAGAGCGGCTGACAAAGGTCTTACTGAGTGATGCTAAGACACCCTCGGCCCTCTTGACAATTTTAGAGACGTGCTTCGTCCAACGCAAATCGCTGCTGACCGTAATGTCCAGGTCACGTTCACAAGAACACTTCTTGATATTAGTGCTGTGGAGGGAGTATGTGGACGCTGGGTTTTTACTCCCAAAATGCATGGTGTTAACAATCTTTGAAAACCATGAAGAACACCATTGCAAAATACAAGGCAAACAAAGTTGATGCAGGTATATCACCTTGCTTGACACCATTTTCAACCGAGATTGGCTCCGTACTTACATACATGCATACATGCATACATACATACATACATACATACATACATACATACATACATACATACATACATACATACATACATACATACAGACAGATGTATGTATGTATCTGTTAGTATATGTGGTGTCATCATCATCATCATCATCATCGTTTAACGTCCATGTTCCACGCTTGCATGGGTTTGGACGGGAGTTTTCCCACTTGAGGCAAGAGTGGTTGTCTTGCTCGCATAGGACTGTCTGGCGGGTTTTCTACAGCTGGATGCCCTTCCTAACACCAACCACATTTACAGTGTGGGACTGGGAGGTTTTTACCGTGTTGCCTACACGGCCACATTACAGCGTGGACTGTGTGTTTTTTGTCGTGACACCTACACGATCTCATTTGTTTCGGCCTGGATGTTGTGGCACCAACATAACTTTACATGTGTATGCATGTATATATAAAACATGTATGTATATATATTAGTGTATACAGAATGAGTAAGTAAAATAATCAATGATGCTATCTATATACATAGAGTGTGTATAAACAGAAAAACACCACTCCTGACCCCATTAGCTCAACAATTCATCCTGGTTCTGCCCAAATAAACATCATCCTACCTGGACATCCTCTATTGAACATGTTCACTGGACCATGACAACTGTACTGTACTGTTGTTGCTGTTGTTGGTGGTGGTGGTGGTGATAGTGGGGATACTGTTGTTGTTGTTGTTGTTATTAATGATGGTGGTGGCAGTAGTGGTGGTGGTGGTGGTGGTTGTGGTAGGGTTGTTGTTGTGGTTGGTGTTATTATTAATGATGGAGGTGGTGGTGGTGGTGGTGGTGGTGGTGGTGGCAGTGGCGGTGGTGGTGGTGGCGGTGGTGGTGGTAGGGTTGTTGTTGTGGTTGGTGTTATTATTAATGATGGTGGTGGTGGTGGTGGTGGTGGTGGTGGTGGTGATGGTGGTAGGGTTGTTGTTGTGGTTGGTGTTATTATTAATGATGGTGGTGGTGGTGGTGGCAGTGGCGGTGGTGGTGGTGGTGGTGGTGGCAGTGGCGGTGGTGGTGGTGGTGGTGGTGGTGGCAGTGGCGGTGGTGGTGGTGGTGGTGGCGGCGGCATGGTGTTGTTGCTATAATCATTTCTGATATTGGCAAAGTATTACAAAGGTGGGGTGGGAGTTGAATAAGTAGGGAATGCATGGTCACAGTTGATCAAGTCTATTACAGGTATTTAGTACCCTACTGTAGGGGTATTTAGTACCCTACTGTAGCTCTACACTATATACCTGGGTATTTAGTACCCTACTGTAGCTCTACTATATATACCTGGGTATTTAGTACCCTACTGTAGCTCTACTATATATACCTGGGTATTTAGTACCCTACTCTAGCTCTACTATATATACCTGGGTATTTAGTACCTAGGTATTTAGTGACACAAGTTAACCCTTCATTATGCCCCCAAAGCTACCCTACAGTGTGTACCAGGATATATAGCACTCTAGGGTAGCCATAAAATGCTTTTCTGTGGATTGGGCACCCTACAGTCTGCAGCCTTCTCCCAGTTGAGTAGACCACACACTAAAGTAGTAAATGACCAGGTAGACCAGACTGGACTGTAAATGACCAGGTAGACCACACACTGAACTGTAAATGACCAGGTAGACCACACACAGGACTGTAAATGACCAGGTAGACCACACACTGGACTGTAAATGACCAGGTAGACCACACACAGGACTGTAAATGACCAGGTAGACCACACACTGGACTGTAAATGACCAGGTAGACCACACACTGGACTGTAAATGACCAGGTAGACAACACACTGGACTGTAAATGACCAGGTAGACCACACACTGTACTGTAAATGACCAGGTAGACCACACACTGGACTGTAAATGACCAGGTAGACCACACACTGTACTGTAAATGACCAGTTATACCACACTCTGGACTGTAAATGACCAGTTATACCACACACAGGACTGTAAATGACCAGGTAGACCACACACAGGACTGTAAATGACCAGGTAGACCACACACTGTACTGTAAATGACCAGTTATACCACACTCTGGACTGTAAATGACCAGGTAGACCACACACTGGGCTGTAAATGACCAGGTAGACCACACACTGGACTGTAAATGACCAGGTAGACCACACACTGGGCTGTAAATGACCAGGTAGACCACATACTGGGCTGTAAATGACCAGGTAGACCACACACTGGGCTGTAAATGACCAGGTAGACCACACACTGGGCTGTAAATGACCAGGTAGACCACACACTGGACTGTAAATGACCAGTTATACCACACTCTGGACTGTAAATGACCAGTTATACCACACACTGGACTGTAAATGACCAGGTAGACCACACACTGGACTGTAAATGACCAGGTAGACCACACACTGGACTGTAAATGACCAGTTATACCACACTCTGGACTGTAAATGACCAGGTAGACCACACACTGGGCTGTAAATGACCAGGTAGACCACACAATGGACTGTAAATGACCAGGTAGACCACATACTGGGCTGTAAATGACCAGTTATACCACACTCTGGACTGTAAATGACCAGGTAGACCACACACTGGACTGTAAATGACCAGGTAGACCACACACTGAACTGTAAATGAGCAGTTAGACAACACACTGTACTGTAAATGACCAGGTAGACCACACACTGAACTGTAAATGACCAGGTAGACCACACACTGGACTGTAAATGACCAGTTATACCACACTCTGGACTGTAAATGACCAGGTAGACCACACACTGGACTGTAAATGAGCAGGTAGACAACACACTGGACTGTAAATGAGCAGTTAGACAACACACTGTACTGTAAATGACCAGGTAGACCACACACTGAACTGTAAATGACCAGGTAGACCACACACTGGACTGTAAATGACCAGGTAGACCACACACTGGACTGTAAATGACCAGGTAGACCACACACTGGACTGTAAATGACCAGGTAAACCACACACTGGACTGTAAATGACCAGGTAGACCACACACTGGACTGTAAATGACCAGTTATACCACACTCTGGACTGTAAATGACCAGGTAGACCACACACTGAACTGTAAATGACCAGGTAGACCACACACTGGACTGTAAATGACCAGTTATACCACACTCTGGACTGTAAATGACCAGGTAGACCACACACTGGGCTGTAAATGACCAGGTAGACCACACACTGGACTGTAAATGACCAGGTAGACCACACACAGGACTGTAAATGACCAGGTAGACCACACACTGGGCTGTAAATGACCAGGTAGACCACACACTGGACTGTAAATGACCAGTTATACCACACTCTGGACTGTAAATGACCAGGTAGACCACACACTGGACTGTAAATGACCAGTTATACCACACTCTGGACTGTAAATGACCAGGTAGACCACACACTGGACTGTAAATGACCAGGTAGACCACACTCTGGACTGTAAATGACCAGTTATACCACACACTGGGCTGTAAATGACCAGGTAGACCACACACTGGACTGTAAATGACCAGGTAGACCACACACTGGACTGTAAATGACCAGGTAGACCACACACTGGACTGTAAATGACCAGGTAGACCACACACTGGACTGTAAATGACCAGGTAGACCACACACTGGACTGTAAATGACCAGGTAGACCACACACTGTACTGTAAATGACCAGTTATACCACACCCTGGACTGTAAATGACCAGGTAGACCACACACTGGACTGTAAATGACCAGGTAGACCACACACTGGACTGTAAATGACCAGTTATACCACACCCTGGACTGTAAATGACCAGGTAGACCACACACAGGACTGTAAATGACCAGGTAGACCACATACTGGACTGTAAATGACCAGTTATACCACACACTGGACTGTAAATGACCAGTTATACCACACACTGGACTGTAAATGACCAGCTAGACCACACACTGGGCTGTAAATGACCAGGTAGACCACATACTGGACTGTAAATGACCAGTTATACCACACACTGGACTGTAAATGACCAGTTATACCACACACTGGACTGTAAATGACCAGGTAGACCACATACTGGACTGTAAATGACCAGGTAGACCACACACTGGACTGTAAATGACCAGTTATACCACACACTGGACTGTAAATGACCAGGTAGACCACATACTGGACTGTAAATGACCAGTTATACCACACACTGGACTGTAAATGACCAGTTATACCACACACTGGGCTGTAAATGACCAGGTAGACCACACACAGGACTGTAAATGACCAGGTAGACCACACACTGGACTGTAAATGACCAGTTATACCACACACT
>OZ024762.1:5895201-5917701 GCA_964016885.1 Eledone cirrhosa
ATTATTATTATACTGGGAATGCATACTCGGCAGCTGAGTAGCAGAGAGCTAGTGCAGTTGACTTCAGAGTCTGTGGGTGTTCACCCCAGGTTGTGCCAGTGAGCTTGTGGATGATGTTCCTTGCATTCACTTTGCACTTGGTCTTCTCAATGTGTTCGGGGGGGGGGGGGGGTATTGATCAATTAACCTTCAGTTGGTACTTGGCTTCACAGTTTCGCAGGTGAAAGGCACACACCTGCGTCTTGGATGGAATTGCAAGCAGGTGGTTCTCTGTAATTTAAAAGACCACCCTTGTTACACACACACACACATATGTATGTGTGTGTGTGTGTGTATATATGTCTTGTCTGATGTTCCAGTGTGTGTACAGGTGAGACTACAGAGTTATAAGCCACAATAAATGAATATATACGTTTTATGAAACTCGACCAATAATTGATAAAGTTATTAACAATTTTAAAGGGAGTTTCCTTCCACCAACCCTGTATATATATTCATATATGATTCCACAAAGAAAAATATCGCTGTATTTACCTGTATTGGCCGACACCAAAACAAGGGAGGCAACTCGGGAGGAAAAACATTACAGATTTACAACCCTTGCCTTACCTTCCTTTTCCACTCGAATCTCCTTTACTAACGCATTTTCACACTTCTCACATGTCATATATATACATACATGCGAATAACTATGTGTTTACTCTGGGAATGTATCTTACATTGCCCATGGAGTACGCTGAGATACTACCGGTACTGGCATTGATAAATATGCTGGGTCCGCCAACTCCTTATTACATACATACATATATATATAACCTGGGCATTATTGTCAACAGCGATTTGCGTTGGACAAAGCTCATTTCTAAAATTGTCAAGAAGGCCGAAGGAGACTTAGCATCACTCAGTAAGGTCTTTGTCAGCCACTCTCCAGCTATCTAATAAAAGCTGTATATAGCTGTGGTGTAGCCACTCTTAGAATTTGCATCTCCAGTGTAGAAGCCCGACCTTGCTCAGAATATTGATCTGAAAACTGTTCAGAGACGGGCAACCAAGCGAATACCCTCCATCAGGCATCTACCATACTCTGCATGCCTTGCTTCCCTGGATATGGATACATTAAAGTTCCAATGCCTGGCAACTGACTTGGTAGACACCCACACAATTATTAACTATCTTTCCAACAACAACCCTGAGAAACTTTTTGAATTCCATGTGTCTAACACCCATGGACATGCTTATAAAAATAAAACCATGTAGTGGGCAATTGTCAGGAACCCTACAATTACAACTCATGTTAGAGGTATGTGAAATAATAGGACAATTTTATACAATTACGAACACAAACGGCCAAAATGGGGGTTTCTCTCAGGGGTCTTTGGAGTAACTTTACTCAAAAGAGTGTGTAGCTCGGAGATCAGAGAGTTGTTCTGGGTAGAGCCGCTGCTGCTCCAAATCGAGATCAGAGATCCGATACTAGTGGCATGTGGTCTCAGGAAAGAATCGCTGGACAGATTTTACAGGCAAAACCAAATGGCAGGAAGGAGACCCTGAGCAAGATGGTTAAATAACATCCATGAGCTCGGCTGGTCTCACTTGGAGATTCAGCCAGATCAGTTGGAGATGGTTGCTTCTGACAGGACCTGCTAAAAGGCGTGTTGGAGGGCTCTGCCTCTAGGCATGCTTGAGGACTCTGCCCTCATGACCATCTCAGGAAGAAGAAGAAGAAGAAACAACAACAACGTTTATTTTTTTTTTATTCAACATTCTTTTTTTCAGTATCTTTTTCTTTATTGATTTGATAAAAATGTCAAAAACAAGTTTTTTCTAAATAATTTATTGATTCGTTTTTATGTTTATTAATTTATATTTTTCCAGAAATAGAACATATTTCAGCAATACTTGATATTTTAATTATTTCTCAGAAATTTGCTTTCTTTTATATAAGTTTATTCAAATTAATTATTATATGACTATGATTTTGAGTGGGATGGCAGTGGGTAGGCCTAATAGAGCAACAGATAAAAGAGTTTATAGTATTTATTCTGATTATGTTCTGAGTTGAAATCCCTGCTGAGGTCATCTTTGCATTTCATCCTTCCAGGGTCAATAAAATAAAGTACCAGTTATGTACTGGAGTTCAACCCTTTCCCCCCTTCCAAAAATTGCTGGGTGTTTAGCCAAAATTAGAAACAATTATCATTAATCATGGGGTTAGGATAGAATCGGTGGAGAGTCAGACAAAATGTTCTACAGCATTTAATTATGGCTCTCTACATTTGGAGTTCAAATCATGCCGGGCAAATTTGCCTTTCATCCTTCTGGCATCGATAAAATAAAGTTTGAGTAAAGAACTGGGTCAATATAAATGACTTTCTCCCCCAACCCCACTAAAAAAAGATACTGGCCAGGTGCCTAAATTAGAAACAGTTATTAATTGTTTCTACTTTAGGCACGAGGCCAGCAATTACTCAGTGTATTACTGGTACTTTATTTTATCGACCCCGTCAGGATGAAAGGCAAAGTTAACCTCGGCGGGATTTGAACTCAGATCGTAAAGGGACGTAACTCTTTGCTGGAAAGCATGGCGTCCGACCCTCTACCAAAACTGCCAAGAAACAGTTATTAATGATGGCATTTCAAGTTCAGTGCCACTGTATGGCATCTTGGGTTTTTGTCTTTTACCATAACACTGGGTCAACTTATGTCTTGTCAGTAAATTTGAGTAGGAAGGGTCTTCGTAGTAATGTTACTATTTAGAGTGTGTCACTCCAGGTAGAGCAGCTACTTCTCAGAATCGAGAGATCATAGCTCTGATACTACGGACATGGGGTCAGAATGACTAAGGAAAGAATCGGACAGATTTTGTGAGGAAAATCAACTGGCAGGAGATCCAAATGGTTGGATAACATCGATGAGCTTGGTTGGCCTCGCTTAGGGATCGAACCAGATCAATTGAAGATGGTTGTTTCTGATAGGACCCCCTGGAAGGAGTGTTTTAGGACTCTGCCTCCACGACTCTCCCAGGAATAAGTGAGCAGAGAAGAAGAGAAAATGCTTGAAAGCCCATTGGATAGACTGTTCCTGTAATTCAAAGGTCCATCCCTGTCAAACTGAATCTCCCTGAGAATTTTGTTATGTGTCTGAGGAATACTCAACCACTTACATGCTAATTTAATGAGTAGGGTGTTCCGTGAACTGAACAATTAGAACACTCATCATTAAATCTGATAGTGATCTATTTACTATTACTATTGTAAAGATTTGTAGAATCAGTAGAGGGTTGGACAAAATGTTTTACAGTATTTATTACAACTCTTTATGGTCTGGGTTAGGGTTAGGGTTAGGGTTAGGGTTAGGGTTAGGGTTAGGGTTCAAATCCGGCTGAGGTCAACTTTGCCTCTCATCCTTCCTAAGTCTAAAAGTCTAAAGTCTTTCTCAAGCTCAGAGGTTAATCATGTTGGTGCTTATTTCGGATCAAACCTGGGACTTCATGGTGGGATCAAACCTGGGACCTCACTGTGGGATCAAAGCTGGGACCTCACTGTGGGATTAAACCTGGGACCTCATGGTGGGATCAAAGCTGGGACCTCATGGTGGGATCAAACCTGGGACCTCATGGTGGGATCAAAGCTGGGACTTCATGGTGGGATCAAAGCTGGGACCTCATGGTGGGATCAAAGCTGGGACCTCATGGTGGGATCAAAGCTGGGACCTCATGGTGGGATCAAACCTGGGACCTCACTGTGGGATCAAAGCTGGGACCTCATGGTGGGATCAAAGCTGGGACCTCATGGTGGGATCAAAGCTGGGACCTCATGGTGGGATCAAACCTGGGACCTCACTGTGGGATCAAAGCTGGGACCTCACTGTGGGATCAAAGCTGGGACCTCACTGTGGGATCAAAGCTGGGACCTCATGGTGGGATCAAAGCTGGGACCTCATGGTGGGATCAAAGCTGGGACCTCATGGTGGGATCAAACCTGGGACCTCATGGTGGGATCAAAGCTGGGACCTCATGGCTGTGAAGAGAAATATCTTAACCATTCCACCACATCTGTGTCCAGTAATTGGATAATAGCTCCACAGATCTGCTAAGGGTGCTGATAGCTCCTACAATTCACTCTGGTCATGTTTAGCAGTTTCACAAACAGAGATCCCTAAAACAAAAGAGTATTAGGGATGTTTTGATCGACTAAATCCCTTCAATGCTGTGCCCCAGCATGGCCACAATCTAATGACTGAAACAAGTAAAAGGAAAAATAAAATAAAGAAACGAAAAAAAGTTTTTTGTTTTCTTTTTGTAATTTCAATATATTAGATTTTTAGATATTTACAGAGGAATAAAATAAAATAAAATAAAATAAAAGAAAATAAAAAGAAAATATAAGATGCAGCAGCAGGAGCAGCAGCTTGAGTGATAATTCCTTAGAAAGTTCTGGACAGATGTTTTTGAGTGGTTGGTTTATGCTAGCCAGGTGTTCCATGGTAGAGACACAGACAGTGAGATGTCAGGTCTGGTAGAGGTGTTCTGTGGTAGAGACAGTGAGATGCCAGGTCTGGTAGAGGTGTTCTGTGGTAGAGACAGTGAGATGCCAGGTGTGGTAGAGGTGTTCTGTGGTAGAGACAGTGAGATGCCAGGTGTGGTAGAGGTGTTCTGTGGTAGAGACAGTGAGATGCCAGGTGTGGTAGAGGTGTTCTGTGGTAGAGACAGTGAGATGCCAGGTCTGGTAGAGGTGTTCTGTGGTAGAGACAGTGAGATGCCAGGTGTGGTAGAGGTGTTCTGTGGTAGAGACAGTGAGATGCCAGGTGTGGTAGAGGTGTTCTGTGGTAGAGACAGTGACGGTGAGATACCAGGTGTGGTAGAGGTGTTCTGTGGTAGACACACAGACAGTGAGATTCCAGTCAGGTGTGGTGGAGGTGTTCTGTGGTAGAGACACAGACAGTGAGATGCCAGGTGTGGTAGAGGTGTTCTGTGGTAGACACACAGACAGTGAGATGCCAGCCAGGTGTTATTCCACGGGAAGTTGAAGAAAGTGTTGATCTTGTGGGTCACTTCTGTTGACAACTACACAATACTGCTCTGCTAAACAGAATGGACCATTTGTCAGTGTATAACAACAAGTGTATTACAATAAATATTACAACTACTTCGACTACAACCAATACATACAACTGCAGATAACAACAGTGTCCTAACATGGCCGCTACTGTGTCCCAACATGGTTGCTGCTACAGTGTCCCAACATGGCTGCTACCGCGTCACAACATGGCTGCTACTGTGTCACAACATGGCTGCTACCGTGTCCCAGCATGGCTGCTACCGTGTCCCAACATGGCTGCTACAGTGTCTCAACATGGTTGTTGCTACCGTGCCCCAACATGGCTGTTACAGTGTCCCAACATGGTTGTTGCTACAGTGTCCCAACATGGCTGCTACAGTGTCTCAACATGGCTGCTACAGTGTCACAACATGGCTGCTACTGTGTCACAACATGGCTGCTACAGTGTCCCAACATGGCTGCTACAGTGTCTCAACAAGGTTGCTACCGTGTCCCAACAAGGTTGCTACAGTGTCCCAACAAGGTTGCTACAGTGTCCCAACATGGCTGCTACAGTGTCCCAACATGGCAGCTACAGTGTCCCAACATAGCTGCTATTACTGTGTCCCAACATGGCCGCTACAGTGTCCCAACATGGCTGCTACTTTGTCCCAACATGGCTGCTACTGTGTCCCAACATGGCTGCTACAGTGTCCCAACATGGCTGCTACAGTGTCCCAACATGGCTGCTACTACTGTGTCCCAACATGGCTGCTACAGTGTCCCAACATGGCTGCTACAGTGTCCCAACATAGCTGCTACTACTGTGTCCCAACATGGCTGCTACTTTGTCCCAACATGGCTGCTACTGTGTCCTAACATGGCTACAGTTGAATGACTCTAGTCATAAAGGCGTAAAAGCATCTATAAACATTTACCCAAACAAAAAACACTTATTTAACCCTTTTATTTACATATTTCTAATGAAAGACACTGCCTATGTTTAATCCCTTCATTACCATATTTCTAAGGTAAGACACTGCCTATGTCTAACTCTTTCATTACCATATTTCTAATGAAAGACACTGTCTATGTCTTTAACCCTTTCATTACCATATTTCTAAGGTAAGACACTGCCTATGTTTAACCCTTTCATTACCATATTTCTAATGAAAGACACTGTCTATGTCTTTAACCCTTTCATTACCATATTTCTAAGGTAAGACACTGCCTATGTTTAACCCTTTCATTACCATATTTCTAATGAAAGACACTGTCTATGTCTTTAACCCTTTCATTACCATATTTCTAAGGTAAGATACTGCCTATGTTTAACCCTTTCATTACCATATTTCTAATGAAAGACACTACCTATGTTTAACCCTTTTATTACCATATTTCTAATGAAAGACACTGCCTATGTTTAACCCTTTCATTACCATATTTCTAATGAAAGTCACTGCCTATGTTTAACCCTTACATTACCATATTTCTAATGAAAGACAGTCTTTCATTAGAAATAAGGTGCTGAAAGGGTTAAATAACATGCCTACCATTATTGAAGCTAAATGTGGCTGTTCTGTGGGTATTCTTAAGAAGGGTTGATTCAAAGTAACAACAGCAACTACAGTAACAACAACAGCTATGACAGTAACAACAACAGCTACAGTAACAACAACAGCTATGACAATAACAGTAACAACAATAGTAACAGCAATAACAACTATAGCAATAATAATAGTAACAACAGCAACAATAATAATAAGAACAATATAGTGAAAATATTCAAAAGTGGAAGAAACCATAAAATTAATACAGAGAAAAAAAAAATATATATATATATATATATATAACCTTTGAGTATATATACCAATGAAGGGTATATATATACACTGGAAAGAGGTACGTATTGAGAAAGAAAACAATATAATCAACAAATTAATAACAAACATGTAATTAGTAAAAACAATTCTAGTAATTATTTAAGGAACTTTTATTTTTCAATATTTTGTAAAGAGGTACTGTAGGTTACCTGGATATGAAGAGTGGTAATGTAGGTTACCTGGGTATATAGAGAGGTAATGTAGGTTACCTGGGTGTGTAGAGAGGTAATGTAGGTTACCTGGGTGTGTAGAGAGGTAATGTAGGTTACCTGGGTGTGTAGAGAGGTAATGTAGGTTACCTGGGTGTGTAGAGAGGTAATGTAGGTTACCTGGGTGTGTAGAGAGGTAATGCAGATTACCTGGGTATGTAGAGAGGTAATGTAGATCACCTGGGTATGTAGAGAGGTAATGTAGGTTACCTGGGTATATAGAGGTAATGTAGGTTACCTGGGTATATAGAGAGGAAATGTAGGTTACCTGGGTACATAGAGAGGTAATGTAGGTTACCTGGGTACATAGAGAGGTAATGTAGATCACCTGGGTGTGTAGAGGTAATGTAGATCACCTGGGTGTGTAGAGAGGTAATGTATTTCACTTGGGTGTGTAGAGAGGTAATGTAGGTTACCTGGGTATATAGAGGTGTAATGTAGTGTACCTGGGTATATAGAGAGGTACTGTAGTTTACCTGGGTATATAGAGAGGTAATGTAGTGTACCAGGGTATATAGAGAGGTAATGTAGTGTACCTGGGTATATAGAGGGGTAATGTAACTTACCTGGGTATATAGAGGGGTAATGTAGATTACCTGGGTATATAGAGGTGTAATGTAGTGTACCTGGGTATATAGGGAGAAATGTAGGTTACCTGGGTATATAGAGAGGTACTGTAGTTTACCTGGGTATATAGAGGGGTAATGTAGGTTACCTGGGTATATAGAGGGGTAATGTAGATTACCTGGGTATATAGAGAGGTAATGTAGTTCACCTGGGTATATAGAGAGGTAATGTAGTTCACCTGGGTATATAGAGAGGTAATGTAGGTTACCTGGGTATATAGAGAGGTAATGTAGGTTACCTGGGTATATAGAGAGGTACTGTAGTTTACCTGGGTATATAGAGAGGTAATGTAGGTTACCTGGGTATATAGAGAGGTAATGTAGGTTACCTGGGTATATAGAGAGGTACTGTAGTTTACCTGGGTATATAGAGGGGTAATGTAGGTTACCTGGGTATATAGAGAGGTAATGTAGGTTACCTGGGTATATAGAGGGGTAATGTAGATTACCTGGGTATATAGAGAGGTAATCTAGTTTACCTGGGTATATAGAGAGGTAATGTAGGTTACCTGGGTATATAGAGAGGTAATGTAGGTTACCTGGGTATATAGAGGGGTAATGTAGATTACCTGGGTATATAGAGAGGTAATGTAGTTCACCTGGGTATATAGAGAGGTAATGTAGGTTACCTGGGTATATAGAGAGGTAATCTAGTTTACCTGGGTATATAGAGAGGTAATGTAGGTTACCTGGGTATATAGAGAGGTAATGTAGGTTACCTGGGTATATAGAGGGGTAATGTAGATTACCTGGGTATATAGAGAGGTAATGTAGTTCACCTGGGTATATAGAGAGGTAATGTAGGTTACCTGGGTATATAGAGAGGTAATCTAGTTTACCTGGGTATATAGAGAGGTAATGTAGGTTACCTGGGTATATAGAGAGGTAATGTAGGTTACCTGGGTATATAGAGAGGTACTGTAGTTTACCTGGGTATATAGAGAGGTAATGTAGGTTACCTGGGTATATAGAGAGGTAATGTAGGTTACCTGGGTGGAGGAGGAGGACGGGGCGGGGTGAAAACTCGAAGGTAAGCTTTAGATTTGTGAGAAGGGTTTACAATCAGATTCTGTAGATCTGGGGTAGCAAGCTGAAGCAATAATAGAATGGTTTTAGAAAATGGAAGGGAAAAGAAGATGAAAGAAAAAAAAACTGCAGCAGCAGCAGCGTTCTGGTGCAGTAATTTCAGTGCAGCAGTACTGAGAAGAAGGAGCAGGCTTTAATGAATGGTTCAAGAATTGGCTGGATTAAAATTTAAAAAAAAAAATGTTTCCAGAGAAGGAGGAAGAGGAGATTTATTTTACAGTGCTACTGTTGTGACGAGAACATTACAGGGCAATAATGTATGGGCCTTACATGAAAGCGCACAAAGTCTGGCTATTAACAGTTCAATCCCCAACTTCTGAAGTGTGGCGGGTTTTTTTTTTTTCGTCATACAGGGCATCAAATGGAAGATAAGCACAAAGAAAGAAAAAGAAAAAGAAAAGAAAAAGGGGGAAAAAAATGTATCAATGTTATCTAATATATATACACATATATATATAACCTGTAAGCTCAGAAACACATGTTGAAAAAAACCAACAATCTGACTCTTTCTCATTCTCTCTGATCAGCAGTTTTATAAAGGGAGACAATCACATGCAACCTTAGAACTATTGCAAAAGATTAACCCTTTAATGTTCAAACCAGCCAGAATTCTCTACCTTTTTCTGTTGAAACTGGCTGTAACTGGTCACTCAAACTGATGTTAAGGTATTGTTCTCAAAATAAATACTTTCAAAATCTCATAGATTCGATATTATGTGAGATAATTATGTGAGTTAAAGCATTTACCATGAAAATACATTAGTATATATAGAGTAATGTGAATGCTAAAGGGTTAAACAAAAAGCCATCTCTGATTCTGGAGAATTTATCACTGAAGAACAGGCTCCTTGCTTTAATGTGTGTGTGCACATATATATATATATATATATACACACACATACAGATACATACATATATACATACATAGATATATACATATACATAATATATATATAGGAACGATCGACTTTCGTCAAATCGGACCGAGGGAACAATGTTTCCGTTGGTCTTTCCAATTGCTAATACTATCTATCGGTCGCAACTCCAGGTAGAAGGAGCAACGTGAAATAAAGTGTCTTGCTCAAGGACATAATGCATCGCCTGGTCCAGGAATCGAACTCACAACCTTACGATTGCGAATCCAATTCTCTAACCACTCAGCCACACGCCTATACATATACATATATAATATATACACACAGCATATGTTGGATGGGTCCTCATGGGGGGTTTCTTGGGTGTTTTTATGATTGAGAGACATATAATCAATTTACCCTCTAAAAAAATGGATGTTGGTGAAGAACACCTGAAGCACTGTATACTATATGAACTTAAAAAAGGACACATCAGCTGCCCAAACTGCAAGAGACATTTGTTCTGTGTATGGAAATCATCATTTTACATCCGCCTTTCCCTGCTTGCAAGGGTGGGACAGGAACTGATTCTGGCTTGATTTCTACAGCTGGATGCCCTTCCTAACACCAACCTCATTTACAGTGAGTGCTGGGTGCTTTTTTGCCGTGGCACCTCCACGTCCACTTTACAGTGGAATGATAGGGACCCCAGTCCCTATCATCTCATTTCTACAGCTGAGTGAACTGGAGCAATGTGAAATAAAGTGTCTTGCTCAAGGAAACAACACATGACCCGGTCTGAGAATTGAACTCACAACCTTTCGATTGCAAAGCCAATACTCTAACCACTAAGCCATGCACATCAATGTTCTAAATTATAGAAAATGTCAACGGTGATTTGCAAAAGTTTCTTCGGGTAATTTTGATCTTAAAGATTCCCTTCATTCTGGAAGACCAAAGTCAGTGGATAAGACAGCCCTTTGAGCTGCAGTAGAGGCTAATCCGAAGTCTACGAGTAAAGAACTTGCTGAACGTCTCAATACAACACATACAACCATAATTTCATCTCTTCATGAACTAGGAAAGTTATCAAAACTGGGCCAATGGATTCCCCATGATCTGAATGATGCCCAACGAAATCAAAGGTCGACTTTTTGCTCTTCTTTGCTTTCAAGGAATGGCAGAGAATGTTTTTGGAAAGAATTGTGACTGTGGATGAAAAATGGGTCCTGTACTCCAATGTCCAGTGCAAAAGACAGAGGTTGAGTAAAAGTCAAAGCCCAATGCCAATTCCAAAACGAGGATTATATCCCCAAAGGTGAGGCTCTGTTTATGGTGGGACATGAAAGGAGCGATTCCTTATGAACTTTTAAACCTAAACCAAACAACCACAGCTGAAAAATATTGCTCACAGCTTGAAAATCTCAGGATTGCTTTATCCAGAAAAAGGCCAGCATTGCTCAGTAGGAAGGGTGTTGTGCTTCAGCAAGACAACACTAGGCCTCACACAGCAAGAATCACTCAACAAAAGAATATGAGTTTCAATTGGGAAGGTTTACCCCATCCACCTTATTCTCCTGACTTGGTTCCATCAGATTATCATGTTTAGGTCTTTGCAGCATCATTTAAGCAATAAAACATGAAAATGATGACCAACTAAAAAATGACTTAGAACTGTTTTTTGCATCAAAACCAAAAAGTTTTTTTGAAAGAGGCATCAAAAACCTGGTGCAACGATGGAGTAATGTTATTGAAAATGAGGGAAACTATTGTTCAGAATAATATATTAAATAAATGTTATTTCTTTCATGAATTAGCTTATTTAAAAACCGACATTACTTTCTTTCTAACCTAACAGATTTAACTGGCCTCCTACAAGGTTGCACCACATAGAAAGTTTCTTAGCTGTGTTAATGATAGGGGACCCATCCTATCATGTTGTTGTTGCTACAGCTCACACATATGAAGGTTTAGCTGGCCTCCTACTTGGTTGTATCTAATGAATGGATGTACCTTTTTTTAGGCTAATAGTATGGAGTTACATAACTGCTATGATGAGTCGACATAGTGATGTTTTTGCCCTCTGAAACGATCGTAAAACACTGGATTAATTAACTACTACACCTAGTCTTATTATATATATTTTTATTATATATATATATAATAAAAAAAACAACAACTATGTGATAAAAGTGTCTTACTCAAGAACACAACATACCAGCAGAGCCAGTAATCAAACCTACAACCCTAAGTAGGTAGGTCCAGTACCCTAACCACAAGACCATGCACCTTCAGCCATAAGAAAAAAAAAAGCATTTAGGATTTTATGAAAATCTTAAGTGTGAGATATCATGATATTGTCCAAAAATATAAAATAACAGAATTACAGTGCACCAGTATTTAGTCCTTAACAGACCACCTAAAATAATGTTTTTGTAGTAGCTTTTTTATTGTTATTTTTCTTTGTTTTGTTTTTCTAGTCATTCCACAAGTTTTTGAACCATCTGTCCTGGTTCCCAAATCAGGAAAATTTAAAAATCCAGCCTTTTTTTTAGGGGGGGAGCCGGGTTTGAATTGGGTACCACATATCCACTTTTATTTTATTATTTTTGGGGCTCATCCTCCCCTTCACACCCCAACCCAGTGGTATTTGTATCACCATAATATTAAATGGATTAATAAAAGATCAAACAGACCCTGCTTTAGAAGTGTAATAATTTGTATCTGTTAACTCTTAACGTTCTGTACCACATGAAACCACATTAGCAAGACACTTTTGAAAAATAACAAAAACAACACTATGACGGTATCACATCAAAAACAGAAATCTTCACTTTAGTTTACAGCAAATTTTCACAAGGATTCGTTCACTACAAAAGACACTACAAACATTTGAATTAACAAACCCGTTTTATTGAAATTTTCTGCTAAATCAGTTACAGGATGTTAAGAGATAATACTGCAAATTTTCACAATGACCTGTCCACTAATAAAGACACTATAAACATTTGAAATAACAAACCCGTTTTATAGATATTCTCTGCTAAAACATTATAGGATGTTAAGAGTTAAATAAAGTTTTATTCTTTACTTTTCATTGTTTATTTCATATTTTAACCCTTTTGATAACATCCTTTGGTTCTAAGAACCCACCAATTTTAAAGGATTCTTATTTAAGTTAAAACCTTCCAATATACATTTTCACCTTTTCTAAAGCTATGTTACAAATACCATCTTAATTAAAAAAAAAAAAATTAATAATAATAATTTCTGTAAATCCTTCCAAATTTCCAATTAATTAATTAATTCAAATACTGAGTGTTTTCATTAGAAATATAGTAACAAAAGGGTTAACTACACGAAAAAGCACCCGGCCTTTCGTGTGTGTAAATTTATTTCTGTTATTTACACTATGCTACAGAACTTGGGCTACTTTTCCGTGTGCTACCCTGTATATATTCAGAAATCTAGACCACCCCCAGTCACAAGCTGGTGGTTTTAATAGTTCAGCCCCTGTATTATAAACTACAATCCTGAGATAAATATTTCTATATACAAATAAATACATATACAATGAAATCTTTCATACCAATGATTGACAATATAACAATAAATACTGTTCAATAAATAGGTTGTTGATAGTGTCTTTGGTTGATTTTTTTTTTTTTTTTTGGTTTTGGTTTCTGAAAAGAATTTATCATCAGTTTCCTTGATAAATGAATGAATACACTCTACTAACAAGTATTGAGTACTTTTTCTCTCATTTGCTTACCCAGACGTGTACTTACACACATTTTATATATATATATATATACATATATATACATACACATACATGTATATAACAGGGAAAGAGGATGATATTAAATGATGACATATACATATATAATGATGGGATATATATATATATATTAAAGGGATATATGTATATATATATATATATAGTAAGTGGTAAATTGGGCTATACCAGGTACAGTATCAATTCTGCACCTAAACACACATTGAGCACTACATGGTCTTCCCAATGTCCATACTGCAAACATCATGTGTGTGTGTGTGTATGTGTGTGTGTGTGGATATATATATATATATATAGAGAGAGAGAGAGAGAGAGAGAGAGAGAGAGAGAGAGAGAGAGAGAGAGAGAGAGAGAGAGAGAGAGAGAGAGAGAGAGAGAGAGAGAGAGAGAGAGAGGGGTTCTTAGAAAATGTAAAAATCTGAAATGTAGAAATTAACAGTAACACCTCAAATTCCAGAATTTGGGAGGTACAGAGTTCAATTCTTCATAGTGGCCATTTTCCCCGCATCTCTTGAGGTATTTAACTCAATTTTCTAAGCTATTATTTATAGCAGTTGACTATAGTTACAGTTATTTTCTGCATTTAAGATTTCAACATTTTCTAGAAATTTCAATCTGCTCAATGCTCCTATTTATTTTTGAAATGTACTGTATACTCACGCACACAAATATATATATATGTATTGAAATTTCCGTTGGAAACAGAAAAGGTCATAGAAATGAAGAGTGCTCTATGTAAGTATCAGAGCAAAATTTAACGTTTATTTCGTATTCGCCTCATTCGGGAAACCTCTTGTAATGAGGTAATTATATTGTATTGATTTTTATACATTATATATATATATATATATATATATATATATATATAGTAACAAGGTGCATGAACTCCTCAACTGTGAGTTAAATAGCTAAATAAACTCCTCAACCATGATCCTCAACTATGAATTAAATAGCCTCACCAACCCACAATTGGCTAATCGTGGTGAGTATGGCCACACACTTGACATGACCAAAACCAAACAGAAAGTGGTGGAGGTCAACCAAGGAAGGGTTCCTTCAACAGGAGAGAGAAGGTCTTGGATTTATTGAGTATATATATATATATATATATATATATATATATATATATATATATATATATATATATTTATATATATATATATATATATATATATGTATATATATATATATATATATATATATAAAACGAAGGAAATGTGGTAAGGAACCAGATGGACCATAACGCACCAAAGTACTCAATACTTAGGGTAGTAGAGTGGGTCCTACTCGTTCCTATATATATATATATATATATATATATATATATATGTATATATATATATATATATATATATGTATATATATATATAAAACGAAGGAAATGTGGTAAGGAACCAGATGGACCATAACGCACCAAAGTACTCAATACTTAGGGTAGTAGAGTGGGTCCTACTCGTTCCTATATATATATATATATATATATATATATACATATGCACATACATATATATATCAGTGAAAAGAGATTGCTAAAACAATTTCATTCAGAAAAGCAAATACATATAAAACACCTCATACAAAATCTACTGCCATCTACCCTGCAGAGATTTTGTATGTGTGTGTGTGTATATATATATTGCCTTTTCGATTTCCATGTGTCTAACACACGTGGACATGCCCACAAAGTAAGAAAACAGCACAGTTCCCATGACTTTCGGAAACATTTTTTCACGCTCAGAGTTGCTGAAGCATGGAACAAACTACCTGCATCGGTTGTTAGCTGTCGAGACACTGCATCCTTTAAGGCCTCCATGCTTCCCGAGATCCGCCAACACTACAGCTAACACATACACACATGTACTTCCCTGACATTTGTGTATTATTCTATGTACTATATTGACGAGTTGTAGTGCACCTGAGCACTTTACACAATAATTTCATTATTATTATTATTATTATATATATATATATATATAGTAAGTAAAAAAACAGAAATGGAATGAAGTGAAAGAGGAGACAGATAACTGAAGACTGTGAAAGTTAAAAACAAGGTAAAAAAACATTGGTGAAAAAATATATGGACAAAAGTATTTTTAATGAAAATATATACATCCACACACATACACACACACACACACCCACCCACCCACACATACACATATATATATATATATACATATATACACACACACATCCATCCATATATAAATACTTACACACACACATACATCCATGCATTAATACACACACACATACATAACACATAGATGTATACACACATACATAACACAGATATATACACACATAGATACATTCACACATACATACATGTGTAAATTTTGAATGAGAAACATTTCAGTTGAGATAGCTCAAGTTAATAACCTGTTTAAATTCCTATTTTTTGTTATATTGATGGACTAATCAGAATTTTATTCTCTCACCTTTACCCTGTCTTTTCCCCTATTGTTACCAACCCTGTCTTTTCCCCTATTGTTACCAACCCTGTACAAACCAGTTCTTACAAAGACAAAGACATCCATACATTCTGGCACCATAGCCTCCCCCACTCCACCATCTTCCATGTGTGTTCTAATAAGTTATTTATCAAACTAAATATAACCATAGTACAAATATAACCATAGTACAAATATAACAATAGTACAAATTACATATTACTCTACTAGTGGCTACAAAAAAACAAACTAATTGTATAATTAGGGTGTCTCTGCATAGATGGGTGTATAAACCATATCTCTATAATTTAGTGTGTACATGAATATATGTGTATCTTTGGGACAGGTGTGGGTTCTATAAAACAGAAGGAAGGCAACCCATCTAGGGAAGCAGTAACTCCAAATAAATAATATTGTATGAGGTAGACAAAGTCCAGGAGGACAGTCTATCTGAATAAATAAGTCTGCACAGAGTAGACATGGGGTCTAGAAGCTGTAGCAAGAACAACTTGTTTAAGAGAGAAGTCAGTCTGAATAAAAATTAATATGTCCTTACATAAAACCTCTCTAGTACTGGTGGCATGATAAAATGCACCCTGTCCATGCTGTAAAGTGATTAGTGACTAGAAAACCTCTGCCAAAAATCATGACTCACAACAGTCTCAGCAGAACTCCTACATGAAGCACATTTGAGAATAGTGTCTGATGAAAGCAGAAACATATTCTGGCTCTGAAGGGAATGTCTGTTCTTTGGAGTGAAGTTTTAATAATCTATATAAATAAATCACAATATCTGTGTGTCTGTCCTGTAGAGAATAATTATTGTTGAACTAAATCAAATAAATGTTTGTAGTTTTTCCCTTTTCAAACATTTGTATACATTAACTATGAGAAACACTGTCAAGAATATTTGTTGGTTTTATTGGAAGGTTGCTGTATGAGATAATGAGAGATTGTGAGACCAAACATTTATAACAACCTTTAGTTATTTGTAATCCATGTGGATTAAGAACAAAACTATTTCCTTGATATGTATGTTGACTGAATTTTGGACTGAATTGGTTTCAAAGTCATTGAAATACATGACAGAACCTATAGGGCAGCAGCTTAGCTAGAAAGTTCTTGAGTCAGACACTGTCAAAAAATTTTGCAGATGTGCAAGTTGTCAAAAGGTTTTGCAAGCGTCAAAAATAAACTGACACAATTTGAACCCAGAGTCCAGAGAAGCAAAACCAAATAACGAGGGGTTTAATGCAATGATCTAATGAACCTGCCAATCAACCATCAATTATTACTCAATCATCAACCTAGAAAAGGTTTGACAACTGCATTGTTGTTTGTGAAGATCATTTTCTATGCTGAACGTTGACGCATTCAGGAAATTTCTTTTAATAATGTTCTAAGCCCAAAATTGTTTTACTTCTCCACCCCACCACCCCCAAATATTCACACACACACACACACACACACACACACATCACTGAGGTGAGTCAATAATAAACTGATATGGGATTTCTATAAACATATATTATCTCTCTCCCTCTCTCTTACACTCATTTTTATCTACCTGTGTGTTTCTTCAGATACAACCTACATCCACACACACTGAGATCAGAGTAATATGTGTATGTGTGTATATATGTATACACACATACACATATTACTTGCTTATAACTCTCTCTCTCTCTCTCCCAGCATATTAATATACACAAATGAGATCAGTATCTATAATTTATATATATATATATATATATATATATATATATATATACACAAACATACACACACACATATATATGCATTTAAATCTGAATGTTTATACAGATATGTATATACATACGTGTACATTTTTACACCCATTTCCCCTGAGTCTGAAATAAAACACTGATATAAAACTAAAATTGTGTAAAATGTTTACAACAGACATGATGATGACGATGATAATGAAATTGATGGTGAAGAGGGCGAGAATGTGGATGATGCCTACAAAAAAAAAAGGAATTGTAGCATGATTTCAACTGAAGTGAAGCCATCATCATTGTCAAGGGTAAAAAGAAACATGGGCTATGGACATTGGCTACCCTACAGGGCTTAAAAGACAGTGGGGCTGTGGACATTGGCTACCATACAGGACTTAGACACTATCAGTAACAACAGAGATGGCAGTGAATGTTTCTGATTGTCATTAAAATTTTACATCATTAGAATTTTGTCAGTGCTAACTAATAGCCTTGCCACTTCAGTCAGACCAAAATAAAAAGAAAGCAACCAATGATCAGATTGGACCAGGGGTACAATGTGTCTACTGGTGATATTATCTGTTAGTCACAACTGGCAGAAGCTGTGTTCATATATTAGAAAAGAAAGGAACCGGTTATCAGACTGGACCAGGGGAACAATGTTTCCACTTGGCTGAAGAAGCAACATAAAAGAAAGTGTTTTGCTCAAGAAAACAATCTGCTGTCCAGTCCTGGAATTGAGCCAACCATATTACTGATCATTTGTCCAACACCCTAACCACCATGCTACGCGCCTTCACAGGTCAGAACCACCACCAACCAAACAGTAGGGAGGCTGTCATGTCTTTGACACAACTGAAGGGGCCCCCTGACCCTTTGTTTAGCAGGTTTTCTATGGCTGGATGCCATTCCTATCCCCCAACTAATATAAAGAGTGTACTGGGCGCATTTTTCATATCAATCACCTATACTAGAGAGGTTAGGCAAAGAATCTTCCTAATCATTATATATTTGTGTAATTTTGCCTAAAGGCATAACTTCTCCTGTCTTTGTCTCTACTGGCTTTGTTACATCGCAATGTGAACTGGAACGAACAGAATTAACCTTAATTTACTGAAACCATAGTCATTTCCAGAGGTTAACTGAGGAGATGGGACAATCTATTTTTCTGTTGTTTTTTCCATTGTCTTTGTCCAATGCAACCCCACCATATTTTGAATATATATATATATATATATATATATATATATATATATATATATACATATCTGAGTTTTGTAGCTTGTTTGAAGCATTGTTGAATAGAAAACAAATTTAAATAATTTTGGAAACCAAACAATGCATTAGGAAGAACATTAAATCGCCAAGATAACAAAAGAATCTTACCTTAGCAAATTTAATATTTTCGGGTTTAAAAACCCATTATCAGGGAAGGAACCCCATGAGAGACTTAAAAGATTGATAGGATTGACTTGTTTGTTTGAGAGCAGATTGAAGTTAAATGAAATGAAAAGACGTTAAAATTTCAAATGTGTGCGTTGTGAAATGTATGATATATGCATGTGTGTGCGTGAATGTAAGTGTGCTTAGTGGGATGTTTGTACGTGTGTGCATGAATGTAAGTTTATGTAGTGAAAGATGTGTGCAAATATGTATATAGTAAAATGGGAAAAATATGTGCGACATATGTATGTGTGTGTGAGTCTAAGTGTGTTCGCCTAGTGAGGACATAGATTTAATATATGTAAATATATAGGTATATGTATATATGTATATATATGTATGTAAATGAGCTAAACAAAGAGCATACAACAAATTCTCCCTCTCCTGTCTTCTATAATAGACTAGAGAGCCTATGTTTCATTTCAGCCAGAATGCCCAACAATCTTAAGAAGGGAGTATACACTGATCAAACAAGGGGATTCAATCCAATCAGGCATGCTGAACATCTTCACAATATTTGCATATATTTGCATATCTAGGTTGATGTGTCTACGACTTGCTCCTCAACATTATATATACATACCAGCACCACTGTATTCAACAGCAATATTCAACATGTACTACAAATATACATATATTCACACATTATATATAGTGGTAGAACACTGGGAGGTTATATCCATAGTGGTAGAGCACTCAGTCCATGGGACAAGTTCGATAGAAGTTAGTTCCGCAACAGTTAATTAACCATTGTTAAGGATACACGTTTCACCTTGCAGATCTTCACGCTTGACTGAATGGTTTATCGCCGGAAAACAGGAGGCTATATAAAGAATGTTGATCATGCGAGAGTTCATTGACAAGGGAGGCAACTTAAGTTAGACTGATGTGCGGGAGATAATTGAGATTGTTCTGGATACAAACAGTTAGGGTCCCAAGTGGATGAAATTAGTCTGGGTCTTTGTAGTTACATAATGAGTATTTGGCAGCATGGGGACAGCGATTATAGAAATCACATCTTGTATGTAGACAGGTGCTGTTACGTAATCTCCGCAGGATATTTATTCATTCTTCGAAGCACAGCTGGCAAACAAATTCCCATTTCTGTATAGCTTAGATTTGGTCAGCAGAACTTTCCATTGAATGGTGTAATCCATGCCTGTGGTCCTTGAATGAACATATGTGGCTTGCGAGCTTTGTGGACGATTGTTTATTTGGGTGTCTAGACGTCGTCTGATGACTAAGGAAGCGTTTTTTAAACCGGCCCTCCGCCATACCTACATATGATTTGACATCTTGTTGGTTTAATCAGGTAGATGTAACTACAGCTTCAAAAACTAAAGCGGGTGTGTTGCACTCTTGCTGAAGAGGACTTGCTTCTGGCCTTCTGCAAGAGCATCCAGGTGGGGTTGAGCTCTTGGGGTTGGTGGGGATGTGAGCTTTCATATTTTTAGCACAGGAGTAGCCGAGTTTCACCCTGTGGTCTATTGAAGATAGATCGATATTTATGACCTGTGGGGAAGTGCTTATCTAGGAGAGCTAAGAATTTCTTACCTACAATATTTCTAAATACAAGATCAGATTTCTATAATCGCTATCTCTATGCAGCCAAGTACTCAAGACTAATTTCATCTGCTGGGGACCCAACCTGCTTGATCCAGAATGATCTCAATTGTCTCCCCTTGAGTTACCTCCCTTGTCAATGAGCTTGCGTATGACTGACATTCTTCATAAAGCTTCTGTATTTTGGCTATAAACCAGTCAGTCGAGTGTGATGATCCACAAGGTAATAATGGTTAAACATATATATATATATATAATTAATGTGTGCTTGACACAGTAGATTGCTACCTTAGGTTTCATGACATACACCTGTATTAGTCATAAAAGTTTTATTATGGCTTTACTTGAGTAAGCTTTTCCTCAGACGAAGTGTCTAACTTGCATAAGTTGGATGAGTTGTCACATTCTGAAGCTAGACAGGACACATACACATATACATATATATATATATACACACACATAATTATCAACAACAGCACATACACACACATTTAATACAGAATTAAATAAAACAGTAAAATACTCCTGAACCGTATTGCACAGTCTTAGAATCGGTAACAAATGGATTTTGGGCTTCTTTGGTTTTTGTTCTTTGGTTGGGCTTTTCACTTTTTTTTCATTTTACAATAAAACCCATATTGTCTTATATTTATTTAAAAAATATTTTTTAAAGAGATTAGGGCTTTCAGCTGCTTCCAGAAATAAGTTAAATGGTAGGAAAATCGAAGGACAATCTCTCTCTCAGGAGATGCATATATGAATGGTGAGTAGATTTCAGTAGATTTTGGTGAGCAAAGTGGGGGAGAGAGAGAGAAAGGAAGAATTGCTAGAGGTATTATAAAGTAGTGAAAATGATTTTAGTAAAATGCAGAGAGGTGAAAAGGATGATGATGCTTAGTGGTTGTGGTAGTTAGTGATTGGTGGTTGGTAAGTGTTTAAAGCCTTATTCTAGAACTAAGGCACTGTTTAGGAAAATGTTCATAGTGATTTCTGAATCGGTATCATTACCTTTACTGCTGCCATCTTGAAGTTGTCTTCGGCCGGGCAACAGAAACACTATTGATGTGGCAATCAGAATATGCCAGACGCTGTGTACATATTTATAATTTGTTTCTGTCTCAAACAGAGTGAACAATAGAAGCCCCACCAGTGCTAATAGTACTCCAGGTAGCAAACAGAAGATGTAACGTCGCCATGTCGGGTAACAGTGGTGCCTCAGTCGACATTGGTAACCCTGAAATGGAGCAGATTGATTACATTGTTGTAGTTTATATATATGCATGTATACATATATTGTTATACTTGGGGAGGGATATATTGTTATAATATTGCCAGAAATAATAACAGAACACTCTCAGTTTGGTTTGGGTTGGTTTTTGCTTCGGTATCTTTTATATCTCCATAGTTAATTTATTTGGCAATCAGTTCATAGAACTGGACATGAAAGGAATTTGCCCATTATACAGGAGAAAATCATAGAATAGCTTAGATAGGACTAAACATAAAATAGGGAAAGCCACCTCATGGTATGACAACCAGAGATACCAGAGTGTCATGTTCGTGGACGCTACTCCTGGAGGGAAATTAGCTAACCAGTGTAGAAAGGCCCTTAGAAAGACCCACCTAAAGATTAAAGTGGTAGAAAAGCCAGGAACTACCATAAAATCCCTGATCTGCAAAACATACCCTTTTAAAAAAACCCACTGTACTAATAGGAAATGTGTTATATGTAAAGTAAACCCCCAGATAAACTGTAAAACTAGAAATGTAGTCTATCGCATAAGATGTACAGAGGGTACTTGCAGA
>OZ024762.1:5922701-5965201 GCA_964016885.1 Eledone cirrhosa
AGATAACAAATTAATCAACAGAATGAGATTTACATATTGTTTAAAGTTAAAAGACTTCTACAATGAGATCATCATCATCATCGTTTAACGTCCATTTTCCACGCTAGCATGGGTTAGAAACATAGTTGAAAGTTAAAATATTTCAACAATAGAGTTTTTATTTTAAGTAGCTTTTGTTTATCAAAATATATTTTTAAAATAACTCATGTGATAGTGGAAAAACAAATATAAAAATGGTGGTGATGATGATGATGATATCATCATTTTTTTAATTATTATTATTATTATTATTATTATTACAATTTTGTTTAAAATATTTAACCTTTTCCTGATCAAATTTGGAATGAAAGAATTTTTCTCTTTGATTCTTGAAATATTTCATGTTTGTTTAATTTACACTTGCTATTTTTAGTCAAAGGTAGTTAGAATTTATTATTATATATATATATATATATATATATATATATATATATATATATATATATATATATATGAGGGTCGGCTGAAAAGTTCATAGACTGATTATCAAAGAGTGATGCTAGAGCTATGAAATCTTGCATGCATTTATTACAACTTTCCTTATTAATTGCACTAGCAGAAAAAACCACCCTTCGGGTTGAAAAATAAACCTCATTTGGTCATTCCATGAGAGTATCTTGGTCAGCCTATGAACATTTCAGCTGACCCTTATATATGTTTAAAAAAAGAAAACCTTCTGACTATAACAAAAATATGAGAAAATATGAGAAAAGTCAATCTCAACCCTAGATACGAGCCGGAACAGAGTGGGAGAACATTCCCTGGTATACAGAACCTCAGGCAAAAGATACCTCTAGTTCCTGCATGTTCAAATCCTGTTGAGGTCAACTTTGCCTTTCATCTTTTCGAGGTTGATAAAGAAAGTAGTAGTCCAGTCTAGCAATGGAGTCTATTCTTCCTCTGTATCTCTCTCTCATCCTCTATATCCTTCTCTGGGAGAAATCTTCTGTGTTCAGGAGAGGAGAAGAGCTCTGCCAAGATGTTTTAAAAATGCCCAAGAAACTCTGTATGTCAGTGTGATGCCCCGATAACTCCGTCAGGAGTTACCTATCTAAGAGAGAAGAGACTAAAGACTTTCATTTTTAATGTGATGCAGTCACAGTGCTGTTTTGCACTTTTCAGAAATGTCTTGCTAATGTGGTTTCATGTGGTTTAATTCAAATGTTTATAGTATCTTTACTAGCGGACAGATTGTTGTGAAACTTTGGAGTATTAATGTGGTTTCATGTGGTACAGGATGTTAACTGTTCAGCAACTGTTACCAAAAATACTTACTGATTTCTTTCTATTGAGAAGCAGCGGCTGATTAAAGCCACATAGTAGTCACCAAACTCAGGATATGGGATATGAATTCTTTGATGATGTAGTTGATTGTCAGCAGACTCAATGGACAGTAGGATCCCATTGGAACAATTCTCCAAGTTGTGGACATCAGGGAAGCCATCTTTCACAATACACATGAAGATAGTAGCTGTCTGGTTCTCTGACTGTAACAGAAACACAGAAAATTGATAGGTTTGGGCAACGTACCTCATACAGTCATAGAAAAGTCATTCTTTCCTGAGACACTCTGACCCCACATTTTTTACATTCAAAAACAAAATGAAGTACATGATGGCAAATACTAAAAACAAAATGAAGTACATGATGGCAAATACTAAAAACAAAAAATGAAGTACATGATGGCAAATACTAAAAACAAAATGAAGTACATGATGGCAAATACTAAAAACAAAATGAAGCACATGATGGCAAATACTAAAAACAAAAAATGAAGTACATGATGGCAAAGAGCAAAATAAAATGATGAAACAAAAAAAAAATGGTACACTTACAAGTTGTTGTTTATCAAAATGCAGCGTGATACCAATGGTCCCTCCTGAATTAGATAGAAAACGGACGTTGAAACCAGTTATGAGGCTGTGTGTGTCGGGAACCACCAGAGTGTTGTTTCTCTTTGGCATGAGAAATCCATTGGGAAAGACATAAATACTGTTGAAATTCTCACTGGCGCTACTGAACTGCCCCAACATAGGGAGTATGATACATTTCGACTCAGATTCTGGGGTCAGCTGGCTTCTATTAGCTGCCAATGATTCGTCTGTGGAATTCTCCATGAAAATATGGGACGACCTGGCTGTACATTCTGAAATAATAAAACTCGTAGAGTTAGTAACAACAACAATTTCACAACACACCACTGCACTGCTACCATACCAACACCACCACACCACTGCTACCATACCAACACCACCACACCACTGCTACCATACCAACATCACCACACCACTGCTACCATACCAACACCACCACACCACTGCTACCATACCAACACCACCACACCACTGCTACCATACCAACACCACCACACCACTGCTACCATACCAACACCACCACACCACTGCTACCATACGAACACCACCACACCACTGCTACCATACGAACACCACCACACCACTGCTACCATACCAACATCACCACACCACTGCTACCATACCAACACCACCACACCACTGCTACCATACCAACACCACCACACCACTGCTACCATACCAACACCACCACACCACTGCTACCATACCAACACCACCACACCACTGCTACCATACCAACATCACCACACCACTGCTACCATACCAACACCACCACACCACTGCTACCATACCAACACCACCACACCACTGCTACCATACCAACACCACCACACCACTGCTACCATACCAACACCACCACACCACTGCTACCATACCAACATCACCACACCACTGCTACCATACGAACACCACCACACCACTGCTACCATACCAACACCACCACACCACTGCTACCATACCAACACCACCACACCACTGCTACCATACCAACATCACCACACCACTGCTACCATACCAACACCACCACACCACTGCTACCATGCCAACACCACCACACCACTGCTACCATACCAACACCACCACACCACTGCTACCATACCAACACCACCACACCACTGCTACCATACCAACACCACCACACCACTGCTACCATACCAACACCACCACACCACTGCTACCATACCAACACCACCACACCACTGCTACCATACCAACACCACCACACCACTGCTACCATACCACACCACCACACCACTGCTACCATGCCAACACCACCACACCACTGCTACCATACCAACACCACCACACCACTGCTACCATACCACACCACCACACCACTGCTACCATGCCAACACCACCACACCACTGCTACCATACTACACCACCACATTGCTACCAAACCAACACCACCACACTGCTACCATACCAACCATACCACCACACCACACCACTGCTACCATACCAACAACACCACCTCACCATACTGTCCCATCACGAGAAAACCCACCACCCCACCCTACTGTCCCATCACATCACCACCCCACCATACTGTCCCACCACCCCACCACCCCACCCTACTGTCCCATCACACCACCACCCCACCATACTGTCCCACCACACCACCACAACACCACATCATCCCTCATCAGCCCCACAATAAACTCACCTTCTGTCGTTACTTCCCACGTCACCGTAACAGGTGCTGTACTGTTGATATCACGGAGGTAGAAGGCAACAAAGTTTAACCCTGAGCTGTTGGGTGACACCACTTTAATATGACAGTTCTCTGTCGAATTGGTGCAGTTGATGAGGAACTCGTCAACGTCAAATGGTGGCATGTTTCCATTACCAATGGATACATAAATAGGACATCCTCCAGTGTCCAAAGAGTCAACTGTACAGTTGAGGACAGAGAAGTAGTAGAGGTAGCTCAGAGGAGGGAGCACAATTCTGAAATAGAAATGGTTGAACAAATTATAATGCTATGAAGGACTTAATCCCCTGTAGTACATTATATAGGACACAGCTGTAGTACATTATATAGGACACAGCTGTAGTACATTATATAGGACACAGCTGTAGTACATTATATAGGACACAGATGTAGTACATGATATAGGACACAGCTGTAGTACATTATATAGGACACAGCTGCAGTACATTATATAGGACACAGCTGTAGTACATTATATAGGACACAGCTGTAGTACATTATATAGGACACAGCTGTAGTACATTATATAGGACACAGCTGCAGTACATTATATAGGACACAGCTGTAGTACATTATATAGGACACAGATGTAGTACATGATATAGGACACAGCTGTAGTACATTATATAGGACACAGCTGTAGTACATTATATAGGACACAGCTGTAGTACATTATATAGGACACAGCTGTAGTACATTATATAGGACACAGCTGCAGTACATGATATAGGACACAGCTGTAGTACATGATATAGGACACAGCTGTAGTACATTATATAGGACACAGCTGTAGTACATTATATAGGACACAGCTGTAGTACATTATATAGGACACAGCTGTAGTACATTATATAGGACACAGCTGTAGTACATTATATAGGACACAGCTGTAGTACATTATATAGGACACAGCTGTAGTACATTATATAGGACACAGCTGTAGTACATTATATAGGACACAGCTGTAGTAGATTATATAGGACACAGCTGTAGTACATTATATAGGACACAGCTGCAGTACATGATATAGGACACAGCTGTAGTACATTATATAGGACACAGCTGTAGTACATTATATAGGACACAGCTGTAGTACATTATATAGGACACAGCTGTAGTACATTATATAGGACACAGCTGTAGTACATTATATAGGACACAGCTGTAGTACATTATATAGGACACAGCTGTAGTACATTATATAGGACACAGCTGTAGTAGATTATATAGGACACAGCTGTAGTACATGATATAGGACACAGCTGCAGTACATTATATAGGACACAGCTGTAGTACATTATATAGGACACAGCTGTAGTACATTATATAGGACACAGCTGTAGTACATTATATAGGACACAGCTGTAGTACATTATATAGAACACAGCTGTAGTACATTATATAGGACACAGCTGTAGTAGATTATATAGGACACAGCTGTAGTACATTATATGGGACACAGCTGTAGTACATTATATAGGACACAGCTGCAGTACATGATATAGGACACAGCTGTAGTACATTATATAGGACACAGCTGTAGTACATTATATAGGACACAGCTGTAGTACATTATATAGGACACAGCTGTAGTACATTATATAGGACACAGCTGCAGTACATTATATAGGACACAGCTGTAGTACATTATATAGAACACAGCTGTAGTACATTATATAGGACACAGCTGTAGTACATTATATAGAACACAACTGTAGTACATTATATAGGACACAGCTGTAGTACATTATATAGGACACAGCTGTAGTACATTATATAGGACACAGCTGTAGTACATTATATAGGACACAGCTGCAGTACATGATATAGGACACAGCTGTAGTACATTATATAGGACACAGCTGTAGTAGATTATATAGGACACAGCTGTAGTACATTATATAGGACACAGCTGTAGTACATTATATAGGACACAGCTGTAGTACATTATATAGGACACAGATGTAGTACATGATATAGGACACAGCTGTAGTACATTATATAGGACACAGCTGTAGTACATTATATAGGACACAGCTGTAGTACATTATATAGGACACAGCTGCAGTACATGATATAGGACACAGCTGTAGTACATTATATAGGACACAGCTGTAGTACATTATATAGGACACAGCTGTAGTACATTATATAGGACACAGCTGCAGTACATGATATAGGACACAGCTGTAGTACATTATATAGGACACAGCTGTAGTACATTATATAGGACACAGCTGTAGTACATTATATAGGACACAGCTGCAGTACATGATATAGGACACAGCTGTAGTACATTATATAGGACACAACTGTAGTACATTATATAGGACACAGCTGCAGTACATGATATAGGACACAGCTGTAGTACATTATATAGGACACAGCTGTAGTACATGATATGGGACACAGCTGTAGTACATTATATAGGACACAGATGTAATTCATTTTAATAGGACACAGGTGCAGTACATTATATAGGACACAGCTGTAGTAGAACTATAGGTCAGAAGTATAGGGGAGGAGAATGAGAGAGAAGTATAGAAAATATGTAATACTCACTTATAGTATTTCATCTTGGACTCAAAGCCATGCATTAATGTTGTTGTAATAACTGTGTTGGCTACAGCTTGACCATAACCTTTCCTGGTTTGAGTGACCAACATTCCTCGGACAGAGTATTTACATTTGGAGAGGATACCCTTAGGGAAAATTACAGAAGTAACATCAGTATCATCAACAAAGATATCATTATTGTAAACATCGTCTTCCCAACCATCATTACAATCAACATCATTATCGCCCGTAATATCAGTAGCACTGTATGATATTTATACCATAATTACTATCACCAATACTACAGCCACCACCCCTACTCTGCTACAGAAACTGTAGTGAAGCGACACCTGTGGTGTGATAGCTCTGACGTCACAAACGGACATCATAAAAATAACACAGACACTCCGGCAAAAAAAATGCAGAGCGACAACACGCATTTTTCTTGGAGCTGATTGTACAAACACGCAGCAGCCATTCGTATTCTTCTGAATATTTTTGCAAGTCATAAATACACAAATACACATCGTCTAAAGTGGTGACCCCGACACATCGTCTAAAAAACCATGCCTAAAAGGGTTGAGCATACACTTCAGTCATACCAATGGTACAACAACCTCTCTAGTATTGATGATGTACAAGATAAACACACCCAGTACACCCTGTAAAGTGGTTGGTGATAGGAAGGGCATCCAGCTGTAGAGAGCTTTTTAAACAAAGAGCTGGGAGGACCCTTTAGTAGTGTGAAGGATATGACAGCCTCTCTATATGATAAAACACACCCAGTACACCCTGTAAAATGGTTGGTGATAGGAAGGGCATTACTGGTACTTTAATAATTAATGGTTTCAAACATTGGTATATGGCTAGTAATTTGCAGGGGGTCGATTACCCTAGTATTTTACTAGTACTTTAATCTATTGACCCTGGGAGGATGAAAGGTAAAAGTTGACATCTTCAATATGTTGGTGGGATAATCAAGTAATTAATAACATGTACAGTAGTTACCTTCTGTTGTATTTTTTCATTTGGGTTTGGTAAAAGCGCAGCTGCAAACCACGGGCCATGTCTTGGTGCATCCATATTAATAACAGTTGTCCTGTTGTCAGAACGTAAGATGAAGCGCTCAGAAAATGTCCGTTTTAAATAGAATGTATTTGGAAATGTTTTATTTGTGAGGTTGATGATAGGAAAACTGCCATACTGTAAAAAACTGAAATAAAAAGGAAGTGATTTAAATCAGATATTTAACCCTTTCATTACTATATTTCTAATGAAAGACACTGCCTATGTTTAATCCATTCATTACTATATTTCTAATGAAAGACACTGCCTATGTTTAATCCATTCATTACTATATTTCTAATGAAAGACACTGCCTATGTTTAACCCTTTCATTACTATATTTCTAATGAAAGACACTGCCTATGTTTAATCCATTCATTACTATATTTCTAATGAAAGACACTGCCTATGTTTAATCCATTCATTACTATATTTCTAATGAAAGACACTGCCTATGTTTAATCCATTCATTACTATATTTCTAATGAAAGACACTGCCTATGTTTAACCCTTTCATTACTATATTTCTAATGAAAGACACTGCCTGTAATTTTTTTTAGTATTTTGAAACTAATAAAGTAATACAACTAACTTACTTTTTCATTATTAAGCTGGTGTTTGGAGCATAAAGGATTTTTTTTGAAAATATAAACACTTTAAACTAAACAATGCTGTAGCATAGAACCAGGGGCAGTTCAGGTGGTTTGTTATCAAAAGGATTTCATGGAAATGAAACTCTAAGAGATAAATAATTATCTACATACAACAATGAGCTTTTTGTTAAAGAGGTAGTGTGATAGCCCAGTGATGACATGTGAGCCACCAATGATATTTGAACTACTGATGGCATTTTAGCCACTGATGACATTTGAGCCACTGATGACATTTGAGCCACTGATGACATTTGAGCCACTGATGACATTTGAGCCACTGATGACATTTGAGCCACTGATGACATTTGAGCCACTGATGACATTTGAGCCACCAATGGCATTTGAACCACCAATGGCATTTGAACCTCACACATATCTACAAATTCTCCCCACTTTTTTCTTTTGTTTTTTTTTGTGCTGAAAGGGTTGAAGGGTTCAAAGCAGAAAACTTACATGTAGACTTGCTTAACTTCACAACTGGCTTTATCTGAAAAACTTTGGAACTTCCATATACTCTGTGTGGATGCCTCTGGAACTGTGAATTCTAGGAGCTGTGAATCAGGAAACAGATGATAGCCTCGGATCTGTAATGGAGGGGTCCAAGACACATAGTCCTGATATATGACTTCTGAAAAGACAAAAGTAGTGCAAAAATATTTTTAATTAAAATCATCATCATCATCATCATCATCATCATCATCATCACCGTTTTACGTCCGTTCTTCCACGCTAGCATGGGTTAGACGGGTTGTCCTGTTGTGGGCAGTGTCTGGTCGGCTGACCATGCCTTCCTCATACAGGAACTGATCTGACTCGATTTCTACAGTTGGATGCCCTTCCTAACACCAACCTCATTTACAGTGAGTGCTGGGTGCTTTTCCGTGGCGCCTACACGTCCACTTTACAGTGTGGGCTGGGTGCTTTTTTGCCGTGGCACCTCCACGACCACCTTGCGGTGGGGGGTGTGGGGGCATATTGTCTATATGCTTCAGCTTGTACCCATGGGAGGTCGGGTACTCTGTATTACTGCGTGACGCCAGAGGTCACGGTCGTGTGTCATCGCCTTTGAGAGGTGTAATTGGGTAAGGTCGGCTTTTATTACTGAAAATACTGATGAAAAACACCCAGTCTACACAATAACATGGTTAGCATTAGCATTAGGACGAGCATCCAGCTGTAGAAACCAAACTAAAATACAGATAGTATGAGCAAGAAATTGTCACCTGACCCGACTAAACCCATGCAAGCATGGAAAATAGATGTTAAACAGCGGCGGAGGTGATGAGACATTTACAAGGTTGGATATTTTTTATGCTAAAATATGGTGGCCCTCTGTCATTTTTTACAAGTGTTCTAGTTGATTCAATCAATGAAACTGTTTACTTATGAAATTAAAGTGTAAGTGGCTGAGCATTCCACAGACACATGCACCCTTAATGTAGTTCTCAGGGAGATTCAGTGTGACAAAACTGGCCTCTTGAATTACAGGTACAACTTTTTGCCAGCTGATTCAACTGGAGCAATGTGAAATGAAGTGTTTTGCTCAAGGACACCACACACCACCTTGTCCAAGAATCGAACCCACAACATTCTGATGATAAGTTCAACACCCTAACTACTAGGCCATGTGTCTTCATTATGCTATAGTAAAGTGTATAAGGTACAAGATGGCAGAATCATTAGAATGTCAGATAGATGCTCTCTGCTCTCTCTCAGTTCACCATATAAGGTCGTAGTGCGGGTACCATGACAAAAAGCACTTAAAATGCTTTTATTTCCTTTTGTAAATTATGTACATTTTATGAGTGGACAAAATGTGTTGGAAATGATATAAGAGACTAAGGATACGAGAAATTAAATGTTGTGTGCAAGAGAGGAGGTTGCGTTGGTATGGACATGTGATGTGTATGAAGGATGACAGCGACATAAAAAGGTTCAGAGCACTAAAAGTCGTTGGAAGACTTGGAGTGGGGAGACCCAAGAAGACCTGGGATGAGGTGATAAAAGCTGATCTTACCCAATTGCACCTCTCAAAGGCGATGACACCGGACTGAGACCGCTGGCTTCACGCAGTAATACAGAAGATCTTGACTTCCACGGGTACAAGCCTAAGCTGAAGCATATAGACAGTATTCCCCCACCCCGTCCCACTGTAAAATGGCTGTGGAAGTGCCACAGCAAAAAAGCACCCAGTCTGCAATGTAAAAAGTACCCAGCACACACTATAAATGAGGTTGGTGTTAGGAAGGGCATCCAGCTGTAGAAATCAAGCTAAAATCAGCTCCGTATGAGCAAGACAAGGTCACCGGAGCTGGCATTACCCACAACAGGACAACCCGTCTAACCCATGTTAGCATGGAAGAATGGATGTAAAACAGTGATGATGATGATATATCTATGTATATATACACACACACACATATATATATATATATATATATATATATATATATACAATGATATTAAATAAATGGAAACTATATTTATAAATAAAACCATATTTATTCTATTATATATATTTCAAGGGTACCAAAACTTTGGTACGCTATCATCAGATAAAATACAAAGTCTGTTTTATAAATATTGACATAACCAGGAAGAAGATCTTAGCGGTTCAAGTTTTTCAGGAAAAAGTTTTTCAGGAAAAACTTGAACCGCTAAGATCTTCTTCCTGGTTATGTCAATATTTATAAAACAGACTTTGTATTTTATCTGATGATAGCGTACCAAAGTTTTGGTACCCTTGAAATATATATAATAGAATAAATATGGTTTTATTTATAAATATAGTTTCCATTTATTTAATATCATTGAATATTATACTCCAGAAAATCTGTCGAGTGCTTTGAATCAGTTATAAACATTTATATTTGTTGAATTACCAACAAATTAAATATCCCTTTTGCTTATATATATATATACAGCTGTCCCTAGGTATTCGCAGAGGTTATGTTCCTAGAGCACCCCTGAAGAATGAAAAACCGCAAATATTGTACGTGGTCCATAAAAATGCCTATAAACGTCAAAAGATAACGTAAAATATAGGCTGGCAAATACAGTATATTGTTATTAATAATTTAGGGTTTATAAGTGTGAACAAATATTTATTGCCATGAAAAAAGCCTTAAAAAAGATATGATTCCGCAAATATGCGGTGGTTTCCATGAACAATTATTAGTTAGGTTCTAAGGAAAATTCCGCGAATAACCGGGACTGCGAATGTCGGTGGAACACTATATATATATATCTATATACACCAAGCTATATACACCAAGCTTAATAATTGTTTCTACTTTAGGCACAAGGCCGGCAATTACCCAGTGCATTACTGGTACTTTATTTTATCGACCTCGTAAGGATGAAAGGCAAAGTCAACCTCGGCGGGATTTGAACTCAGATCGTAAAGGGACGTAACTATGCTGGAAAGCATGACGTCCGACCCTCTACTGATACTGCCAAGCTTAATAATGCTTAATGAGAAAGTTATATTTCTGTACATTTGGACCAGTAAACCCAGATGGGGGTCATAGGAGTGCTGTAGTGAAATGCAACATATTTGGGGGTATTTTAAACTTGGCAGAGCCTATCCCCTCTCCACATCTGATCACAGCCAATTACTTCCAGAGAAAAATATTTAATATTTTACGTCTGCTTTTCGCTGCTTGCAAGGATGGGACATTCATTAGAATAATTTTAGTGTTTACATATTTACAATGAGAGAGAGGAGAGGGGGGAGAGATAGAAAGGATTGTCTTCTATCAAAATATGCTAATAAGAGAGTGTTAAAAAAGTGTGCAAACATATTAATTGAAAAGAACTATCCTGTCTGGTATAGATAAGCTTTGTAAAGACATTAAGTTAATATTTGATAAGAAGGTGTTGTTAACAACTCAAACATGCTCCAACTGGCAAATCACATGAAAAGGTTTTCTTCTATTGTTCTAGATATTGTGAGGCACTCTAGAAACATTTCCCATTTGTAAAAAGATTATATTAAATTACTGAAAGGTTTACAACCTTCATCAAATACATATAAAAACAGTATTAAGTGGTATTCAGGTCAATGCTGTTGTTGAGTCACAGGAATTTATCCTGATTATATATATATATCTACTAGCTGGCCCATCCAGCTGGCGCCCGGCTAGGTATACCTGCCCCGTCCGGCTGGGTATACCTGCTCCGTCCGGCTGGCGCCCGGCTAGGTATACCTGCCCCGTCCGGCTGGCGTCCAGCTAGGTATACCTGCCCCGTCCGGCTGGGTATACCTGCCCCATCCGGCTGGCGCCCGGCTAGGTATACCTGCCCCGTCCGGCTGGGTATACCTGCCCCGTCCGGCTGGGTATACCTGCCCCGTCCGGCTGGCGCCCGGCTAGGTATACCTGCCCCGTCCGGCTGGCGCCTGGCTAGGTATACCTGCCCCGTCCGGCTGGCGCCCGGCTAGGTATACCTGCTCCGTCCGGCTGGCGCCCGGCTAGGTATACCTGCCCCGTCCGGCTGGCGCCCGGCTAGGTATACCTGCTCCGTCCGGCTGGCGCCCGGCTAGGTATACCTGCCCCGTCCGGCTGGCGCCCGGCTAGGTATACCTGCCCCGTCCGGCTGGCGCCCAGCTAGGTATACCTGCCCCGTCCGGCTGGCGCCCGGCTAGGTATACCTGCCCCCACCACTCCACTGCAAAGATACCACACACCCTCCCGTGTCACATTGTCCTTCCGACTCTCTCTCTCTGTCTAATGGCCTATCTCTCTCTTTTCCCCTCCTCTGTTTTTCTGTCTCTCTCTGTAGATGTGTGTGTGTAGTTTTCCTAATCTTTCTCTCTCTCTTTCTCTCTCTCTCTCTCTCTCTCTCTCTCTATGTGTGTCTGTATATATTGAAGGGAGATACGGAAACTAAAACAGTGTTGTCATATAGAGAATGAAGAGAGACAGAGAGAGTAAAGCAGTTAAATTATAGAGAGGGGCAATGATCTTACATACATACATACATGCATACATATGATGTATAGATATGTGTGTGTGTGTGTGTGTGTGTGTGTGTGTTTTGTTTTGATGTTATGCGGCAATTGGCGAAATCAGGTGTGAAAGTATGTGTATTTACCTGCTTGCCCGTCCCTCTGTTTCTCTTTCCATCTCTCCCTCTCTCCTCTCTCTCTCTCTTTAGATGTGTGTGTGTGTGTGTGTGTGTGTGTGTAGTTTTCCTAATCTGTCTCTCTAAGAGGATTGCCTTTCGATGTATGTATTACCTGCTTGTGAGTTGACCGAATTTGAAGGAGGCTATCCTTTTGAAATAAACATACATACGACGTTCATCTCTGTTGATATATGATATAAATAATGGGATTGATGAGTTAATATCTGTATACAACTACAACGATATGCGATGGGGCCCACCCACAGCCCCGGTGGACAGAATAGAGAGGGCGTTTCCCCCGGAGGACGGCAAGGGAGACGCACTGGAAAAGCTACTCCAACTGGCGGGGCTCACACCTGCGGCTGGCCAGCTCAGCACCTATGGTGGTGAGTAAGGAGGTAGCCCTGGGCCGAGGACACCAGAAGTCTCCACTGCCAGGGGTACGACTGCAAACCTGTCAGAGAGCGACCGGTATTTGAGGAGTTTGGCCCCCCTCAGCCCGACGTGCAGCAGAACCTGGGTATATATTGATATATTGAAGGTAGATACGGAAAGTAAAAGAGTGTTGTCATATAGAGAGTGAAGAGCGACAGAAAGAGTAAAGCAGTTAAATTATAGAGAGGGGGAATGATCTATTATAGAGAGAGGGAAGAGCAACGGAGAGAGTAAAGCTAAGAAACTATAGGGAGGTGTGTAGGATACATACATACATAATAAATACACACGACACTCAGCTTTATAATATTAGAGAGATATATATAGAATAAGAATTTGGCTTCGAACATAGTTGTATACAGTTAAGTATTGTAATTTTATATTTCTAAATAAATACAGTATGTTTATAAATAAACATTTAGAAAGCTGTAGCTATGCAAAAACACTGGCGGCTATCGCCACCTGGCAGTGTCCAGCAGAAGCAAAGGGGACAATCGTCGATGCATTTTGAACTGAACTGGTTCTCATCAGGACGACTCTTGGTTCAATTAAGAGCTCAAAGATGCCATTCGAGCAAAGAAGGAAGCTTACAAAATTTGTCTTGGAAATAAGTCCTCCTTCTTGCACTTGCGGTACAAGCAGTCACAAAAACTCGCAGCAGAGACAGTTAAAGCGTCCAAAGTTAAGATATGGGAGGACTTTGGAGTTAAGTTGGAATCCGACTTCAGATCAGCAAATAAAGTGTTCTGGCAGACCATCCGCCGACTTTGTAATAAGAAGTCCTCCTCCACACCAGCTATCAAGAACACGTCTGAGGTTCTCCTCTCTTCAGAGAGGTGGAGAGAATACTTTGCTGATCTACTAAACCCAATCACAACAGCATCTTTGGATGTACACGAGGTGTCTCTGGGAGTGGTGACTAATCTCTTGGAGGCTAAGGTTACAAGTGCAGTTAAAGAGCTCAAATGTGGCAAGGCCGTTGGGGAAGATTAAATCCGGCCTGAGATGTTAAAACCTTAAATAGAGAAAGTATTCTCTGGCTGACTCATGTGTGCTGAGTGGCCTGTATCTCTGGAAGGGCACCTAAGCAATGGCAATCGGGAGTGATAATCACAATTTTCAAAAAGGGAGACAAAAGAGATTGTTCCAATTACAGAGGGATCTTCTTGTTAAGCCTCTCTGGTAAAGTCTATGCTAAGTGTCTAGCAAAGAAAAGCAGGGAGATTGTCTAGTCCAAGGTAGCCGGTGAACAGTGTGATTTTCACCCCAGATGCAGTACAGTCACCCAAATATTGACACTAAAGCAGGTATTTGAGAAATCATGGGACACTGCCAAAAAGTATATATTCTTGTTTTCTCAACCTGGAGAAGGCATAAGACCATGTTCCTCGGGACCTGCTGTGGAAGGCTGTGCAGGAGTATGGGATTGATGGTCAGCTTCTTGCTGCCCCTGGTGTTTCTATATGAATGTCCAAGTATTTGTGTTTGGATAAATCGTGCTAAATCAAAAACCATTCAACGTGGGGAGTCTGACTCTGCCAAGGGGGGCGTACTGTCACCTCTCCTGTTCATTATTTACATGAAACAGGATTGACATGTGCAGCCGAGTTGGAAATGGTATTATGACTGGCGAGTGTAAAAATCAGTCAGCTGGAATTTGCAGATGACATGGTATTACTTAACTCGACAGAATATGACTTGCACTTGATAGGTTTTGATGCCAAGTGCTGCATGGCTGGAATGAAAAATCAGTGCTGTGAAAAACTGAGACACTCGTCTTCTCAAGGACGCCTGTGCAGTGCACGCTACATGTGAATGGAGTTCCACTGAAGTACCAGTAATGTACTGGGTAATTGCTGGCCTTGTGCCAAATGTAGAAAACAATCATTATCAATATATTTTGTTACCAACTGGTTTTGCCACTGACCCAGTTTCAACTTGATGCAATTAGAAACCCATTTAATTACAACATTAATAACCCTAGGAGGGTCTGAATGGTTTTACAAACATTCTTATACCACTAATACCACTACCATCTTGACTTTTATCATCATCTCAGTTGAGATTCAAATGTAGCAGCCTTAACCACATCCCCCACCAGTTGAGATGTAGCAGCTCTAACCACACCCCCCACCAGTTGAGATTCAAATGTACCAGCCCTAACCACACCCCCACCAGTTGAGATTCAAATGTACCAGCCCCTAACCACACCCCCCACCAGTTTGAGATTCAAATGAAACCAGCCCTAACCACACCCCCACCAGTTGAGATTCAAATGAACCAGCCCCTAACCACACCCCCCACCAGTTGAGATTCAAATGAACCAGCCCTAACCACACCCCCACCACTGTCACTGATAGTCTTTCTTGTTACTACAAAATAAATCAATTAATTCTCTATGCTATCAACCACCACCCAAATGCTTACTCAATACAACATCCACAACACCATTATATATATATAAGATATAATACTAGCAGTGGTACCCGGCGTTGCACGGGATAAAGTATTTTGGAACACGGGCCGCCAACAGACCTAATCATGGAAAAACTGCATGCCTGGATAATATGTAAAGAAAATAAACCGAATACTCTGATGGCTGGATAATCTTTAAGATTTTCCTCGATGAAGCAAGAAAAATGCAGGTTTTCATCTAATGCAGGCCCTAGGGGATCAAGAAAATGAATTTTTTTTATGTGCATAATATGCCTTGAAATTTTGGGAAAATCGGCTAGACATAACGCTAAAAAGCTAAAAAAATGAAGTTTCTCACCTAATGCGGGCCCTAGGCAATAAAAAAAGTTGGATTTTCTTTGTTCACGGTATGAAAAAGAGACTGACTAATACATAGTTACAATTTCTAGGAAATCGGTCTGACGTAACACCTCAAAAAAACCCCTAAAAACCTGAAAAAATCCAGTTTTTCACCTAGGGGATCAAAAAGTTGAATTTCCTGATACATAAGTAATACACATGTAAAGTTTGAAAACAGCCGGTTGGGTGCTTCTCGAGTTTTATCGATTCACACACAACCACACACACAGACAGACATCTTCAGTTTTATATATATAGATGATATGAATATAATATATATAACATCTCATCATCATCATCATTTTACGTCCGCTTTTCCCTGCTTTCAAGGGTGGGATGGGTCCTATTCAGCACAGCATCTCTCCACTTGTCACGGTCCTTTGTCATTTCCTCCGTGAGCTTCAGTGATCTGTGGTCTGCTCTCACCACCTCCGCCCATGTTTTCATGGTCTTCCTCTACTGCGTCTTCCTTCTACTGTGATTTTCTTGGCACTTCTTTACCCAACGGTCATCCTCCATGCGCATCACCTGTCCATACCATCTCAGTCTTCTCTCCTGCACACTACAACTTATCCCTCTTATACACAGTTTCTCTCTCAACTCATCTATGCTTCGTCGTTCACGCATATTGACATTACCTGGTTAACAATACGTGTGGTGATGCTGTGACCTCCCAATCCAGATGCTTTCAGCCTCTCGGCAGCTATACCCAATGGACCGGTTGCCTTCCCAGTCTTCATATCTTTAATTGCCTTACTTACTATGCTGCTGGCCCCTCTATAGGGTCCATGTGGGGTAGGGTCTCTTTCTCCCATGCATTCTCCTCATTCTTTCATAGTGGCTCTTCCACGCATCTTTCTTCTCAGCACTTGTGAGGGCAAGCTCACCTTTATCATTCCGGACACACTTCTCTCCAATGACATCACAATTTTCTCTAACACACTGCCTTGCAATCCTGAACACCTCCTGTTTTTGGTCCTCACCCTGCAAAACATGCTTGAATTTTCTATCTTCTGCTTCCCTTCTAGCTAAGTATACTTGTCGCCTAGCTTCCCTCCTGGTCTCTATGTAATGTACTCTGCTTCCCCCGTTCATCCATTCTTTCCATGCCTGTCTCTTGGCCTTAACTGCCTCATCTACCTTATCGTTCCACCACCAAGTCACTCTCCTCCTCCCTGTGGTCTTGCTCCAACCACAGATCTCGTCCGTCGCCTTTAGTAAGTTATTTTTTAGGAACTCCCAGTGTTCTTCTACATTGAATGTCTCTATCTCTTCTTCTTTACTGTTGTAGTTGTCTCACTAAGAAGAGGGCATCTGTTATACTTTTCCGAGGCACAAAACCAAACTGCATCTCATCTAATTTAACCCTTTCTCTAATCAGTTGTGCTAATATTCTCTCTGCGACTTTCATAACCTGATCTATCAGCTTTATGCCCCTATAATTGTTCCTCTGCAGAGCATCCCCTTTACCTTTGTAGCAATTTATGAGAATACTGCCGCACCAGTCTTTGGGTATGACACCACCATATATAGCCTGATTGATGATGCGTGAAACCAGTTTAGTGCCTACTTCTCCAGATGCCTTCAGTATCTCAGCAACTATCCCCGATGGTCCAGCAGCCTTACCATTCTTCATTTCCTTAATTGCCTCTTGTACCCTATATTCATCAATCTCAATGGCTGGTCCCTCTGTCGGATCTACTGAGGGTAATTTCTCTCTCTCCCATTCGTTCTCCACATTCATCAGTCTCTCATAATGACATTTCCAGGCCTCCTTTTTTTGATCATTCGTGACACAAAGTACACTGGCATCATTCCGGACACACTTATCTCCAACAACATCCTGGTTTTCACTGACACACTGCCTTGCAATGTGGAACACCGCACGACTCTGATCTCCCCCTCGCAGAACATTGGCAAACCTCCTAATCTCAGCCTCCCTGCGTGCTAAGTACACCTGACGTCTAGCTTCTCTCTTAGCGGCTGTGTATCCTTCTCTACTCCCACCATTTTTCCAAGCCTTCCATGCCAGTCTTTTGTCTCTAATGGCCCTATCTACCGTGCTGTTCCACCACCAGGTCACTCTCTGTCTGGTTGAAGCTCTGCCCCAGCCACAACTTTCATCAGTAGCCTGCAGTAAGTTGTCACGCAAGAAATTCCAGTTATCATCTATGTCATACAACTCTAAATCGTCTTCCTTTTCATCATACACATCTTGAAGGGCTTTGCTAAATTTATATTTTAGTGAAAGGTCTTTTAGCTTCCAGACCTTTCTTTTCTACACCTTCATGTATGTCTCTTTCTTTCTCTTGCTTACTGAGATGTCACGAACGACTAACCTATGCTGTAGGGTACATTCTTCCCCGGGGTATGCCTTAGTATTTGACACCATCTGTCTGTCTCACTGTCTAACTAGCAGGAAGTCAATCTGGCTTATGTGCTCACCCAATTTGTAGGTTATTAGGTGGTTGGTAGGTTTCTGGACGTTAGTGTTGCAAATGGTTAGTGCACTTTCATCACAAAATTCAAGAAGCCTCACTCCTTCATTTCTTGAGCCGTAACCGTGCCCTCCATGTACCCCAGTGTATCCATCCTGGAGTTTTCTAACATTGAAGTCCCCTGCTAACATAACGATGTCTCTGTCCTCTGTCATTGAGGCTGTTTGTAAAAGTTGCTCATAAAAGCAGTCTTTCTCTTCTTTACCTAGGCCTGCCTGAGGAGCATAGGCAGAGATGATTGTCAGCAGTCTCTTGCCTACAACTAATCTAAGCTTAATTATTCTATTACTAACTCTAACTACCTCTATTGTCTTATTGATCCATCTCTCAGCCAGTAATATGCCTACTCCACCTAACCCATCATCATTACCCACCCAGAAAAGCTTATAACTAAGATGTTTGCCTGCGATTAGTCTTGCAGAGGCACCTCTCCATCTCACCTCTTGCACACAGCACACATCCACATGCCTTCTCTCCAGCATCTCCGCTATCTCACCAGATCTCCCTGTTAGAGTGCCAACATTAAGTGTGGCAACTCTGAGATGCGACGTCTTGTTCTTTTTCCTGTAGTGCGATTGCTTGATGACGGTCGGGGGGTTCTGACACATGACCACACCAGCCAACCCACTATCATGCGCAGCTCTAACATGGTTAGTGTTATTGCTGTTTACGCAGTTGTTGCAAATCTCGTTTGTTGTGCTCATAGTTTTTGGCAGTAGTATATATATTGGTTGGATGCCCTTCCTAACACCAGCACCACTTTACAGCATGGACTGGGTGCTTTTATTCGTGCCACCAGCACTAGAGAGGTCGTCTTACTGAACTCAGGGGCGCTATCCACCCCTCCATTTTACAGCATGGACTGGGTGCTTTTATTTGTGCCACTAGCACTAGGGAGTTGTCTCACTGGAGTTAGGGGTCTTCTCTACTACGCACCAATTTATTCGGAGTGGTAGCTCTCCAAGACGGGTTGCCTACACTACAGCTTACGGAGCCTCCGTCCGCCCCTTATATATATATATATATATATATATATATATATATATATATATAATCATACCCTTGCAAGCAGGAAAAAGCGGACATAAAATGATGATGATGATATAAAATCATATATATATATATAAATACATATATATATATATATATATATATATATATATATAAAATCATATATATATATCATCATCATCATTGTTTAACGTTTATCTTCTACATACATATAGAATCATATATATATATAAATAAAATCATATATATAAATATATATATATATATGTAAAATCATATATATATATATATATATATATATATATAAAATCATATATATATATATATAAATATATGAACACGGACGTTAAACGTTGATGATGATGATGATGATGATATAAAATCATATAAAATCATATATATATATATATAAATATATATATAAAATCATATATATATATATATATATATAAAATCATATATATATATATATAAAATCATATATATAAATGAATATATATTAGGCTTCTACATAAACTGGAAATATTCTCCCAACTTGTAGAAAACTTATAATGAAACAATTGTTTAGACAGAGTGACATACTTTTAACTTTAATTATGTCTCATAAAATAACACAACTGGTTTTTCCCCATTATACATATTGTTAGCACCCCAAACACTTTAATTGGGTGTATATTTAAATATAACCTAATGTTTGTTGAGTGAGATGGTTACCAGTCAGAGTTTAGCTTTAAACTATCTCTGTTATTGTATTAAAAAAAAAATATATATATATATATATATATTTTTTTTTTAATACAATAACAGAGAGAGAGAGAGAGAGATGGAGATATGGAGGCACATGGCTTAGTGGTTAGAGCATTGGCCTTGCAATCGAAAGGTTGTGAGTTCAATTCTCAGACCGAATGATGTGCTGTTTCCTTGAGCAAGATACATTATTTCACATTGCTCCAGTTTACTCAGTTGTAGAAATGAGATGATAGGAACTGGGGTTCATATCATTCCACTGCAAAGTGGTTGTGGAGGTGCCACGGCAAAAAAAAGCAGGTTGGTGTTAGAAAGGGCATCCAGCTGTAGAAATCAAGCCAGAATAAGACCCGTCCCACCCTTGCATGCAGGGAAAAGCGGACGTAAAATGATGATATATATATAAAATCATATATATATCATCATCATCGTTTAACGTCTATCTTCTAGATATATATAGAATCATATATTTATATATATATATGTTAGGTAATTCTGAAGGAAAAGCAAAGGAAAAAAGAATGCTCTATGTATAGAACAGAGCTATTTAATTAGGTGAACAGAAGGGATCCAGAAACCTTCGGTAATGGAGTAGTTATATTTGGTGTTGTTCACAAATATATATATAAATATATATATATAAAATCATATTATTCAGAATATTAATAAATGAAGACATTCACATAATCAAAATATGTTTTATTATATATATTTCGAAGGTACTGATAGTTCAATTCCAATACAGGAATTGAACTATCAAGAGAGTTGAGGTATGTCATACATCAATTCATGTATTTTATCTGACGAGGACGTACTGAAAAAACAACACAGTACCTTCGAAATATATATAATAAAACATGTATTTTGATTATGTGAATGTCTTCATTTATTAATATTCTGAATAATATTAATAACTCCAGAAAACTTTCTTGTAGAGTGCTTTTAATCTATTGTAAAACTATATTGAGTAATCAATGAACGATATTAATCTTTGATCATATTTAAAATCATATATATGTATATATATATAAAATCATATATATATATATATACATATATATATATAAAATCATATATATATATATATACATATATATATATAAAATCATATATTGATGGTACATGCTCTCTCTCTCTCTCTCGTGTGTTACCCTTTCTACATATTGTATTATAAAATCATATATATATATATAATCATATATATATATAATCATATATACATATATCATATATATATAAAATCATCTATATATATAATCATAAATATCTATATATATGATTATATATATGATTATAGATATATAAAATCATATATATATATATATATAATTATATATATATATCATATATATATAAAATTATATATATATATAAATTATATATATATCATATATATATAAAATCATATATATATATATATATATATATATATATATAAAATCATATATATATATAAAATTATCTATATATATAATCATATATATATATAATCATATATATATATATATAATCATATATATATATATATAATCATATATATATATAATCATATATATATATATAATCATATATATATATATAATCATATATATGATTATATATATATATATATAATCATATATATATATATATATATATATATTATCATATATATATATATAAAATTATATATGATGAACGATCCAGACAAAATTATATATATCTGTGCGTGTGTGTAAAATCATACATATATATATATATATATATATATACAATTTGTTTTTATATATATATAATCATATACATATATATAAAATTATATATATATATATATATAAATGTTCATATATATATATTCTATATACATATATTATATCTATATATATATATTTATTTATTTATTCTAGATAGATAGATAGTAGAACAAGGTGGTGTGGTTGGATAAGGTGTAGAATTAATAGGTTATAATGCTGGTTGGAATGGTGGTAGAATTTGTCCCGGAATCGTAATGCAAAGAGGGAATGGAAACATATCTGTAGCGTTGATGTATATGTATGAAAAATAAACACAACATTGAAGATATTTATGAGATATAAATAAATATATACAAATATAACATGTGGCTGTTAGAAAGGAGATGCTGTGATGGCGTGGTGGATGGGTGTAGGACTACTAACCTGCAAGAGCTTGCTGAATGAAGCAGGTTGAAGGGAAGAATAGAAATAGCAGCATCATCCATAGTAACATATTCCTCCAGCCAGTGTCTTGTAGCGGAGATGTGAGGTTAGTCCTACCAACACGATTGTGGTTATGTTGGTGCTGTTGGTCTTGTTTGTGGTGGTGATGGTGGTGATTATGATGGTGCTGTTTAAAAACAAGAACTGGTGCTGTTTGTCGTGATGTTGCCTCTAGTAGTGTGTGTGAATTAGAAAACAAACCTGGTGCACAGGATTCCATCGCCTTTGTTATATAGAATGACGGACGTGAGATAATAAATAACTATTATAGATATAGATAGGTATATATGAGAGTGTGTGTGTAAGCCAAGTACCATAAATATATGAGAGTGTGTGTGTAAGCCAAGTACCATAGATATGAGTGTGTGTGTAAGTACCACAGGCTTAACAACTCCTCTTGGTTTTTCCTCTTTCCTGGCGACATACATACATAAGACGTCTGGCAGTAAATAGCTTAATGGTGCGAAGAAAGGAGTTAAATAAATAGAATAAAGTCGACCTGGCCATAAAGATCGAGGAAGAAAAAGAAAGACGGAGGTTAATTATTGTTGATGTCGCCTCCTCCACTTTCCCTTTCTTTCTCATTCTCACATCTATCTCTATGTATCTTTCTCTCACACTCTATCTCCATCTATCTTTCTCTCTGCCTCTCTAAACATTTATTTTTACCTCCACACTTTGGAGATGTCAAAAACATTACATTTCATCCTTTTTTTTTATTATTATCATCAATTTATTCCCAATATTTCGATCTGGCCTTATTTCATTTCATTCGATTTATTTATATATCCTAAAAACATTGCACAGAAATATAAATATCGAACGAAAATTAATTAATTAATCTATTTATTTCTCTATGTTTCTCTCTCACTCTTTCCCTTTGTCTCTCTCTCTATATATATATATCATAATTCGATAAAGCATTCAAAGCGACTGTCTATTTATTTTATACATACACTGCATTTGTATACACACGCAGACATGAAAACATACACACACACACACATATATATATATAACTACATATACGTGTGTGTGTGTATGTAGTTATGTATATATCATCATCATCACCATTATCATCATTGTGTGTCCATGTTGGCATAGGTTGGACGGGTTGTTACAGAGCTACTGTCCATCTAGATGGGCCGGTGGTCACATCTAACAAGTTCCAGTTTTGGCATTGTTGCTATGGCTGGATGTCCTTCCTAACACAAACCTCCTTCAAGAGTGTACTGGGTACAATTTGCTGTAGTAGCAGCACTATGGAGGTTATCATGTCCTCCACATGACTAAAGACTCCTCTCAACCATTTAAGGCATAGTTTCTACAGCTGGATGCTCTTCCTACAGGCAACCTCCTTCAGGAGTGTACTGGGTACATTTGACTGTAGTAGCAGCACTAGAGAGATTGTCATGATGTTGACAAGACTGAAGAATCTACCTTAGCCTGTTGTGACATGTCAACCATATCACAACTGTACTGAGTACATTTTAATCGAAGGCAAGCCTGTTTGAGAGTGAGAACAACAGGTAGGTGAAGGTTAAAACTAAGCTAGATGTGTTGTATGACAAGTGTGTTGGGTTGAAACAGTTGTAAAGGGAAGGGAGATAATTATGTAGGAGATAATAGGAGTGTACTATGATTATTAGAATAGTAAAATGCAATGTCATTCATGAATACTAACATTATATAGTAGCATAGCAAGAGTGTGTGCCACCTGGAGCAGCCCTTTCTTGTACTGAAGACCCCTTCTCCCATGCCCCACCATCACAAAAAATACCACATATTGTTCAGTGACTCCCTCATAAAGTGCCCCCCACATAAAAGTTTTAGCTGGGAGGAGGGTGAAGCAGACCCCACTCTCTAGCTACGCTACTGACATTACACATCCAAGCAGAGCATACTCACTTCATTTCTTTCTAATCTTTGCAGATCCTCTGCAATCAAGGTCCGTGCCACTCAGCCACACAAGCATCATACAGCCTATCCTACACCCTACACCCTACACTCCAAAAGAAAAGTCCCTAATTCCCAACAGAAATACTGCTTCCCTTAACTTGTTCCAACCTGTTCTAACTCTACCTACTATGATTTTTTAAGTACCCCTCCCCCACACACACACTGCAGATTGAGTTACCTAGGTAATAAAAATTATCAACAACTTGGTAGAACCATTTAGAAAACATATTTCATGTGTGCCCCTAGTCCTTACTTCTGTGCATCTGAGGTACACAAAGTCTACCTTTTCTTAGTTACTGATGATGTTGATCTTCTCTTCTTTTCACTCAGAGAGAGGGATTGGCTCAGTACACAGTCTTTCCTCACTTTAAAAAAAATCTTCACGTACAGGCATTGCACGATAGCATTAATTGATAATTATTAATAATTGTTTCTACTTTCAGCCCGCTCTTGTTCATTATAGTCCTCCAAGCCATAACAGAGGAGTTTAAGACTGGCTGTCCATGGTAACTTCTCTATGCTGACGATCTGGTTCTTATAGCAGAATCAGTAGAGGGGCTAGAGAATAAATTCTGGCTATGGAAACATCAGTTGGAAGCAAGAGGACTGAGAGTGAACCTAGCTAAGACAAAAGTGTTGATGAGTAGAAAAGAGGACAAAACTCTGATTCCATCAGGGAAATGGCCATGTTCGATATGCAGAAAAGGAACTGGCATAAATTCTATAAAATGCACACAATGCAGATCCTGGGTACACAAGAGATGTAGCGGGATAGCAGGCAAACTAACAGGTAGTACCACAACATCCAGTCCAAATAAATGAGATCGAGATCGAGATCGTGTAGGTGTCACGACAAAAAAACACAGTCCACGCTGTAATGTGGCCATGTAGGTAACACGGTAAAAAGTTCCCAGTTCCACACTGTAAATGTGGTTGGTGTTAGGAAGGGCATCCAGCCGTAGAAAACCTGCCAGATAGTCCTATATGAGCGAGACACGGTCACCCAACCAACTTTGCCTCAAGTGGGACAACTCCCGTCTAACCCATGCTAGCGTGGAAGATGGACGTTAAACGAAGATGATGATGATGATGATATATATATAATTAATTAAAAGTTGGTTAGAAGCGAAGTCAATGCAGACAGGCAGGCAGACAGACAGATATTATAAGCGTGCGATGTTATAGCTATGTATCTATCTAAAAAGACAGAGTAAGAAAGGGAAAGGAATGTCGTATTATATATATTAATTATATATAATAAAGTACCAGTAATGTATTGGGATAATTGCTGGCCTTGTGCTAAAAGTAGAAACAATTACACTTCTTTTTATACAACTGTAAATAACATGTTTATGTATGTATATATACGTATAAAGGAATGCTGTAATAAAATGTACAAATTAAACTGTCTCTTATTTATGATACTAACAATATATATATACACACTATATATATATATACACACTCTATATATACATATATACACACACACACACACACAGATAGTGAAGTCAATGTACAGAATGGTTTCATAATGCAGACAGCCAGTCATACAGAGACATATTATAAAGGCGCAACGTTATAGCTATGTTTCTATCTAAAAAGACAGACTAAGAAAGAGAGGGGAATGTCGTATAACCGGAAGTGTTGACATTTGAAAATTTTAAAGAAGTGAATATTTAAATAAACAATAAAATATCTTTAATCTTTTAACGAGATTTAGAAGACAAAAATACCCTCACTTTCTTACTTGGAAAAAGTTACATCTATGGTGTTGTTTGGTCCAGCCGTTTTGCCAAAAGTTTGTTACATACATACGGCCGTCAGCTTTATTAATATAGATTATAAATCCATAGAAACATGTATGTACCATTTGGGAGAATTGCTGAGTTACTTCCCCTGCTCTATCTATCTGGGAGTAGCTGCAGAATCATGGATACTCTCCACCACCACAGGTTTATGCAAGTTCTGTCTACCAAATTCCACTCACGTGGTATTAGTCAACATAAACTTATAGTTGTAGACACTTGGCTGAGGTGTTGTGCATTGAGGTTGTGAAGTGAACTCTTTAACAAAACAGCAATACTTACACCTATGTATGTATGTATACACCAGTTGGTGCTACTGGTAACATGTATCCCAGTACAACCTGTCTCATGGTCAGGTCGTTGGCGACTAAACTGGCAACCCCAAGGTTTCTTGGTGAGGAGGGTGACTTTGGACATCCTGCAGGACTAAAAACAAAACCCGTCAAAGGGCAAAGGAGCTCGTAAGAGTCAATGCCCATCCAAAATCACCGGGAGAAATGACCCCTTAGCCTTTGTCAAGGCAGAATTCTAGGAGAAGGAAAACTCTGATATAACACCTGCAACCCTGATGGTATCCAATGATGTTGACTTGTTCTTCTTTTTGGTAAATATCATCTTGGTTAAGAGAGTGGGACTGGCTTTGTGCAGTGACTTTGCTCACTATAAAAGCTTCACGGCACAGGCATTGCTTTATATCTGGAGATCTCTCTGCACTTGTCATCACATGGTACCATGGGCCCAGCACTATGTGTCAATAATTGTCAGAGGTGTAGTGTTTGTACCAGAGTTTTCAAGTCGCTGGCTGGACTAAAAAGTCACACTCGTTCAGCGCATCGGTAGGGGTTCTCCTACATGGATATAAAGTAGTGGCCGTACTTGAAAACGAGTTGGCAGCCACCATGTATGTATGTATGTATGTACGTATGTATGTATGTATGTATGTTCTTCTGGTTTTATAATTTCACAAAGTTTTACCAATAGAGAGAGAGTCGGTTTCTAACATAGACACAAGACTCTCTCATTGGAATTTACACAACATCAACTAGGTAGATATGTATGTCTGCATGCATGCATGTGTAGATATGGATGTTATTGTATGTGTGGATGTGGATGTTTTGAGTTGTATGTGTGCATGTGTATATGCTTTGTATCTGTACATGTGTATATGCAGTTATTAGATGCAAAATTTTTGGAATGTTTTACATATTTTTACTGTTCCATTAATGGATTGTACTTGTAGTTTCCTAACTAGTTGTGTTCTTTCTGTTCCTGTGAAGCCCAGCTTCTCAAGATTTGTATTGAGGCAGTTACTAACATATCCCAGTGCCCCAATAATCACAGGCATAAATCTAAAGGTGTAATCAGAGTGGAGTATCTGCAGATTTCTCATCAGTTCTGCATAAATATTCTCCTTTTCACTAATGTTTGATATTATATTGGCATCTGCTGGGCAGCTAATTTCCACTACTGTGCATGTTTTCTTCTCCCTGTCCCATATCATAATATCATATGTATGTATGTATGTATGTATGTGTGTATGTATGTATGTATGTATGTATGTATGTATGTATGTATGTATGTATGTATGTATGTATGTATGCATGCATGCATGCATGCATGTATGTATGTATGTATGTATGTATGTATGTATGTATGTATGTATGTATGTTCTTCTGGTTTTATGATTTTATAAATTTTTACCAATAGAGAGAGAGTCGGTTTTTAACATTGGAATTTAAACAACATCAATTAGGTAGATATGTATGCATGTCTACATGCATGTGTGTGCAAGAATGAATTTTAATGTATGTGTGGATGTGGATGTTTTGAGTTATATGTGTTCATGCGTACATGCAGTTATTATATGCAGAATTTTTTGAATGTTTTACATATTTTTACTATTCCATTAATGGATTGTACTTGTAATTTCCTAACTAGTCATGTTCTTTCAGTTTCTATGAAGCCCAGCTTCTCAAGACTTGTATTGAAGCAGTTACTAACATATCCCAGTGTACAACCCAACGAAACTTAACTACCTATATATGTCACTGTTGTAACTAATTATACTTAACTCGTCCTATGGACTGAGTGCTCTTACCATTGGATATTTCTACCAAAGTTATACTACAGTATATATATATATGAAAAATTCTGGCTATGGTATAGAATAAATTCCGGCTATGGAAACAGCAGTTGGAATCAAGAGGACTGAGAGTGAACATAGCTAAGACTAAAGTGTTGATAAGTAGAAAAGAGGACAAAACTCCATCAAGATTCCATCAGGGAAATGGCCATGTTCAATATGTAGGAAAGGAGATGGCATAAATTCTATAAAATGTATGCAATGCAGATCTTGGGTACACAAGAAATGTTGTGGGATAGCAGGCAAAACTACGTTTGCAGTAGATGTACAGGGAAAGTTGACAGTAGTAATCGCAGTGATAAACACATGCAAGTAGGTTCTATAGAAGTGGTTGATAGCTTCCGATACCTAGGTGATTAGATTAGCAAGGAAGGGAGGGGGTGCTCCGAGGCCATAGTACCCAGAATAAGGATGGGTTGGAAGAAGTTTAGGGAGCTGCTTCCTCTGTTGACAAAGAAGGGTTTCTCCCTATGAATGAAAGGCCAGTTATATGATGCCTGTGTGAGATGCGCGATGCTGCATGGTAGTAGGACATGAGCAACGACTGCAGAGGATATACGACGGCTGGAGAGAAATGAAGCAAGCATGCTCTGTTGGATGTGCAATGTCAATGTGCGTGAACGACCAAGAATAGACGAGCTGAGAGAGAAACTGTGTATAAGAGGGATAAGTTGTAATGTGCGGGAGAGAATGCTGCGTTGGTATGGACATGTGATGTGCATGGAGGATGACCGCTGGGTAAAGAAGTGCCAAGAAGTCCCAATGGAAGGAAGACACAGTAGAGAAAGACCACGAAAAACATGGGCAGAGGTGGTTATTACAGACCTCAGATCGCTGAAGCTCACGGAGGAGATGACGAAGGACTGTGACAAATGGAGAGATGCCGTACTTAATAAGACCCGTCCCACCTTCACAAGCAGAGAAAAGCGGACATAAAATGATGATGATGATGAATGTACACATTGTGTATTTAATAATATACTGTATGTTTATTTTAAAACATTTTCAAGGCCTTTGTTATTGCTGAAGCTAGATGTGTGACATTAGTCACTACCTTAAAATTCATTGTGAAAGGCCTTCAAAATGTTTTTAAATAATATATATGCATTAGAGAGGTTACCCAGTACTCCTCGCTGCTGTCTTTTGCTCTGGTGGTGGCTCGGTTGTCCACCCCTTCCTTTACATTTTCTTTAATATTGCAACATTAAAAGAATATATCCTTCTGAAAGAATTGCGAGCAATAATGTTATATAAGCATTTGTAATGTTATGTTTATACTTAAAACATATTTGTTGTTATTCTACTGTTAATTTATTTATATGCTTTGTATATATATATATATATATATATATACATATATATATATTGTTCCATATCTCTTTCTATTATCTCTGTCAGAACACCTCGCTACTCCTACATACACATACATATATACATATATACATATATACATACATATATACATACATACATATACGCACACATACATATCTACCTACATACATGTACATATATACATACATATATACATACGCACATACATACATATATACGTACATACACACATACATACGCACATACACACACACATACACATATACATACAAACATACATACATACACACATACACACATACATCACACTTATGAATTACTGAAACGTGTTAGCATGTCTATGTATAGTGAAAAACAGAGTGAATGGAGATGGGGTGGGGTAAGAAGGGGGTGGTTGACGAGGAGGGGGAAGAAGAAGAAGAAGAAGAAGAAGAAGAAGAAGGGGATGGCCAGCCGAGGTCTGTGATATCAATCTGTGTGTCATACAATTGAACAAACGAGAAAGTTAGTTCGTGGCAAGTCCACGCGTCCAGGTTTTGGACAGATCGATAAGAAAGACAGCGTGAAAGTAGATCAAATTGTTTGAATAGGTTTGTCAGCTGATGTAGACAGCTGGTGCTTGACGTCAGAGCTTCAATGAATTGAGCTTCCAACTTTCCATTCAGTCAGATCTTGTGTAGGCGTTTGTCCAGTTTTATGAATGAAATTTTTTTCCTTACTACGCCAGACACATATAGTAATGGCTTGATGCTGCTGAAAAGAAAGAAGAAGAAAATCTGGATTGGACTAGATAGGACTGGACTGGTCAAAAGAAAAAGAAGAAAAAAAAGAAGAGAAAAGAAAGGGAAAGGGAGAGAAAAAGAATATATCACCAACTTCAGCAATGAGTGAAGTTATAAACATCGCTGAAGATGATAAAAGTTGTGGAGAAAGTAATTCTCAGTTAGAGAGCCAGATGAGAAGTTGTGAAAGGTGTTATATCAATGAGTTACCTGGTGAGCTGATAGCAAGGATTTTCCAGTATTTCCATCCCGTAGAAGACCAGTTGTCACTTCTGGCGTTTGTTTGTTGTAAGTGGAGAGACGTATTGGAACACACCGCCACACTTTGGCGCAACTTACACATCAACCCAACACGTTATAGTTACCGGCATTTCAGCCTTGTGTGTTCTATATTCCGTGTCTATGGACATCATATACAAAAGCTGACATGGAGGGAACAGTCACCGGTTTACGAGAGTGTATTCTCTCTCATTCCTCGCTTGACAAATCTGCGCTATCTTCGCTTACCAATTTTGTGGACCAAGGCTGTTGTGGAGAGCCTGGCACCACTCAGCAATATGGAACAGGTGCAAATCAACGGCGGTTTCTCTCTCACAGATGAGGACCTATTACAGATAGCTCGGTAAGTAACAAACTTTTCTTTACAATTTATAGTTTTCCAGGGGTCGCCTCAAATATTGAAGCAAAATTATTTTAAAGACTAATACTGCAAAATATATATATATACATATACATGGTGTGCATTTATATATATATATATATATATATATATATATATATATATGTAGGAGGTGAGTTTTATTGTAGCACAATAAAGCAATGCAAATATCGGATAAGTAGCACTCTACAGTTTGTAGGACTGGAGTATAAATAATATAAGATCAAAAGATGGTTAAAAGAGTTCCAAGTACTTTATTATGCGCATTTCAAAAACAAATATCATCATGGGATGATATCTGGGTTTTCATCAGATAAAATAGGGATACATGATATGAACTTAAAAAACACTTGTGAATAGTGAAGTTTTAAATCAACATATGAAAAATAATTTAAGATTGATGTGTGAGATTGGGAAAAAGTGAGGGGGGGGGGGGTATCTAACTTCCTTCTCATACTCCTCCCCCACCATTCTTTACTCTCATCTCCTCCTCTTCCTTACCTTTTCCACCCCCCCCCCCTCACTTTTTCCCAATCTCATACATCAATCTTAAATTATTTTTCATATGTTGATTTAAAACTTCACTATTCACAAGTGTTTTTTAAGCTTCATATCATGTATCCCTATTTTATCTGATGAAAACGCAGATATCATCCCATGATGATATTTGTTTTTGAAATGCGCATAATAAAATACTTGGAACTCTTTTAACCATCTTTTGATCTTATATTATTTATATATATGTATATATATATATTATATGTGGTGAGTAGAGAGATGCTGTACTGAGAAGGACCCATCCAACCCATGTGAGCAGGGAAAAACAGACAAAAACAAATGATGAAAGAGAGAAGGAGAGAAAGAGAGAGAGGTGGGGGTGTATTAATACACATACACACAAAAATACATGTGTACATATATACATAAATACACCCATATATATATAAACAAGATCCACATCAACAACTGCATGTAACTGTCTTCATTAGAAGTGTGGGAAGCAGTCAAAATGTACAATACAGTTATATCTGTTATATACAGTCTAGATAACAGAGACTGCGTCAATGTATATATAAATATACACATTTTTAATGTATAGTCGTGTAAATATACACATTTTTAATGTATAGTCGTGTAAATATACACATTTTTAATGTATAGTTGTGTAAATATACACATTTTTAATGTATAGTCGTGTAAATATACACATTTTTAATGTATAGTCGTGTAAACTTGCCAAAGGACTCGATAAGGTAGGGCCTTAGAGTAATAAGATACGTTTAAATAGCTTGACAAATCGAACATTGTGGTAGGCGAATCTAACACACCATATATACCAAAGTAACGATAGAACTAATGAGTTTGAAAAAAAAAAATATATATATATATATATATATATATACAAATAACAACAAAGAGCGCTTAGAACATAGGTATATCTTTAATTGCTGTCCTCTGACATTGAGCTAACCATATACTGCCTATTTGATAAGTGGAGTGTTACACACTCCCAATTCTCTCCCTTATATATATATATATATATATATGCGTGTGTGTGTGAATAAAATGTGTATAAAATGAATAAAAAATAACCAGGGTTAAATAGACTTTTGCCTATCTTAGTATGGACTAAATAGTGCATGTGGAATGGGTGCATTAGTCTCTCTTACACAATATATATATACATACATATATATATATATATATATATATATATATATATATATATATATATATGTATATATATATATATATATATATATATATATGTATATATATATATATGTAACATACATCTGTCATAATGTTACTGATGTATGTATGTACAACACACAGATATACATACACTCAGACATAGATACAGATCCTGTATCTAAGATGTTTGTCTATCTGTATATGTATATGTCACATGTGGTAACAATATCACATGTAGTAACACAGCACCTGTCACATGTAGTGACACAGCCTCTGTCACATGTAGTGACACAGTCTCTGTCGCATGTAGTGACAGTCTCTGTCACATGTAGTGACACAGTCTCTTTCACATGTAGTGACACGTTCTCTGTCACATGTAGTGACACAGCCTCTGTCACATGTAGTGACACACTCTCTGTCACATGTAGTGACACAGTCTCTTTCACATGTAGTGACGCGTTCTCTGTCACATGTAGTGACACAGCCTTTGTCACATGTAGTGACACAGTCTCTTTCACATGTAGTGACACGTTCTCTGTCACATGTAGTGACACTGTCTCTGTCACATGTAGTGACACAGTCTCTGTCACATGTAGTGACACAGCCTCTGTCACATGTAGTCTCACGATCACTGTCACATGTAGATCATAAACAGTGTATTTCATTTTAAATCTGCTTCTGAAAGTTTTAACCAATTTACCCAGAATTTGGTAGGATTTAACAAAATAGCCAACTGTTTCACTGTTAATCTGGGGTATTGAACCTACACTCAGGCTCGTTTGTCTCAGTTTTTAAGCAGTTGTCTCCCCTTTGTTCTCCTTCGCAGGTACACACTGCTGAATGCTAAGCTCAGACGTTTCATAAACAACGCGTCTATATATGCATATCTTATATATCATCGTCATCATCATTTAACATCCATTTTCACTGTTAGCATGGGTTAGACGAGCTATCCTGTTGTGAGACAAGTCAGGTCGGAGGAGCATGTTTTGCTCACACACAACTGATTCTGGCTTGGCTTCTACAGCTGGATGCCCTTCCTAATGCCTATCACATTTTCATTCATCAGAATGAAAATTCTAATGAACGATTTCTGATGAACGATTTCACATGTCTCTGTTGAGTTTGCCTGTCTTCGTGAAACCTTTGGTAAATGGAATAATTGTATTGTGTTGTTTATTACATAATTAAATAGCTCTGTACTATATATAGAGCACTTTCCCTTCCTTTACTCTTTCTAGCGAAATATTTCATATATATATACACACATATATATATATATATATATATATATACATATATATATATATATATATATAGTAATAATAATAAATTTGAAGAGTAAAATCCAAAGAGGGCTCGGTAAGGATAAATATATATCAAATATATAAAAACCATAGAGCAAATATTTATTAAAATAACAGATTAAAGTTTAAGCAAAGAATCGCTGCTTTCACCCTTAACAGGATCTTTAATCTGTTATTTTAATAAATATATATATATATATATATATGATTATATCATCATCATTCATCATTTCATTTTACGTCCGCTTCTCCCTGCTTGCAAGGGTGGGACGGGAACTGATTCTGGCTTGATTTCTACAGCTGGATGCCCTTCCTAACACCAACCTCATATACAGTGTGGGCTGGGTGCTTTTTTGCTGTGGCACCTCCAAGACCACTTTGCAGTGGAATGATAGGGACCCCAGTCCCTATCATCTCATTTCTACAGCTGAGTAAACTGGAGCAATGTGAAATAAAGTGTCTTGCTCAAGGAAACAACACATCACCCGATCTGAGAATTGAACTCACAACCTTTCGATTGCAAGGCCAATGCTCTAACAAACTAAGCCATGTGCCTCCTATATATATATGATTATATCATGTTAAATATTATTATGTACCCAAGTCTAAATATTCCGCTTTTAATTATTCTTTCTTTTCTTTTCTTTTCTTTTTAACAGTTATTTTCCATATTTGAAAGAGATTTCACTGAATGCCTGTTGGCAGATCACATCAGATGGTGTGTTGAGGTTACTGGAGATGTTACCAGCGCTTGAGGCAGTGAAATTTAAGATTAATTCTGGTCTCTCTTTCAATGATGTACGGAGTGAGAGAGCAATGAGCGAAGGAGCAAGAATTATTCAAAATGTGGCCAATTCAGAATTTGCCAGTCTTGTTACAGTTTTGTGTCTCCATTTTGTACCAATTGAAATGGAAGAATTGTGGGATTTAGTGAGGAAATTTCTGAATTTGAAGAAACTTTGTATCAGCAATTGTGAGGTAAGATAAATAAATATATATATAAATGTAATTTGCGTTTTCAAATATGAATAATAATATTCGATTCATTTGCAATTATGTAAACAGCCTCTTTAAGCCATGTCAGTAGAATGTCTCCGTCATTCTTGCTCTTGTGTTGCCATGTAAACAGAACTGCAATATATATATATATATATATATATATATATATATATATATATATATATATATATTTCGTTTCTGAATTTGTTTAGCAAGATTCTTTATCTGAAAACGTGTGTTGAAAACGATATTGCTATACTTTGGGAGGGTCATGTTGCCAATAAGAAACACACGCACCAGTTGCTTTCACTCCAATTTATTATAAATAAAAAATTTTTTTTAAAATTTATAATAAATTGGAGTGAAAGCATGGTGCATGTGTTTCTTATTGGCAACATGACCCTACCAAAGTATAACAATATATATATATATATATATATATACTTCGTTTTTGAAGTACTTCGTTTTGCAAGATTTTTTATCTAAAAACATGTGTTGAAGCATATTGTTATACATTGGGAGGGTCATGCTGTCAATAAAAACACACGCACCTATTGTTTACTTCAATTTATTATAAAATTTTCCGGCTGGTTGGTTCAATAACCGGATGGTTATTTATATAATGTCAAAGCTGTTTCATCACACAATCTGTGACCTCCTTAGTGACTGGGTTTTTATTCTGTGTCTCTCCTTTGTTCTACACCATCTTGTTTTTGGTCATCCACGTTGGGGTCGTTCACAGCATGTACTGGCTTCATTACCACATGACAAGGTGGACAGAGTGCTCTTTCATGGAACCAGGACTATACATATATATATTTGTTCTTCTTTATTTTTAAACATTAGGCTAAGGCCATGTTAGGGCACCATATTGATTTAGTGGCTTATATCGAACTGAGAGCTAATTTTTTCAAGCAGGGTACTACTTTATCAATCTCTTTTTGTCAAACAAGACAAATGTAATGATAGACAGGTACGCCTGTGTATTGATAGACAGGTACGCCTGTGTATTGATAGACAGGTACGTCTGTGTATTGATAGACAGGTACGCCTGTGTATTGATAGACAGGTACGCCTGTGTATTGATAGACAGGTACGCCTGTATTTACATGGATACATATAAAAAAAAAGCTATAGGTGACAAACGCTTGTTGTTGGATGTTGTTGTATCTTGATGTGATGGTGATGATGGGGGAGAGTGAAAGAGGAAGGGTGTGGGAGAGTGTGTTTGAGAGAGAGAGAGAGGGACTGAGAGAGATGGGTTGGTGCGAACTGTGTAGGGGGTTGGGGGAGGGAGAGTGTGTGCATGTGTAAGATGTGGGTGGGTTAAGCTGTGCAGTGGTGGTGGGGGTGAGAGCAATCGAGATGAGATAATGAGTGTGTGGGCGGTGTGTCGAGGTCTACCCCCCACTCACCTCCGTCATAACTTCTTTGACGTCATCACATTGATTGTCAACAGATGGCACTATTGCTGTTGTTGTTTAGCCCTAGGTCAGACATGACAGAGCAGGACTATATGATCACAGCTTGGCTGTTGTTGTTTAGCCCTAGGTCAGACATGACGGAGCAGGACTATATGATCACAGCTTGGCTGTTGTTGTTTAGCCCTAGGTCAGACATGACAGAGCAGGACTATATGATCACAGCCTGGCTGTTGTTGTTTAGCCCTAGGTCAGACATGACAGAGCAGGACTATATGATCACAGCCTGGCTGTTGTTGTTTAGCCCTAGGTCAGACATGACAGAGCAGGACTATATGATCACAGCTTGGCTGTTGTTGTTTAGCCCTAGGTCAGACATGACAGAGCAGGACTATATGATCACAGCTTGGCTGTTGTTGTTTAGCCCTAGGTCAGACATGACAGAGCAGGACTATATGATCACAGCTTGGCTGTTGTTGTTTAGCCCTAGGTCAGACATGACAGAGCAGGACTATATGATCACAGCCTGGCTGTTGTTGTTTAGCCCTAGGTCAGACATGACAGAGCAGGACTATATGATCACAGCCTGGCTGTTGTTGTTTAGCCCTAGGTCAGACATGACAGAGCAGGACTATATGATCACAGCTTGGCTGTTGTTGTATAGCCCTAGGTCAGACATGACAGAGCAGGACTATATGATCACAGCTTGGCTGTTGTTGTTTAGCCCTAGGTCAGACTTGACAGAGCAGGACTATATGATCACAGCTTGGCTGTTGTTGTTTAGCCCTAGGTCAGACATGACGGAGCAGGACTATATGATCACAGCTTGGCTGTTGTTGTATAGCCCTAGGTCAGACATGACAGAGCACGACTATATGATCACAGCTTGGCTGTTGTTGTTTAGCCCTAGGTCAGACATGACAGAGCAGGACTATATGATCACAGCTTGGCTGTTGTTGTTTAGCCCTAGGTCAGACATGACAGAGCAGGACTATATGATCACAGCTTGGCTGTTGTTGTTTAGCCCTAGGTCAGACATGATAGTTGAAGACCATATGATCAAAGGTTTTCCAGCATTGTTGCCTTGTCAAGGAACCAACACCCTAACCACTGGGTCAGAGGCCTCTCCCTTAGTCATGTGCTCAACTTATATCCTTCAAATGGAGTACGAGTTGAAGGAGTTTTTAATGACTACATGGAAGCGGTGTTGTTTGTTGTTGTTGTTGGTGTTGGTGATAGTGGTGGAGATGGTGATGGAGAAGTTTGGATGTCATGAGAGCGGTAGAGCATCCAGTGCACATATTTGCCAATGTGGTTGTGTCTTTCTATATAGTCAGTTTTTGCCAGCTCTGAACACACACAGATAACATGATCTGCTGTTTCTTCATGTTTGTAGCATATTCTACATAGAGGGTTAGTCCCATCTTTTACTATTCCGTGTCTATAGTCCCGAGTGTTTAGAGATTGGTCTTGTGCAGCAACTAAGAGTCCCTCAGTCTCTGCTTTCAAACCAACACTTCTGAGCCAAGATATTGAGTCATACTGATCAATATCATTGTCAGAAAGTAGTTCTGGGAATCTACCATGTAGTGGTTTTGCCTTCCATTCACGGTTTAGTTCATCTGTTTGGAGTTTCTTTGTTTTGATCTTCAGTCATAGCTAGCTGTGCAGCTCTCTGTTGTTGATTTTCTATGGGTTCGTCTTGTTCCATGTTCAGTTTTTGGCTAAATTTGCTCGCCTCTTGTTATTGAGTGTAGTTTTTTAATCCATTCATGCTTGAGTAGAGGCTTATTCAGGGTGACTGTGGATTTTGTGGGCTTTCTACATGAGTAACCCTTGGTGGTCTCCTCTCTACTGGGGATTTTTCCTTTGTTTCCATTTTTTTGTTACATCTTTTGTTCTTCTTTCCTTTTTGTTACATGCAGAAACCCATATTTTTACCATCCTCTACTGTCCTGCCCTTAATGTATTTTTTGTAAACCCTTTGTGGTTAATAAATAAATCACCACCACCATTATTATTATTATTATTATTATTATTATTATTTTTATTTTCAGCAACTTCATGGTATCCGTCTGTTCAGCTCTTCTCTTCAGAAACTCTACCTTTACAATCTTTGGAACGTTGTGTTTGTCAGTGTCAGGGCCGATTCTTTACGTGTGACCGAGATTGACCATGGCCTGGAATCTATTGAACATCTGGAGCTGTTTTCATCAAAACTTCGTCGAGTTGCCGTCAATGGCAGTGATGTGTTACACACTTTGAATATTCGCAGCCAACGTCTCGCCATATTGGAACTGTGTTACTGCGAAGAAATAGAAATGAGTAGCTTGAAGGAAACACTTCAAAACAATCCGACGATAGTCTGCTTGAAACTTGGTTGTATTTCTCAGGACAGTCTGACTTTGGATGAGTTTACAATCCCTAGTGTACAAGAATTGTGTCTCCTTGCTGATTTTGCTTGTGAAACTCTGCATATCCGAAGCCCCACGTTGCGTTTATTGCATACAGAATCAGAGAGTGATATTATTACTGTGAGTCATGTGTACATCATAGCTAACCATCTGTGTAAAGTGGCTTTGATAGGTCTGCCTTCATTAAAAACTATGACAATACAATGCGTAAGTGTAGACTATATAGAACTGAATCTTTGCAGCGATGACCAACTGGTGTTAGATTCTTGCGTTATCCAGGCCCTCACTGCTGTCGGGTTCTTACGCTTTTTTGACTGTAAACTGAACCTGCTTTCAATCTGCACTCCCTTAGCAAAAACGATTGTCCTCTATCGTTGCCAAATGACTGACTACGTTCTACAAATGGGTTTGACAGGTTGTTCCAGCATTGCACACTTGAATTTAGAGAAATGTCGCAATCTGGAGAAAGTTGCTATCCAGCAGTGTCTGCTGCGTTATTTAAACATGTTTGGATGTAACCAGTTACAGCAACTTTATCTTGATTGTCCACAACTGCTGGCACTGAATCTAGGGGAATGTGCAGAAAGCATACGGTTATTCCTGAAAGGTATAGAACAAGATTTAAGTGAACTTTGTTGCCAAAAATATGTTGTTTTCCCACATGAGTCTATCAGATGGACGCATGGTTTCCCTCCACAGATTTATGCCTTCAACTAATTTCTCTCTAGAACAAAAAAAAAAAAACAAAAAAAAAAAAAAAAAGGGAATAAGTATCTCTTTGAGAAAATTCAACATGTTTTCTTTCCAAGATATTAAATATGAAATCTGTTGTGTAATTGGTATCAGGTTGGATAGCTAAAGAGACAAAAGTATCACTAATTATTGGGCTGTGACCTCACACACACACACCAATATTACATTATATATATATATGATCTGAGTTCAAATCCTGCCGAGGTTAACTTTGCCTTTCATCCTTACGGGGTTGATAAAATAAAGTACCAGTAATGCACTGGGATAATTGCTGGCCTTGTGCCAAAAGTAGAAACAATTATATATATATATCATCATCATCATCATCATTATCATTTTACGTCCGCTTTTCTCTGCTTGCAAGGGTGGGACGGGAACTGATTCTGGCTTGAATTCCACAGCTGGATGCCCTTCCTAACACCAACCTCATTTACAGTGAGTGCTGGGTGCTTTTTTGCCGTGGCACCTCCACGACCACTTTGCAGTGGAATGATAGGGACCCCAGTCCCTATCATCTCATTTCTACAGCTGAGTAAACTGGAGCAATGTGAAATAAAGTGTCTTGCTCAAGGAAACAACACATCACCCAGTCTGAGAATTGAACTCACAACCTTTTGATTGCAAGGCCAATGCTCTAACCACTAAGCCATGTGCCTCCCCTACCCAATATTACATTATATATATATATGTATATTACATTATACATATATTTATGCAAATAAGTCTGATGGTTACCTCAACCTGCAAACCAACCACTGACCTGTACTTATAACCCCTGCTAAACCAAAGCCCAACCTACATCTCTATGTTCCACAAACAAACCATGGGCTGCATCAGCTTCCAAAAGTGTCTCAATTTAAATTAGTGTTGGGACAAAAGTGTCTCAATTTAAATTAGTGATGGGACAAAAGTGTCCCATGTGCATATTTTTAACAACAACAATAAAAATGTAAATAAAGATACATATTACTGGTTAAATTTAATCAAAATTAACTATTTTCAGTTCAAATCAAACTAATTTGTTTAAAACTAGAAAATCAGTAGGGAAAGGGTTAAATATTGCAGAGCCCCTGACTACACCACAGTCAGTCTCTCCATACTACCACAGTCAGTCTCCCCATACTACCACCTAACTACACCAGTCAGTCTCCCCATACTACCACCTAACTACACCACAGTCAGTCTCTCCATACTACCACCTAACTACACCACAGTCAGTCTCTCTACACCAGACTGCCACCTGATTATACATATATATTCGCTAATATGCAGATCTGACTGATCAGCCAGTCAGCTAATATGCAAATCAGGCCAATCAGTCACTGTGTATTTTTTAAAATAGCATATATTTCCACTAGCTCTGACAGTTTGGCAGGTGAACAGTGAACTGTACTGATGAAGGGTGATACCCAGAAACATTAGTGTCTGCATTTCTGTTCGCATGCCAACACAAGAGCAAGAATGAAGCGTTCATTCTACTGACATGGCTATAAAATTGGGGCTTGTTTGCATAATTGCAAACGAATCGAATGATATTATTAATATTCGAAAAACTCAAATTACATGTTATTTTTATATATATATATATATATATATATATATATATAAAACTATACAAAGACACGTGTATGTGTGTATATATATATATATATTCTTATATATATCTGTTACTGGTCTGGTGCTATGATGAAGTTCCTCCTCCAGTTCACACTGCACACGATTGCCCTCTCAATTTCCTCTGCCTCCAGCCCAATGTCATCTTTAAGAACATCTTTCGATGTAATGGCCTCTCAACTTGTCTGCACACACACACACCCACCCTCACACACATGTTTCATATATAAAGCCCCAAAAAGAGGGAATCTATGGCTATCATTATAGCTTTAAATTGATTGATTATGTCCTTTTTCCTAAGTATTACATTGAACCACATTATCTGTTGCTATCCAAAATGTCTTTCAAATTAGTCCAGGCAAGTTTGAACTCCAGTAAATATATTCTAATGAGCTGTGTTATTTAAATGAGATATTTAACTCTTAACCTCCTGTACTTCATCAACCACATTAGTAAGATGATTTTGAAAAGTACAAAACAACATTATAACTATTTGGCAGAATCGTTAGAGAGTCGGACGCCATGCTTTGCAGCAAAGAGTTACAGCCCTTTATGATCTGAGTTCAAATCCCGCCGAGGTTAACTTTGCCTTTCATCCTTATGGGGTCGATAAAATAAAGTACTAGTAATACCCTGGGATAATTGCTGGCCTTGTGCCAAAAGTAGAAACAATTATAACTATATCACATTAAAAATTAAAGACTTGACTCTAATACTGCAAAGTTTCACAACAATGAGTTCACTAGTAAAGATACTATAAACATTTGAATTAACAAACTAGCAAGACATTCTTAAAAAATACAAAACAGTACTATGACTGCATTACATTAACCGTTTAGCATTTACATTACTCTATATATGCT
>OZ024762.1:5975201-6072701 GCA_964016885.1 Eledone cirrhosa
GGCTTCCACATTTCTAATGAAAAACACTGGCAATGTCTTTCAATTAATATTGAAAATAGGTAAAAATTTAGAAGGATTTTCTCATTATTAAGCTTGTGTTTCAAACATAGCTTAAAGTTTGACTTAAAATTATGAAGGAAATTTTTTTTTTAAAATAAAAGACTTAGAAATGGGTTGTATCACAGAACCAAAGTAGTTTTATGTAGGTAAGTATGCTTTGAAAGGGTTAAAAGGTAGCTGTAAACAGCAACATTGGGTGAGGGAATGGTAGAATGATTTGGTGGGGCGTGGGGGGTGCGATTTAAAAAAAGAATATTTTATTACAATTTATTTTATTGTGTAAAGAATATTTTATTGCTTTCCATTAATTCAAAGTTGATGACAACTTGGCAAAGCTGCTGTCATTACCAGCCATAAGACAATAAAACACTGTTCTTCATGTAACAGCACTTCTGTCTGCAGAACATTTGAAAGGTGGAAGAGGGGATGCTATCCTAAAGCAATGACCACAGGATGACCAACTGGTTAAGAGGTTTGTTTCACAATCCTTAGGTGCCAAGTTCAATCCCACATCATTTACCATAGCCTCAGGTTCATTCCTTGCGAGTGAAACTCTCCAGGTCTAAATACAGACTTCTTCCAGGAAAGGATAGAGAATGAAAGAATGGAAGTGAGAAAGAGATATAAAGAAAGATCGACCACAGTAGTTGACTGGTATTTTTTTTTTTTTATTAAAATCAACCTTGAATGGATAAAAGGCAAAGTTGACCTCGGCGGGATTTGAACTGAGAGCAGAGAGCCGCAAAGTATACAGCAAAGCATTCTATTTAATGTTCTAACGACTGCCAATTCATTGCCTTCCTAAAGTGTTTATCCTTATCTAAAGCCATAAGCTCAAGCTTTCCAAGTGCTGAGAGATTATGAAGTTCAGCGAAAATGTAGGAAAACTAAAAAAAAGGGGAAAAAGAAAAGTCTAAAGTCTGTCTCCCCCCGGAGATTCATCAGGGCAGTACTTATCCCAGTTACGATGATGTTAAGTGATTGAGAGTACAAGACTCACCTCTGGATAGGATGCCAGTCCATCGCAGGGTTAAACGTCCAGCTATGGCGAGTACTCAGAAAAATAACTGTAAAAACAGTTGGTTGCTATAAATAGGTTAGAAAATTGAATAAAGATCTTATAGACAGAAAAAGTTGCCAACAGCCTCTTTGAGGAAACCTGGTTTGATTCCTTAAAGCAGCAGCTGGCAACCTTTTTCCTGTCTATAAGGTTTCTTCACTCAATTTATTAAGCTATTTATAGTAAATGTCCGTCTTCCATTAATTTTCTGCATCTGAACAGAATACATTACATTTTCTATGAACTTCAGAATAACAAGCATTTAAAGGCCATCTTCCCACCTAAAGCCAGGTTTAATCTTGTGGACGCCATGACTAAACTTTGCCCTTTCATCTATACCCCTGCCACACCAACACGTTGGCTTTCCTCCTCTAACCACATCTTTCCCAATACATGACCCAACCAACTCACCCCCCTTCCCAATCAGTGCTGTGGGTCCCATTCTTAGATACAGGCAGTGTGTTGTGTTCTTGAGCAAGACATTTCATTTTATGTTATGTTGCTTTCCATGACAGGACTGTAGTCTTTATTAAAACAGTCAAGAAACCTTATAGGAGGCCAACTAAATCTACACAGGAGTAAGCTGTAACATCATACGACTAGGGTCCCTATCATTAACCCCCCTTGAGATACAACCAAATAGGAGACCAATTAAATCTACACAGGTTTGAGCTGTAACAATATATGATTGGGAGCCCTATCATTAAAACACCCAAGAAACCCCCTGTGAGGTACAATCACATAGGTCAATTAAACCTACATAGGTGTGAACTGTAACAATATATGGCTGGAGTCCCTATTCTTAAAATACCAAAGAAACCCCCTCTGAGGTACAACTCTACACAGGGGCTAAACTTTTTTTTCTTTCTAGTTTTCACTCCTGTATTTCAAATTTACAAAGTACCAGCTTTCCCCACTTCTCGCAACATATCTCACAATCTTTCATATAAGGTGGAAATTTCAAGAAAAAGCAAATGAAAAGAGAAATAAAACAAAGAGACAACTAAAAAGGAAATATTTTATCGAACGAAAGAGGATTTCAAGGTAAGATTTCAGACAAACTAAATGGGTAAATATTTGTTTAAATAAAAAGTAAGAGAATTTGTCTCATTTTTCTTTTTCTCTTAATGGACTGAACAGCATGAATCTGCATTAACAAGACATTCTTGAAAAGTACAAAACAATGACTGCCTGGTTTCACATTAAAAATTAAAGTCTTTTGTCTAATACTGCAAACTTTCATAATGATTCATCCAGTAGTGAAGGTATTATAACATTTGAATTAAAACTTGTTTTATAGATATTTTTTGCTAAATCATTACAGGGTGTTAAAAGATAATACTGCAAGTTCTTATAATGATCTGTCCACTAGTAAAGTTACTATAAAATAAACATTTGAATTAACAAACCAGTTTTTAGATATTTTCTGCTAAATCATTGCAGGAGGTTAAGAGATAATACTGCAAATTCTTATAATGATCTGTCCACTAGTAAAGATACTATAAACATTTTCTGCTAAATTATTGCAGGATGTTAAGAGTTAAAAGTCTTGGAAACCAAAAGAAAGAAACGTTGAAAATACAAACTGGTTAGCAGAAAAAAAATCCTCAATATTATTAACATGGTATGAATAATTATATATAGAAAGTGACCTCATAATGGAGGAGACACAAACATAATACAACCCTGTTATAGGGGAAAAACATTACAAAAATTTAGAAGTTATGTATGTTTCACTGACAGCAATCTTACCATTGAAAAAAAGATTGTTAAATTCCATTACAGAATTGCTGGGGGTTTAACACCGCAATTGACTGGCATCATGTCCAGAGGGAAGTCTTGACTGTCAGTTGCTTCATGCCATGGAACCGAGATAATCACCAGCTTCATGAGCCTCCAGGGCTCAAGACAGACTTTAGACTTTTAGACATAACAGAAACAAGGTGTACAAAAGTGTTTTAATGCCATCTTTCTAGCTAAAGCAGGGGTTAAGACTTGCTGGCCCCCATCACAAGCTTTTCCACTTTGCTCTATTGACTGCAAAATCCCTCACCAACACCCCACCTAGCTTTCCTTCCCCATCATCCCTAGTGTATCTAGTTGAAAATAACTAGACTGTGTCTCTCTCTATTGTAAGAGGTGTTGGCACCAGGAAAAGGCATCCAACCATAAAAGATTGCCTCAAAACACAACCTTATGATGGAGTCTAACAACATAGAGAAGAAAGTGGGGAAGGGTACATATGGAAGAAATCGACCCGTATTAAAGAAACAACTTGCAACTTTATAACTTTATTAATTCAATACAAACATATCAAGCACAAACAGCATGGCTACAACTTGTTAGCCAAATTTTATTTTATTTCATTGTTTGTTTGTTTTTAGTTTATTTTTTTTGTTTTGTTTTGTTTAGACATCTAGTCCCGGGAGGGGAGTGGGAGATAAAGGTTGGGTTAGGGGTTGGGGGCACAAACGCCACTCATGTCAATATTTTACAAATGTCAATATATTCACCTCACACATTAGCTGTGAGGTGAATCATAAGGATGAATATATTAGATGCATAGTGGCAACTGGTCAAAAAAATCGTAGTCTATACACTCTTTTTGTTGGCAAATACTTTGCAGATAATTTGTACCAGTTATCTCTGTCATGAACATTTGCACTCTCCCTCACAAAGCATATAAGGCGAAATTTTCTCTCTTTTTCTAGATAAATGTTTAAAATAAGTTTAGGAATGGTTCTTTTTTTATATATCACCATCTAACACTCACCAGTCATTTACCAGAATTACTGAAAAGATTTTTAAAAAAATTGTTTCTTTCAACCTGGTAGATGTCCTTGGAATGACAAACTGCCAGCAAGATGGCTGCTCTTTCCTTTCTTCACTATATATATATTTATTTTTTCATTTTTTGTTGTATGTTTTGATTTTGTTGTTTTTGTCTTTTTTTTAAATTATTTTTGTGGGAGTTTTTTTTTTCTTGTTTCTTTGTCAGTGCAAACTGCTGTTGGGTTATTTAATCATCATCATCATCATCACCATCTAGAACGTCCATCATCGGGAACGTAAATGGTGGCGCTGTACTTGTACTGTTTTTTTTTTAAAAAGTAATTTTTGTTTGTTTGTTTTGTTTGTTTGTTTGTTTGTTTTAAGATAGATGGAATGAAAGCTGTCCTTCCTGTGAAGCAAGGTTCAGCTTGTCTCTCATCACTTCCACTGAAGAGTAGTCCGGAAGTTTTAAATAATTCACACAGGTCATCACAGATGGAAGGGAGTTATCAGGGTTTTCAGAATTAGAGAATGTCTTTCGTACAATAGTCAGAGGTGGGTTTAAACTACGGAAACCTGAAATAATAATAATAACAATGATATAATAAAAGCAATTAAAAAGTACAACATACATCATGATGTAACAAAATTTGACAGCAATGGAATGATTAAGTTTATTATATTCTGAAAGTATTGGATACAATCGTTATATAAGCTTGAATAAGAATGGAATAGAAGTTTAGAGAGTTACTACCCCTGTCGACAACAAAGGTGTCGACCTATGTGTGTAAGGTCAGCTGTATGATGTCTGTGTGTGATGTGCAAGCTGGGGAGAAATGAAAACGGCATGCTTCAATGGATATGCAATGTAAATGTCCATGTAGATGTATATAAATGAAGTGCTAAAATATTTTTGCTTTGGAGGTGAAATTTGTTTTTATGTTTTAAATGAATATGGCCTTCGAAACAGTTGGAAATTTGGTAAAAAATCATTACATAATGGAGTTGTAAAACAAAAACTATAGTCAAAACAACACTTAAAATATTTTAAATATAAAAATATTCTCCACTCAAGAATTTAAAAGCCACACCATCTAAACATTGTGTGTTGATTAGCTGCCTCAGTTTATATATAGGGTTTGGATTTTTGCCCATTTCTCAGGCATAAAATAATTTATATTTAAGTATATATGGTAACTAACTTATATTAGTACCAGTAGACCAGTGCCATCAATAATAACGACAATAGTGATTAATATATTTTATTTTCGGAATCCAGGCTTACCAGACTGGGAAATTTGGGTTTTGATAAATTTATGGTCTTTGAATATAATTTACATAATCGTTCAGCATGTATGTACAGATGTCATACAGGATTAAATGTATGAGTAACTTTGGAGAAATAACTATTTACAGGGGTAAAAATGTAGTGGAAAGTGAACTTCTTATTGTAGTAAGATGACTGAGATAAGAAATGTATTATGTGAATGTAAATTGTAAAGAGTTACACATATATATAAGAGTAAAGACCCTCTTCAGTCACAAATGACCATAGGATTTGCATCTAGAAAATTCCCCTCCGAGGAACAAGTCTCGGCAAGGTTGTTTGTGGAAGACCGGCAGTCACCCACTTATACCAGTCTTCCTTCTCCATGCCACTGATGTTGTCCAAGGGAAAGGCAAGGGTTGATACAGCTTGACATCACAACTCTTTTCTACAGCTGAGTAAACTGGAACAAGGTGAAATAAATTGTCTTGCTCAAGGACACAACGCATTGCCCAGTCCGAGAATTGACCTCACAACCTCCTGTTTGCAAGCCCAATACTCGAACCTCTAAGCCATGTGGCTTCACAAGAGAGAGAGAGAGACAAACTCACATGATTTATTATTGTGGTTAATTATTATTACGATTGCGTTAGATGTTAAATGATGATGATGATGCATATATAAATTTTTGTTTTAACAAATATTTGGTTTCTTCACCAAACTTTATCAAAGCTATGTTTGTGGATTATAGCTGTGTGTGTGTGTGTGTGTGTGTGTGTGTGTGTGTGTGTGTGTGTGTGTGTGTGTGTGTGTGTGTGTGTGTGTGTGTGTGTGTGTGTGTGTGTGTGTGTGTGTGTGTGTGTGTGTGTGTGTGTGTGTAAATATATACATTATACACAGACACACACCTATACATGCATATATGTATGTATGCATATATATACATATAAATACATGCGTATATATATCTATATATATAAAGTTGTAGTTCCTGTTTGTTTGTTCACAAACTCCTCCTATGGTTTTGGAGATAGACCCCCATAACCATATATATTCTGAAACTACATTGCCCAGGGTACTTCAATAAGTATATTTCATTTTAATCAACGAGTTCCCCGGGGGCACAAAAATTTTCCCCTTCGATTTATATGAAATTTAAACCATTTGCAAGGGTGGGACTGGAACTGATTCTGGCTCGATTTCTACAGCTGGATGCCCTTCCTAACACCAACCTCATTTACAGTGTGGGCTGGGTTCTTTTTTTTTGCCGTGGCACCTACACGCCCACTTTGCAGTGGAATGATAGGGACCCCAGTCCCTATCATCTCATTTCTACAGCTGAGTAAACTGGAGCAATATATATATTACACACACAATCTACAGATAATAAAACAACTTACCACCAACTGGAAGTCTTGGAGAGCCAGTAACAAACTGTAAGAAACGGCGTTGGTCTTCTCCAAGGTAGGAACTTAATATTTCAAACAAGTATTTGACAGCTTTGCTATCATGAGTATAACCATGATCAGGACGGCAACATTCCATCAACATCTTTACTTCCCATACTTCACTTCGGCAGCCACAAAACAGTTGTTCCAGCTGAAATAACACACAACAAAACAACTAATTATTTAGCATTGTACAGAAATGGGGTTTGCTGCTGTTGTTACAGACCACACTTTCTATGAGGCTGCATCTCATTCTTTGGTTGTTTTAATGACAGAGGGCCCCAATCCTATTGTGTTGTTACAGCTCACAACTATACATGTTTAGTTGACCTCATACAAGGCTGCATTTCATAGGTTTTTTGGGGCACTTTAAGGAAAAGGACTCCAATCCTATCATGCTTGTACAGCTCACACCTTTGCAGGTTTCCCTGGCCTCTTACTAGGTTACATTTTATAAGGGTTCCAGTAGCTAGATATCTTATGTATATTTGGCTGGTTTCATTCAAGGTAATAGGCTCTATCTCATAAATGGTTTCTCAAGTGTTTGCATGATAGAACTGGGGCTCATTAAAAGTAGCGTCTTGAGCAAGATGAACAAGAACAGTACAGAACGCCTGGTCCAGGAATTGAACACACAATAGGATGTTCACCTTATGATCATAACAAACACCTTCAGCTCACACCAATGCCAGTTTCGCTGGCCTCCTATGAAGTTTGAATGTTTTATTAATAGAACCCCCAATCCTGACAATACACTAGCCCGTTGCAGCAACCCCTTTTTAAACACTATATACTTGAATATACGCCACTCTGAATATAAATCACTCCCACCCTCTATTTTATGTCTGAGAAATAGGTGAATATCTAAACCCCATTTATAAACTGAGGCAGTTAATCAACACATTGTTTAGATGATGTATATAAGTCGTCTTCCCATTTTACCATCGATTGTGTGGTCACATATTCTTCAACTTATATTCAAGTATATATGGTAGTTCTCAGAGTGATTCAGCACAAGACAATGTGTGATGAGGCTGGTCTCGAGCAACACAAAATGAAGTAGCTTACTCAAGACTACAACGAGCCAACTGGTTTCCGGAATTGAACCCACAACTTTACGATCATTAGTTCAACATGCTAACCCCTAAGCCATGCATGTTCAACAAAGCAGGAGAGGAAAGAAAGTTATACTTTCTCTGCCCCCCAGTTCATGACTGTGATAATTCTAGTGTATGAAGGAAACAAATCCTGTTTTGTTGTAACTATATCTCTGATGGTTCAATTCTCTGCTCCAATCAGGATGTTCCATTATACCACACAAAAATCAATAACAAAAATAATAGCAATAAGAATATAGAGATCAATACAATTGGCTTCACTGTACACCGAATCTACAATAGATACAACAGGAACATTTGTATACTTTCTAAAATATATACATTTGTGTCTGTGTGTGGCTGTAGGTACATACAGATATACATACGTCAGTGTGTGTGTGTGTGTGTGTATTTATATATTTATATATATATATACACACACACATGTATACATACATATATATATATATATACATACACACATACAGTGATTGGTTTAACAGGAAATATGGAAAGTGTCTGAGGTCAAATATAAGTGTTATATCTGGCTTGGATTCGAGGTTGTCAGTGTTTTCTTTATGGGTTAGGGCAAGCAGTGGCCTCATTTAATGAATAGCTGTAGTTTAAATATATTTACATATACACACACCTACGAATAATGTTTACGTCAATATTTTACTTTTTGTTTACAGGTAAACCAAAACTCAATGAAAAAAAACAAACAAAAAGGCATTACAAATTCACTGAAGTTATTTTTAATAAGTGTAAATTTAGTTCCCTTACAAAATATAGTCTAAACATTTGAATTAATATTTCCAATACAAGTAGGTCTGTATTTTATTTGCAGTTAAACCAATTTATAGTTAAGTCATTAAACTTTGTTTAAAAAAAGAGGCCCACAATAATTAAGCCATTAAATTTTGGTAAAAAAAGACTGTTATAATTAAGTCAATAAACTTCGTTGAAAACCACAATAATTGAGTCATTTGAATTCGTTAAAAACCACAATAATTAATTAGACTTTGTTAAAAACCTGTTGTATTTGTTGTTGCTATGGTACACACCCACAGATTGTTTATTCATAGGCTCCATCAATATTTAACGCTTTCACCCCCTTTTTTATGTAAAAACTTTTAAGCTAACAACTTAATAATGAAAAAGTTAAGCTATATAACTAAATTAACTCAAATATTTTATTATTTTCAAAATAAATTGAAACACTAATCTGTGATGGCTAAAGGAACCATATGGCTAGAGGGACAGCAAGATGGCCATAAATTGTACAATGTTAGATTTGTTATATGAATGTTATGATCTAGCAACACAGCTGTTACATATATTTATGTTCTATAGCCTACAGATAGTGAGTCAGCTGCTTTTATTACCCAATATTTCATTGAAAGCCATTGCTGTACTTTTAAATACTAACATCTCCTGGCTGACTAATTTATTGAGGCCTATAAATATAACAAGGCAATTCATAATACTCTGACATTATATATCTTTACCTATGTATTGAAACATGTTACACACTTCTCACCCCCCGCCCCCCTCTCTCTCTCTCATTAAACTGACATCAAATGTCTCACTTGCAGGTTTGTTTAGCTGACATGCAAGTATATTATACAAAATCTAACAGATCTTGTTGAAATACAAGGATGGAAAAGTAATTATATACTACACATGTAAACAAATGTTTTGTTTTTTTTACACAAGGTTTGTTTGTAGTCAACAATCTTAGCCTATCAGATACCAAACTACCTAAAACCACCCCAGATTCTACAATACAAAACTGTTTGTTTTAAGCTCTTTATATTTATATAGAAAACTTCCATTATAATTTTGTGAGAGCTTTACTTTGTATGTTTTGTTTGTTAGTATATTGGCTTGACCCTTCTGATACTAAACTGACTGACACCACTTCTCAACCAACACAATCTGTAAGTAACAACCACAGCTACTTCACCAAGTAGGAATTAACCACACCTACTTCCTTACTAATGTAACCCCCAAGTAGGAATTAACCACAGCTACTTCCTAACTAATATAACTCCCAAGTAGGAATTAACCACAGCTACTTTCTAACTAATATAACCACCAAGTAGGAATTAACCACACCCACTTCATCATCATCATCACCGTTTTATGCCTGTTCTTCCACGCTAGCATGGGTTAGACGGATTGTCCTGTTGTGGGCAGTGTCCGGTCGGCTGACCTTGTCTTGCTCATACGGGAACTGATTCTGGCTTCATTTCTTCAGCTGGATGCCTTTCCTAACACCAACCTCATTTACAGGGAGTGCTGGGTGCTTTTTTTCCGTGGCGCCTACACGTCCACTTTACAGTGTGGGCTGGGTGCTTTTTTGCCGTGGCACCTCCACGACTACTTTGCAGTGAGAGGGTGTGGGGCATATTGTCTATATGCTTCAGCTTGTACCCGTGGGATGTCGGGTCTTCTGTATTACTGCACGACAGTAGAACTTGTATAGTTCTACCATAGATTCAGCTATAAGTGCGAGGTCATCTGCATACAGGAGTTCCCAACTCCTGTTATTGCCTGCAAAACTATGATGAACAGGAGAGGGCTAAAACAGAGCCCTGGTGGACACCGACCTATATGCTAAATTCCTCGCTATAGTCATTACTAGTCTTAACTTTGCTGACTGCTCCCCTATACATGGCTTGTACAGCTTTCACAAGCCATTCATCTACTCCTAGTTTTCTAAGAGCCCACCAGACTATAGCACGGGGAACTCTGTCAAAGGCTTTCTTGAGATCGATGAATGCCAGGTAGAGTGGCTTACTTTTAGCTAGGTACTTTTCCTGTAACTGCCTCACAAGGAAGAGGGCATCAGTGGTGCCTCTTCCTGGCACAAACCCAAATTGCATCTCATCTAGTTTCACCCAGTCCCTAATCAACTGTGCTATAACTCTTTCTGTTACTTTCATGACCTGATCCATCAGCTTTATACCTATATAGTTTCTTTATCAAGTTATTTTTAGGAACTCCCAGTGCTCTTCTACATTGAATGTCTATCCGTTCTTCTTTAGTGTCATAGGCGTCGAATAAAATATCTTTAAATCTGTTACTTTCAGCTTCCAGATCTTTCTTCTCCAGGTTCGTCTAGTTCTGACCGTGAGGTCGCTGACAACTAAGTTATGTTGGGAGGTACATTCCTCACTAGGGAAGGTTTTTGTGTTTACGACTGTCCATCTGTCACGTCCTCTGATGAAGATAAAATCTATCTGACTAGAATGCTCCCCTGGTCTATAGGTGATCAGGTGGTTGTCGGGTTTTTTGAAGTTTGTGTTACATATCGACGTCATTGGCATCGCAGAATTCTAGAAGCCTTCTTCATTTCTTGTGCCAACCCCGTGGCCTCCATGGACTCTATAGAAGCCATCACAGTATTTACCTACGTGTCCGTTAAAATCTCCTGCAATGATTAGGAAGTCATTGTCGTTTGTTAGAGCAGTAGTGTGCATTAGGGACTCGTAAAACCTGTCCTTAAGTTCGTTTGGCAACCCCGATTGGGGTGCGTAAGCTGATATTATTGTGGTAATTGTTTTATTCAGGACTAGTCTAAGTTTAATGATTCTTGCATTCACCCTGTGCACTGTGATTATCTTATCTACCCATTTGTCAGCTAGTAGGATACCTACACCACCCATCCCATTGTCATTTCCCACCTAGAAAAATTTGTAGCACTGACTTTTGCCTATAAGGACTCTAGCAGACTCTCCTCTCCATCTAGTCTTTTGCACACAGCATACATCAATTTCCTTTCGCTCTAGCATCTCTACAATTTCTCCTGCTTTTCCTTTCATTGTGCTTACATTGATGGTTCCAACTTGGAGTTTTGGGCATTTGTCAACATTCGTGGGAAAGGGTAAATTTTTGCGGGGGTGTGTGTATGCTTCCTGTCTCTGAATTGCGAGATAGGTAGCCATCATGGCCTATAGCATCTCAGGAGATTTGGGCGAAATAAACCGATATGAGTACCTATATTAGACAAGGCGAAATGTTAGGATTTCGAAAGGAAAAGATGACTTTGTAGAGACAGTCATACTGGCCAGCATGGGAAAAACAAGGGTAAAGAATAAATGTGTTGTGAAGGCCAGCGAAATAATACAACAACAACAATAATAATAATAATAATAGTGCAAGCGGAACATTTGCAATTGGGAAAGAGGGGGATACCTGGAAGATATATATGGATGGCTGGTACATAGTTTTTAGCAGTTTGTTCTAGTGATTCATTTTAGCCTTTCAGAATCAAGTGTCTTATCTCGTGAAAAACCTCAAGTAGGAATGAACCACACCTACTTCCTAACTAATATAACCACTAAGTAGGAATGAACCACTCCCAGATCTGACCACTGAACTTCACCAAAATACCCATCTCAATGAGCTTCTCACAATCAGTACATATATCCCTGAATGTTGTCAAGAAGTGACCCAAAAGGTTGGTGTAAAGAAGGGCATCTGGCTATAAAATGTTGCCTCAAAAGATCTTGTCCGATCCAAGTCGATGTAAAAACAATGATGTGAAGAAATTTCATCTCAGAATATGAAATGCTACATGTATTATCAATTAAAGGTTTAGCAAAAAGCCATAACTCACCTCTTCAGGATAGAAACTTTGTAAGGTTGACAGGGGAAACACTGATTCAAAGCCCTCTTTAAAAGCTTCAAATTGTCTCGATACACCTTCAACAAGATTCCAATGGACAACAAGCTAGAGGATGAGAGAGAAAAATAAAAACATCAAATCGTTTCAGCCATGGCTGTCACATCTATTTAAGGGTTGTGTGATTGTGGTAGAGTTCACAGTCACTTGACCACTGATCATGTGATGGTTTAGGAAAAAACAAAATGAAATTTATAGCTTACACCTGTACAGGTTTAGCTGACTTCATATGATATTGCTTCTCGTAGGTTTTCTGTGTGTTTTAATGATAGGGACCCCAGTCCTACCACATTACAGTTCACACCCATGTAGGTTTAACTGACCTCCTACATGGTTGCATCTCATAGGAGGTTTTTTTTGTGTGTGTTAATAAAAAGGGGCTCAGCTCTATATAACATAATATATATATATACACTACTAAAACTGTGATTGTGTGCTTGTCTGTAATGTAATACAACCAAAACAGCACATAATGGGAATACAAATGGAATAAAACAAGTTTTGCATAAATTGGAGCACAGGTTCCCAAGATATGGGGTTTTTCCGAGTACCTTCATAAATAGCCAACAGCTCCGTGATAACCAATCAGATCACTAGCACACTTACCAATGGGTTTCATTTCTGAAAAGCCTTAGTGTAGTCAAGTTAAAGGCTGGCAGGAAGAGGTCCTTCTTAGGTAACAACTAGACCACCTGTGACTTGTTGGGTCACGGGTGGTCTAGTGTGTGTGTGTGTGTGTGTGTGTGTGTGTGTGTGTGTGTGTGTGTATATATAACATCATTTCATTTTACGTCTGCTTTTCCCTGCTTGCAAGGGTGGGACGGGAACTGATTCTGGAGCAATGTGAAATAAAGTGTCTTGCTCAAGGAAACAACATCACCCGGTCTGAGAATTGAACTCACAACCTTTCGATTGCAAGGCCAATGCTCTAACCACTAAGCCATGTGCCTCCATATATATATATGTTGTCGTTACAGCTAAACCTATATTGGTTTAGCTAGTCTCCCCACCATCCCGGAACGTCATCACCCAGAGTTTCTCATTCATACACATCACATGTCCAAACCAGCACATTCATCTCTCTTGCATACTGCAACTGATTTTTCATATACCCATATTTTTTCTCAGTTCATCCACGCTCCAGTGTTCATGACACACACATACATGTGTGTGTAAGACATTAAGACTTAAATAGACAAAACCGAAGTATGAAAAAAAAAAGAAAAAGAAGCAGATTATTACCTGTAAATATTCCTCTAAGTTGTCTAATGTTACAGGAATGTCCTTACCACCCTTTTTTAATTCAATATTTACATGACCTGGAAGGGTAAAATCTAAATCCAAATCCTCAATTGTACAGCCATCCATTGTCAAACTGTCGAGAGCCAACTGACGAGATTCTTCAGTCTGAAATCAAATATTTCATATGTCAAATGAAAAACACGACCAATGATTTTCAAATATATTTTTAAATAATCAAGATTTTGGAGCAATTTAATAACTAACATTCTCATTATTAAATTGGTGTTTGGAACAAAGGATCTTACATAAAATTATGATGGAAGGTTTTTGTTAATATATTTCTAATGAAAGAAACTCTGTAATTTTCAAATCATTTTGAAAATAATCAGGAATTTGGAATATAAAGGATCTTACATAAAATTATGATGGAAGGTTTTTAGATAAATATAAACACTAACTCCAAATCCTCAATGTACACATGTTAATTAATTTCACCTGCTCATAAAAGTTAAATTTAACTAAAATAAAAAAAACAAAACAAAAAAATAGTCCTAACTTGAAAAGCAATGAGAAATGAAGCTGCCCAGTCCAGGAAGTGAAGCCACAACCTTATGATCAGAAGTCCAAACACCCTAACCACTAGGTTAATGGCTTAACTTTTCACAAAATACTTACATGAGATTGGTCTGATTCTATTCTTTTTTTCTGCCTGAGAATATCTTCAAGTTCATAAAAAGATCTCGCAACAACAGGATCAATATATCGAATGTCTTTGGAAGTAAGGCTATGCTCTTGGCCTAAGATCCACTTGAAAAAAACCAGACTTATTGGCACATCAATCTAGAAAAAGAAAAAAGAAAAGTTTTTAAATGATTGATTTTGAAATAATATTCATGGTAGTGTTGGTGCCATGATAAAATGCACCCAGTCAATACTGTAAAGTGGTAGTGCTCTTGTCATAAAACACACCCAGTCAACACTGTAAAGTGGTAGCACTCATCCCATGATAAAATGAACCCAGTACATTTTAGGAAGGGATCCAGACGTAAAAACCATGTCAGAATGGAATGTATGAGTGAGATACAGTCATTTGACTTGTCTATCTTTGGAAAGTGACAACCCATCTAATCCCTGCAAACATGGAAAATAGACATAAAACTGATGATGATTGCTGTTTCAACATATGAAATTAAAGGAAAGGGTTAATGAAAAACTTCAGACGAACATTAACCACACTTTTCTAGAAGGGTCTACAAGGGTAATTATATAATGGTTTCTGATTTAGGCACAAGGCTAAAAATGGGGGGAAGGGGAGGGGGATTTAAATCGATCCAGTGCGTTACTGGTACATTATTTTATCGTCCTCGTAGGGATGAAAAGCAAAGTTAACTTTGGCAGGATTTGAACTCAACATAAAGGGACGTAACTATGCCACAAAGTATGTTGCCTGACACACTACCGATTACTGCCACTCAACTGCATTAAGTGTAATAGATAATACAATTTCTTTTTTCTGATTTACCCTTTTGTGATTATATTTCTAATGATATACACTAATTTCAAAATATTACTAAGGAGTTTTGAGGGATTTCCTAATAAACATTTATTTTATTGTTTTAATAAGAGAGTAACTTAACACCTGGTTCTTATGTAAAAGTGTTGGAGATTAGAATTAAAATCTTTATTTTAGCCAAATCAATAAGATCCCAAGTGAGGTAGAACTTGTCAGATTGAACCATGAAAACAATGTTTCCATTGGTCTTTCCAAGTGTTGATACCATCTATCGATCTCAACTCTAGGCAAAAGGAGCAACATAAAATAAAGCTTCTTGCTCAAGGACACAACGCATTGTTTGGCCTGGGAATTAAACTCGCGTCATGATTGTGAATCTAACTCCCTAACCACTAAGAATCCTTTAAAATATTTGGTTTTGTTTTCATAGAATCAGAGCTGGTTTTGGCTATGTTGTTACCAAAATGCTTAAATGTGTAGAGGGAACTAAATTTATGATGGTGTCGGGTCGTTCCCGAGTACTACTGGTGACATGTAACCCAGTACAACCTGTCACATAGTCAGGTTGTCAGCATCTAAACTGGCAACCCCACCAAGCTTGCTTGGTGAGGAGAGTGACTGGACACCCTGCGGGATGAAAAAGATCTGACAAAGGTTGGAGGAACTTAAGAGTCAGCAGCCATCCAATAGTGTGTCCATATGTATATATATCGTGTACATAAACTGCTTATAGTAAGCAGTAGTTCATGCAGGGAGCATCAGTTTAATTGGATAACCCTGGCATCATGGACAGAGTAGCTTCATAGATGATCAAATATTAATTCAACAATGGGTTGGACTGCTCCAGTTAGCGGAGAAATCTATGAGTATACAGGTGTGGTGAGCCACATATATTCTAGCCATTATAAAAAGCAAAATAAAGATGCTTCACCTTCAAAAGAGGGATGATTCAAGAAGATAGAAGAAATTTATATTAGAGAAATACAGAAGCAACTCTGATAAAGGACTCACCATTCTTGAATCCATCAATGCTTTAGCTAAGAACTTCCCAAAAAATTTAAATTTGGCCCTGATTTTGTTGACAGCAGCTGCTTTGGTGTTACGAGCAAGAGGAGTAGGAAACAAACCACAGGGAGCTGTTACATACTCAACATCACTTCCTGAACCTGTTTAAAAAAAAAAATTATAAATAAAAATATGAACACGAAGTTAATCCTTCCATCAGGCACATAGATCTATAAGAGAAAAGTGATTGTTAGATTGGACCAAGGAAACTGTTCCCTTTGGTCTTTTAATTGATCCTGTCTGTTAGTCACAACACCTGACAGAAGAAAGGAAAGGAGCTGATTGTCAGATAGGACTAAGGAAACAATTTTCATTGTTGATACTGTCTGTCAATCCCAACACATGACAAAAGAAAGGTGCTGATTGTGTATTTGTGAAGCAAACCCCTTACCCATATGGCCATGCCTGCACCTGGAGAAAAAAGATATTTAAAAAAATATTTTTAACTTACCAGAGAAATCCATCTGTTTAATAACATCACCTCGCCACATATCCAGATCGGCTCTTTGTACTTCTTTTGAAATTAATGCATAGAATTCTAATGTGGGTCCCAACCCCGTACCAACCTAGACAGAAAGAAAACAAAGAGTAGGTGTAAACAAAAGCTCAGTAGTTTTTGACCTTCAATGAAAAGAAAGTTGTTTGCAAGGAAAAAGTTTTGATCTTCAACGAAAAGGAAGAGAAACTGGGTTGTTTGCAAGGAAAAAGTTAAATACCACAAAATATTTTTATTACTTCGTTCTCATATTGGATTTCCAGTAGTCCTTTTGTGGAAGCCAGCTCATCCATGAGTTTCTCCGCTTGTTTTAATATATCCACTCGACTCACTGTACGCTGTAAGTAACACAAACAACATTAAAGAAATGTGGAGAAAAAAAAGAAAAAAATTTTTTTATCCCTTATAAAAATTTCTAACTCTAGTAACTGTACTTCTAACGAAACACTATTTTAATTAATAGGGAATTATGGAAGATTTACTAAAAATAACTATTTCATTACTATAACTCCCATAACTCCTGAAGTCATTGTTGGGGCGCCGTATTAACATATTGCGTTTCAAGGGCATTTTTTGTTTTAAACCTGGTGGAGGCCATCTCCTCTCCAGATCTGAATACAGTAGATTTCTTCCAGAGAAGGATAGAGAGAATGGAAATGAGAAAGAGATATAGTGGAAGAATCGACTCCAGTGCCAGACTGGCACTTCTTTTTTCCATGTTGAATGGATGAAAGGCAAAGTTGACTATGGCAAAATGAATACAACAAAGCAATCTGACGTTCTAACTCTGCCACTTTGCTGCCCATTACTAAGATAATAATTTAAAATATGGTTCTTATTAAATCCCTCCAAATTCTTATTTTTTAAATTATTTGAAAATAACTGTCTTTTATTAGAAACTTGGTAATGAAAATAGAAATGTCTCCCTTCCATAAGATTTTCTGTTCATAAACACAAAGCTCCATCTCATAGGTTTCTTGGGTGTTTTAATGATAGAGGCCCTAGTCTTACAATGTTATTGCAGCTCAATATATTTAGGTTTATTAGGCCTCGTACAAGTTTTCATCTCACAGGAGATTTCTTGCATGTTTTAATAAGAGGGCCCTAGTGTTGTTGTTGTAGTTCACACCCGTGTAGGCTTAGCTGACCCCATAAAAGGTATCTTGTGTGTTTTAATGATAGGGGCTCCAGTCCTATTATGTTGTGGTCATTCACTCATATGTGGGTTTGGCCGACCTACAAGGTTGCATTTCATAGATGGTTTCTTGCATGTTTTAATGATAGGGGCTGCAGTGCTATCAGATCTTAAGCTATGTATTAATAATGAAACAAGGAAGAAAAATTTGGAAGCAGACCCTTTTACGTTCCAGTCGGGGAGCAACTCTGTCTGTTGTGTCTGTTGTTGTAGAATCAGTGTTGTTATCTTGTAACCTCATCATAGCTCGGTCACGATCAAATGATGTAGCATAGAAAAGCATTTGGCGAGTGTCGAACGGAAAAAGGAATGGTCTGCAACAAATTAAAATAAAATAAAAATTTATACCATATTTTCCATTGTAAAAGACATTTTTTCCACAAAGATTTGGTGTCAAAATCTGCCTGTGTCCTATAAACCAAAAAGATACAAATATACACACACACACACACACATATAATTTAACATCAGTGTTCCATGCTAGCATGGGTTAGACAAGTTGTCCTCACATTGTGAGACAAGACAGATCAGGTAACAGAACGATTTTTGACTTGGTTGCTATGACTGGATGCCCTTCCTGATGTCAACCACATTTACATGGACTGGGTGCTTTTCACTATGGCACCTTACAAATTTAATTCTTTTACTGATTTCAGTCACATACACATGTATGCATTATATACATTATTTTATATAATAAACATAGAACTGCCTCTGTTTTTAATAACATCTGTAATGGGTACATATGTCTAAAGTATAGTCAGCTAATATATATACTTGATTACTTAATCTTTGCAATCTTCACCTGATGATGTCGCCATAGGTCTTGTGTCATGATCTGATGATGTAACCAGGTCATAGAAATACGTATTGTGACTTTTGCAATATTAAAAGAATATTTTGAATCTGGCCTTCTGTTTTCTTTGAAGTGAGGGTGTGAGTGAGAGAGAGATAGAGAGAGAGAGAGAGAGATAGAGAGATAGAGAGAGTGAGAGTGTGTGTGCGAGATAACTTGATTCTTGTTATTCAGGAGTTTCTCCTGTCTTGTGAGTCATAGGAGAATCTCCATGATAAGAATCAAGTAATGTACCCAGTCCACCCAGAAAAGTGGTATTGCTGGTGCTAAGGTGAAACGCATTCAGTTGAACTTGTAAGGTGGTAGTGGTGGGGCCATGGTGAAAAGCACCCTAGTACACAAGTGGTTAGCATTAAGAAAGGCATCCAGCCATAGAAACCAAGCCAAAACAGAGCATATGATTAGGACATGGTCACCTTATCAATCTGGCCTCAGCAGGCGACCACACCTGTCTAACCCAAGCAAGCATTGAAAACAGTTTAAACGGTGATGGTGATATATATATATATATATATATATACCCTTTAGTTGAGTCAAGGACATGACAACCATCCTAGTGCTGGTGATCTACACAAAATTATGTAAAGTGATTGGACGGGCAACCAGCCATATAAAGCTTGCTGGGTTTGGGAGGTCAGTAGCCCCGCTTCAGTACTGACTTAGCCTTTGAAGACCCGTTCAACCCTTGCTAGTTGGGAAAGTAGACGTTAAATAATGATGATAATTTACTAGCAAAATTGGGAGCTACTTTTTATGAAGTGGGAAACATCGGACAAAATGCGCCATGGAATATATCCGTGATAGCAATTTATGTTCAAACTATTCTGGGGTCTTGAATAATGCCCCCTCCCCCTTATGAAATTTTGCTTTAACTCTTTAATGTTCAAACCGGTCAGAATTCTCTACCTCTTTCTGTTGAAACTGGCTGTAACTGGTCACTCAAACTGATGTTAAGGTATTGTTCTCAACATAAATACTTTCAAAATCTCATAGATTTGATATTATGCGAGGTAAAGCCTTTACCATGAAAATACAATAGTATACATAGAGTAATGTGAATGCTAAAGGGTTAAGTGGTAACATTCCTGCGACAATTTTCTTTAGACATTAAAAGACATTATACATGACAAAAATAGTACATTACTAAAAATCCCACATGTTATAAAATAAATAGGATGAGTTGGGGTCTCAACATGTAAACTAAACGACATTCTGGTTTTAAAGAAACAACAACTGAGACAACCTAGAAAAATTACCGATTTTTCACCACCACCCCACTCATTCCAACCTCCCTCCCCAATTATTTGGGATCCAAGAGTAATGACTGAGATAAGTAAAAACAAAACTATAATATAAAATATTCAGCAAAAGCAGAAAAAAAATAAACTTACGCTGCTGCAGCTATTTCAGCCAACCAGGCAGGAAGGTTTCCAGTCATTATAACTAATGGATCCTGTAGTTGTCTGTTAGCTTTGGCAGTGAGTTTCGAACTAATGAATTCATTTGAAGAAAGGATAGGAGATAGTTGGGAAGACTCCTGAAAATAGAAAGATTAAATAAGATAAAAACATTTTAATATACACTTTCATGATTTATAGATTTTTGACAAGATAAAAGAAATAAAAAATGTCACAACTAAAACGGTTGGTGCTAGTAAGGGCATAAAAAAGGAACCCAGGATGAGTATGAAATTTATTATGGGTTCCAACATTATCATGTCACTGAACTAACCCCAACACTATAGCTTCCCCACTGATTGGAATCCAACATGGTCATGTCACCTTCATTGAGCTAATCCCAACACTATAGCTTCCCCACTGACTGGAATCCAACATGGTCATGTCACCTTCATTGAGCTAATCCCTACACTAGAGCTAATCCTAACACTAGAGCTTCCCCACTGTCTGGAATCCAACATTCACTATACACTGTAAAGTGGTTTGTTATAGGAAGGGTATCCAGCCATAGAAAACTTGCCAAACAAGGAACGGGAGGACTTTTCAGCTGTATCAAGGGAAAGACAATCTCCCTAGTGTTGGTATTGTGATAAAATGCACCTGGACGAGTGTGTAGTGTAGAATCATGTTACTTTCTTGAGCCACCTGGAGGTCATAGGTTCCACTTAAGTGCTGACCATATGTCTAACTCTTGCTAGCAATGAAAATGGACATTAAATGCTTTAGAATAAACAGTTTTGTATTGTAAAACTAATGGTGGTTTAGTATGAAAAGGGTAATGATAGGAATAAAAAGATAATGTAAATGTTGAGGTGCAGCAAATGAGGGATTGACTTACTTCATACATGGTTGACCAGTACCTATTGAAGGCATGGAGCACTCTCAGCAGTGTAATCACATCTAAAGAAAGATCTTGTACAGTAACAAAGGCAGGTAGCTTGTCAGTGAGGTATACATTCAAAGCAGGCACTATCTTGGGACAATGACCATCTGCAAGAAGACAAAATGAAAAATTAAAATGGAATTTACAGTTCACACCTATGCAAATTTAGCTGACCTCCAAGGACGTAAGAGGTTTCTTAGGCATTTCAAATATTTGGGTCTCTAGTATGTTATAGACCACACATATGTAGGTTTAGCTGGCCTCCTACAAGGTATCTGATAGGTTTCTAGGGTGTTTTAATGATAGGGGTCCTAGGCCTATCATGCCGTTGTTACAACTTAAACTTATGTATGTTTAGCTGGCCTCGTATCAAGTTGTCACCACATTAATGAGTTTTAATTGAAAACGCTCAATTTTAAGTGTAAGACTGTCAACACGTGGAAAAAGTGTTCCGTATGTTTCTGTATGTCCTAAGAAAAACTGGGCTACAACAATGTGACAGTAGTTTTACCATTCCATAGTTCATCACCCCGTCGACTCCTTCCAGAAGATTTACAACTTTTCGTCTCAGCTCTAGTTTTCTTTGGACTCGTGGCAGCAACAGCGTCTTCTTGTTCAGAAGCAGGCCGATACCTAAAAAGCAGAGAAATTCCAGAATGTTAAAGATCTGTTCAAAATTTATATTAACTATTGTTATTAAACTGATATTTGAATAATATAACTTTTTACAAAGAGTTATAATGAAAGTTTTTAGATAAATATAAATGCTAACCACATATATAATGAAAGGTTTTTAAATGAATATAAACATTCTTTGAATAATTAAAATATGGGCAGTTTTAAGTGGTTTGGTAATAAAAAGGTTGAAAAAACACTGGCAATTCTTTTTACACACACATACATTCATGCAAGCAGCAGATGTAAAGAGAGAGGAGTAGTATGAGGTAGTCAAACTACACCTCTTTATATGTTGTGACAATCGCAGAAATTTATACATAGACATAACTAACTTTTTCATTTATCTGGTGTTTGGAGCAAAAAGAATTTTGCATAAAATTATGATGGAAGATTTTTAAATATAAACACTTTAAAATAATCAGCTCTACATCATAGAGCCAGAGGCAGTTTCAAGTGGCTTGTGTATCAAAAGTAAAACAATAGAATTCTACTGACCATATTGTGTGAGTTTGAACCCAGATTCCTGCGTTTCCAAATGGGTTTTCTGAATCTGTATCAGTTTCACTCCCTTCCTTTTCTGTTGGCAGACTGAATTGTTTAACTGCTTGATACACAGTCATATTGTATGGTAATAAATGATCACCAATCAAAAATTCTAATTTATGACGAGCAGTAACTTGGTTGATGAAGACTGCAGCCTAAAATAATAACAACATCAATTAATGCTCAACATGCTGTATCACACGAAACCACATTAGCAAGATATTTTTGAAAAGCACAAAGCAGCACTATAACTGCATCACATTAAAAATATTAAAATCTTTATTCTATTACCGCAAATTTCCAGTAGTAAAAATACTACCCATTATATTAAAGTGTTAATAATAGATTATGTGTGGTGTAAAATGTTGGTCATGCTGTGGAAAAAGGTTGGTAAGATTATGTGTGATGCAATAAGAAACAGCAATGATGGCAGTATAGACATTTTTTCCCCCTAATTCTACACTGTACAAAAAATATTGTTTATTCATCCTCAAATTACGAGTAGAATATTCCATTTTGGGAGTTTCAGTCATTTTTTAAATTGATTTATTTCATATATAATTAAGTAATGGTCTTTGGAGTAACATTATTCAATAAGGTGTGTAGCTCGGAGATGAAGGGGTCGTTATTTCTCCAAATTGAGAGTTCAAAGCTCCAATACTTCCGACATGGGGTCAAATTTTATGGGAGACCCAGTGGTAGATTTCAATCAAAATGGTTGGATAACATCTATGAGCTTGGTTGGTCTCTTTTAGGGATCCAGCTAGATCAATTGAAGACAGTTGTTTCTGACAGGACTTGCAAGCAGGCATGCTTGAGGACTCTGCCCACTTATTTCTGGGCAAAGAAGATGTATATATAAGTTTTAAATAAAACACTTAAAATGCCATATTGATCTTTAATAGTTGGTGGTAGTTTCTAAAATGTAAAATTTCTACAGGATCAGCTAGTAATTATTTGAATTATTTCAGAATTATAATTACCATGGTATCAACATCATCATCATCAGAGTTGTCTTCATCACTGCCATCATCTCCACCTTCCTAAATTAAAAGAAAATACAATTTAAATTATTTAAATTCTAAACTTTAACTTATAATAGACATCATCATCAGCTTTAAGGTTGCTTTTCCATGCTGCCATTAGTTAGACAGGGTGTTTGGGGCAATGTTTTACAGCTGGATGTCCTTCCTGACGCCGACCCTTTTTAGTCACCTCTTACAACATGTGGGGATATTGTGTATCTATTCTAAACTGGATACACATGGCCCAATGCTAAGAGGAAAAAAAAAAAAAAAAAATGAAATTTAAGTCTATACCTACGTAAGTTTAGCTGACCTCCAAGATTATATTTCATAGGAGGTTTTTGGAGTATTCTATAGCACACACCTATGTAGATTTAGCTGGCCTCTGACAAGAAACCTCTTGTGTTTCATAGGTTTCTTGCTTGTTTTAGTAATAGGGACCCCCCCCCCCATCCTCTCGCGATATTACAGCCCACATCAATATATGTTTAACTGGCTTCCCACAAAGTTGTATTTCATAGGTGGTGTCTTGTGTTTTAATGATAGGGACCCCAGTACTATCATCAAAGGCAACATGAAGTGAAGTGTTTTGCTCAAGAACACAACACACAACAAATCCAAGTACTAAACCCACGAGCTTATAATTGGAAGTCCTAAACCCGAACCAGCAGACCATGCAGCTTTATACAATGATGGAGAAGTGAATAAAAAAAATATAACTATGTAAGCAGAATAACTTTGATCATAGGTCTGTTCAATCATGGCTAAACACCCCCACCCTAACAAGGAAATATTCTTACCAACTGTATTCTTCCATATCCTCTCATGACTAAATATCGCTCAATAGCTTGAACTAAAGCTAAAGGATCAATTTTAACAGGTCCTCCTTTCCACTGTTTTAGATTAGAACATTCCGGATGTCGTTGCAAATGGCACTGAAAAAGTGGAAAGGATAAAAAAATAAAAATGAAACAATATAGATTTGATATTGCAATATATCAAAGTATGTTGAAACTAAAGTAATTCATTCATAGGAGACATTTTAGCCATTTAAAATACAAAACAAAAAAAATATGCTTACCTTCAACTGGTGTGTGTTGAAAAACTTGAGGGCATTAGAACCTCTTCCAGTTCCTGTCACACCACCTGGAAGATCATGAACTTTAACCTGAAACTAAATACACAGACGATAATAATTTAGTGATTATTTGATGATCCTGAGCTGTGTATTTTATTAGAAGTACTAGCAGAAAAACCCTCCTTCGGGTGGTTTTCTGCTAGCATGTGTAGTGTGTATATTGATATCATACGCAAGTATATATACATGTAGATATGATACATCCAATAAAATCGTAATTGACTATATAAACAGAAATTGAACGAAGACGTTGTGACACTGTGTTATGTAATCAGTAATGTAATCCATGATACATTAAAAAAAGACGATATTATATATAAACTGCATTAGGAGAAAATTAGTGACAGAAAATTAGTATGTTTATTTAAGTGATGGCCATCGGAAGTGTTGACATCACACACACTCTCTTTCTATATATATGGTAGTTGAGGTGGTGGTAACGCTATACCGGACGTGTAACTTTGAAAAGAAATCAATTTTAAATTTATCTTTACGAAATTATTTTTGTTTATGAAATTTAGTAGATAAATTATGTAATATTCATTCATTATTTATTCAAAGTAATTGCTGGCCTTGTGTCTAAAGTAGAAACAATTATTTATTCAAAGTAATCCAACTTATTTTACTAACGGGATGAAAATAAAATAAACCGTACGCAGTCCCGCAGACCTTCCTTTATTATAGTTTAGATTACAGTATTATAGAAGTATTAAGTGAGTGGTCAAGGGAGAGAACTGCACTGGTATACACAGGAGATGCGAATTGAGGGAGACAACTACACTGGTATGGTGAAAGGAGACAGCTAGCTGCACTGGTATGCACAGGACATGTGAATGGACAATGAATTTTCGGTGTGCCACCATCAGTAAAAGGTACCAAAGCAATGGAAGACTGAGAATGACACAAACTGAGGAAGCTGAATCTCAGACATACAAGAGATGAGAGATAGGTTGGTAGATGGCTATGTAGCAATATGTTGTGCAACAATCTAGCCAGTGTTGGTATTGGAATATGTTTAAAATATTGATGATGATGATGGCTAAAGGTAAAAAATGCCAGTACCATGACCTCATAGTTAAAGTATATATAACAGTTTTATATACTTAGAAACGAAGGCGTTAGAATGTCGAACAGAATGCTTTGCAGCATTTGTTCCTGCTCTGTGCTCTCAGATTAAAAATTACTGACATCAACTTAACCTTTCAAGGCCAATAAACAAAAAATGCACCAGTACCAGTTCAATACGAGTCAGCTTTCTCTCTCATTGGTAGACATGTTTCTGTATTCAGACTGGGAGAAGGATGGCCTCTGCCAGGTTTAAAATATCCCTGCGACTCCACCAAGTCTACAATACCCCTGCGACTCCACCAGGTCTACAATACCTGCAACGCCACCAGATTTTCAATGCCCCTGCGACTCCAGATTTACAATACCCCTGCGACGCCACCAGGTCCACAATACCCCTGCGACGCCACCAGATTCACAATGCTCATATAACCCCACCAGGAGTTACAGAGTCCATACAAAATACTTTAAAATACACAAAATTAATAAAACAACTAACCTGTTCTAAATGATGAAGGCATCCAATCAGTTTACTAACCAATGGACTAAGTGCAGGTGGATCACTTACTTCAATTTCTTTCACAAACACTGAATCAGGAGCCTACAAAACAAAGATATTCATGACAAACCCCAATAAACTCCAAATAACTTTTATATTAACGTACAAGGATCAGCTGAAAAGTTCATAGACTGACTAAGAAGAATTCATGCTAGAGCTGTGAAATCTTGCATGCATTAATTTCAACTCTTAATAACTGCATTGTTTCTTTCCAGGGACAATGTTAAAAAATAAACCTCATTTGGTCATTCCATGAGAGCATCTTGTTCAGCCTATGAACTTTCAGCTGACCTTCATATACAACAAGCATTTTAAAGCCATTTCCTTTGCTAGAGCAAAAGGAATGAGTAACTCCAATCAAGAAAACAATGAAAATGAAGCTATTCAAAGCAACAATGAGTCCATTCTCCTCTATGGATGTGAGTCAGACACTAACAAAGAGAATTAATGGCACATTCACACGAATGTGGAGAAAGGTGCAGAACATATCCTGGAAAACACATGTAGCAAATAAATCACTCTATGGCTCACACCTTCGCCTTTCTGATATAAAGCATAAAAGGCTTACGATGTTGGGAGATCAACCATCACACTGAAGGATGTTCTTGAAGATGGCACCAGTTTGGAAGCAGGGCAAATTTAGACAGCAATGTTAGACAGAGGGAGCTGAAGGATGAACTTCATCATGGCACCAGATGTATAGAAACAGAAGCAGGAGTGAGCCTTGTGGGGGGGTCCCCATGTCAAGCCTTTTCACTTTGTCCTAACATATAAATATATAGAAACTACATAATACGGTAGTTGCTGTCCCTGTACCAGTAATTAGTACAGGTTCGTGATTTATGGCAGGGGAATCAGAATATGATTCTGAAGGATGTGTTTCACTTTTACTTTGTCTTATGCAGTAAAAGAAATTCATTGGGAAGATGATCTCCGACACGTACTTGATAAATTTGCTGCAGAGTCCTGCACAGCAGGAGTGTTGCAAAGACAGACACTCGTCCTCTCAAGAAAACCTGTGCAATGGCCTCTGCATGTGAGTGGAGTTCCACTGAAGCAGTCAGTCTACCATTTATTTACAATTGCATAGACTATAAAATTAAATGATTAGCCATTCCATAACATGGAAGGAACATGTATATTTTATGAAAAGAATTATTGCTGTATTTAATAAAAACAAAACAGAGCAAATATTCTTGTAAACCTGTGAAAGAAGGCAAGATAGAAAGGTATGGTGAGGTTTATGGTAAACAAAAATAAACTTACTGGACAGTTGAGGAAAACGTGGAGAAAACGCCGTATCCTTTCATCTCTGGCAACCAATGCAGAGTTGGCAGTGAGGTATTGTAAGAGTTTATTTACAAGGCCACTGTGTATCACTTCAAAGGGAGAGACATCACTGCTTCGCATAATATCACAAATTTCTTGAAGTGCCTGAATTCCATTATCTTCCTTAAAAAACATAAATTAAATGAAAATCAGATACCATTAAAAATTTAAATGAAATCTACAGCATTCACCAATATAGCTTTAACTGGCCTTCTACAGCCTTATACCTCTGTAGGTTTAACTGGCCTTCTACAGCCCTATACCTCTGTAGGTTTAACTGGCCTTCTACAGCCCTATACCTCTGTAGGTTTAGCTGGCCTTCTACAGCCCTATACCTCTGTAGGTTTAGCTGGCCTTCTACAGCCCTATACCTCTGTAGGTTTAGCTGGCCTTCTACAGCCCACACCTCTGTAGGTTTAGCTGGCCTTCTACAGCCCACACCTCTGTTGGTTTAGCTGGCCTTCTACAGCCCACACCTCTCTTGGTTTAGCTGGCCTTCTACAGCCCTATACCTCTGTAGGTTTAGCTGGCCTTCTACAGCCCTATACCTCTGTAGGTTTAGCTGGCCTTCTACAGCCCTATACCTCTGTAGATTTAGTTGGCCTTCTACAGCCCTATACCTCTGTAGATTTAGTTGGCCTTCTACAGCCCACACCTCTGTAGGTTTAGCTGGCCTTCTACAGCCTTATACCTCTGTAGGTTTAGTTGGCCTTCTACAGCCCTATACCTCTGTAGGTTTAGCTGGCCTTCTACAGCTCACACTTTTGTAGGTTTAGCTGGCCTTCTACAGCTCACACTTTTGTAGGTTTAGCTGGCCTTCTACAGCCCACACTTCTGTAGAGATGGCCTTCTACAGCTCACACTTTTGTAGGTTTAGCTGGCCTTCTACAGCCCACACTTCTGTAGAGATGGCCTTCTACAGCCCACACTTTTGTAGGTTTAGCTGGCTTCCTACAAGACTGTATATCATAGGTTTCAAGGGTGTTTTAATGACAGTGGTCCCAATCCTATCGTGAAAAGCAACGTGAAGTGTCTTGTTGAAGAACACATCACTAGTTGCAGAATCAAACCTACCACAATATGACCATGAGACTAACACATTACCACTAGGCCACCTTCCAAGCATTATAACATTCAAGATCTCTTCTATTACCATATTTCTAATGAAAGACACTACCTATGAGTTCCAAATCATTTTGAAAATAATCAAAAATTTGGAGGGATTTAGTAATGTTTGGAGCATAAAATTATGAAGAGACTTTAAAATAAACAGTTTTGTAATTTAGAAACAGGGTGGTTTCAGATGTGCTGATAGTGTCCAGACAATATTTGTTAGCTCAACATATAGATGATTTCATTACTTAGAGGAGGAATAAGTGTATTAATAGCCAATTTCCCTGCTAAGACAGTGGGTAGTCTTGCAAGACATGACATGGGATTCCTTTTTGAGGCAATGTTCTTTTAATACTTGGATGCACTTCTTGGCACCAACCTTTTTAGATCATCTACAATTATTAAAAACAATATAGTTACCTCAATGGTAAGATTGTCTGTTGCAGAACACAGCCGATTCAACATGTTTAAAGCAGGATGGGTATGGGTATCGGAATTGAAATACTGGTCAAGGAATCTGATTGCTGAAGACACACAATAGAAGGACATTAATTAAAGTAGAAAAAAATTATATATCAAATATTTATTATACAGCAGTGATATTGTCAAATATGTTTCACACACACAGTAACATGTAGGGGGTCAATACACCACACAGCTCTAAGAGGGGGAGGGGATACCAAAGCTCCAGAAAGAGGGAGTGTTCACAACTATATAGGTTTAGTTGGCCTTCTACAAGGTTGTATCTCATGAGTTTCTTTAGTGTTTTAATGATAGAGGCCCTTGTCCTATCGTTGTTACAGCTCACATCTATGTAGGATTAGTCAGTCTCCTACAAGTTTGAATCTCATTGGAAGTTTCTCCAGTACTTTAATGATAGGGACCTTAGTCCTATCATGTTACAGCTCAAGCATGTAGGGTTGGTTGGCCTCCTACACGGTTACATACATCATAGGTTTCTAGGGTGTTTAATCATAGGAGCACCCAGTCATATGTTGTTACAGCTCCTATAAGGTTGCATCTCATAGTTTTCTCGAGGGTTTTAATGGTAAGGGCCTCAATCCTATCATGAAAAGCAATGCGAAATGAAATATATTGCTTGCTCAAGAACACACGTTAACCAGTGAAGGAATCAAATCTACAACCTTATGATCAGGAGTCTAACACCCAAGCCAGTAGGACATGGGCCTTCACAGCTGGAGGCAATCCACAGCTATGGTGAATACTTCAGTCACTCTCTCTTCCATACATCATTTAATGTCCGTTTTCCCTGCTGGCAAGAGTTGGACGGGTGCATTATATCTTGGGACCTGCACTAGGGAGGTTATCATGACTTTGACACAGCTTAGGAGTGCTTTCAATCGTTTAACAACCTTTCTGCAGCTAGATTTATTGAAGAAGAAATTTGTTTTGTGTACCTTGTTCTTTGATCCATGTTTTCACCTTCTCTTTATGACCGTATGTATTTGAGGACACCATTTTAGAAACTGGACCGTCCTACAAACAAAACAAAAATGAACTTTTCTTTTTTGCTTTTATGTTAATTTTTTTATTTTTTTAAAAACTGCTGGTATACAATAACAAACAAATGTTTTAAGATCATCATCTCTCCTAATAAAGTGGTTAGACTGGCAGGCCTTTTGACAAGCTTCTCTATTTTGCCACTATTGTCTGCATCCCCCTTCACTGACCCGTCATGTCTTTCCTCTATTTCCTTCCACATTAATTCCATCATTCCTCTCACTTTCATCTTTCCTCAACACATGACTTACCCATCTCATTCCATTTCTCTTCACAACATTTATCACTGGCTCTATTCCTCTCACCCAGTCACTTTCATCGTTCCTCAACACATGACCCAACCATCTCATTCCATTTCTCTTCACAGCATTCATCACTGGTTCTATTTCCATCACCATCTGCAATTCATTGTCTTCTCTCTGAGTGATATTCCATTCATCCACTGGACTATTTACATATCCTTTATTTCCAGCCTTCTGTGCTGTTCTCTGTTCATCACTCACGACAAAAAGATAGTTGAAATGTGATACTTACTTTTGTAAGAATAGCTTTATCAACATTTAAGCCACCAAGTTTCCCCCAGCTTCTTGGATTTAAACTTGGTAAAAATGAACTCTTCGTAGATGCGGCAGATTTAAATTCCTTACCTACAAATAACACAATTATCAATACACATCCGTGGTTATTGAATGAGGACATAAATCACGACCACCATTTAATATCCATTTTTATAGATGAGATGGGTGAGATGAGTTCCCATTGTGAGACAAGACAGATCAGATTACCATGACTTGTTCATACAGGACTGTCTCTAGCTTGTTTTCTAGGGCTAGATACCTTTCTTAATGCCAACCATGTTTACAGTATAGAGAAAAGTGTTCCCACCCCAGGATGTAACAAAGGACAAAGCTACTGAGGTAAATTGCTACAAAGATGGAAGGGTAAATCATCATCATTATCATTTAACATCCATTTTTCCAAGCTAGCATAGGTTGGAGAAGTTGTCACAGACCAAGTCAGCATGTAATCACAGCTATTGGCCTCACAAATACACCTTGGACTGTATCTTCTGTTTGCTCCTAACTTTACAGAATGTACTGGATGCACTAGGGAGGTTGTCATGCTCTTGACACAAATTATAAGTCCCTGTAACAAGGTTTCTATGTCTCGATGCCCTTCCTCACACCAACTACTTTACAGAGTGTACTGGGTGCACTTTATCATGGCACCAGCACTAGGGTGGTGGTCATGCTCTTGACACAAAGAGCCTTCTCAAACAGGCTTGGTAAATTTTCAACACCTTGATGCCTATCCTGGCACCAACCATTTTACAGAGTGTACTGGGTGCATTTTATTGTGGCAGCTATAAAGGCAATGTCATTATGGATTGGCATTAGAAAGACCATCCAACCGTAGAAATCATGCCAAAAAGGGGTTGTGTTTAAGACACGACACCTTGTTTAGTGCTAGTGCCCTGACAAAATGCAGCCAATGTGAGAGCCTTAGTAAAATAATGTTAGAAGTCAATTTAGGGCATTGTAACCACAGATCTAGTTTGGTATCAAAAGGTTTAACAAACAATTTAGGGCAATATAATCATAGATCGAGTTTGGTATCAAAAGGGTTTAACAGATAATTTGGGGCAATATATTTATAGATCTAGTTTCGTATCAAAAGAATTTGAAGATTTAACAGAAAATTTAAGTCAATATAATCTCACTTGCTGAAGCTTTTCCACGACTAGATGATCGGCTCCCACACAAACTAGGACTTTTTACTCCGAGATCATTAGAATCGTCTGTTTTGTTTCCTTTCTTTGTTGGTCCACGCTTTGAGGGCTTCTTCCTCTTCAACACATCACTAAGTCGTCTAAAAAAGAGGAGATTCACTCATTTTATGGTCAACTACAACAAACACGATCAATTACTAGGCCTATAACAGATACTAGCTGACCCTGTAGAAATTCCACCATTTAATTAGAAACAACCACCAAGTATTAAAGAACAATGATATTTTAAATGTTTTACAGTTATATAAATATTTACACATGTAATATTGTCTGATAAAAAAAAAAAAAAAAAAAAAAAAAAAATTTGGCCTTGTTGCTACCACCACCATCTTCTCACATTACCCTTCCCTTGCCATTAAGACTTCTTACAGCATAGGAGTAAAAAAATGTCTGGCCTTGGCACTACTACCACCACCACTTTTTCTCCCTCTCACAAACTCTTACCCTCCCCTTTCCAGCTTGACAGACATTTTACACAAAATACACACCAGCATTAGTGTAAGATATTCTAGAAGTTTATAGTTTCCATTAATGGCTGTTTAAAATTACACAGTAGCAGAATAACTTATTTAGAAGTAATTTAACTTAATGAACAAGGCCCCTTGTTTAATAATTTTAGTAATTAAAAATAGAATAACAGTCATGGCCAAATGGCTAAAAAAATTCATTTCACAATCCTGAGGTTCTGGGTTTGATTCCACTGTGCAACATCTTCAGAAGATGTCTTACCATAGCCTCAAATTGACCCAAGCATTTTGATTGAAATTGGGCAGATGGAAACTAATTAAGGACCTGTTGAATGAACTGAATCTATAATTCAAAGGGCCAGCATTTGTCACACATACTGTGCAGTAATTTGAAATTCTGAAGGGACTCACTCCATAGCAATAAAAAATAAGTTGCAGATTTAACCCTTTCATGACTGTATTTCTAATGAAACACATTATTTCAATAATTAATGAAGAATTTTGAGAGATTTACTAAAATTATTAATTACTAGCTGGACCCATGAAAAAATTCACATAATCCCCTCTCTATATATAAACCCATCCCTTTCTCTATATATTAAAACCACCTTCTCTCTATATTATAACCCCCTTCTCTATATATTATAACCCATCCCTTTCTCTATATTATAAACCCCTCTATATATATATAATAACCCCATCCCCTTCTCTATATATTTGTTTCATAGAATCAGGGTTGGTTTAGGGCATGTTGGTATTAAAAGAGCTTATAGACTAAATATAACCACACATAAAATATACACATACTTACAGGTACCAAAAAAAAGAGATACGTTTTTTTTTCTTCAAAAAGTATTGTGCCAAGGAGCCTTAACTCTTGATAGAGTCATAGGGGCAGTGATGTAACATAAAGGCACTTAAACAAAGCAGAGCCTATCTCTCTCTCCCTCTCTCCAGGTCTGAACACAGCCAATTTCTTCCAGAGAAGGAGAAGGGAAAGAAAGAAATAATGAGGAAGGATCAACTCCAGTATTGGACTGGAACATTATCAATCTTGAACGGATGAAAGGCAACGTTGATGTCGCTGGGATTTGATGAGCTGGAACGAATGCTGCAAAGCATCAATCTGACACTTAACAATTCGTTGCTTTATTTCATCTTCTCCCACATATTCCTGCCAGGGTTGTTGGAACAGAGCCCTCAAGTACGCCTTCCAGCAGGTCCTGTCAGAAGAAACCATTTCCAATTGATTCGGTTAGATTCCCAAGCAAGATCAGCCAAGCTCACAGATGCTATCCAACCATCTTGCTCGGGGTATACCCCTGGATCTTCTGCTGGTTGGGTTTGCTCCTAAAATCTGTCCAGCGATTCTTTCCCGAGACATTCTAACCACATCCCCAGAGTATCGGAGCTGCAATCTCTCAATTCGGAGAAGAGTTCTACCTGAGCTATGCAGTCTATCAAGTAACACTCTAGAGACCATTTGAAGGAACCCCCATTTCAGCTGCTTCTATTCAGGATTGTTGTATTCTTTTAATACCAACACGCCTAACTCACTGCCAACCATGCAATTATAAGTGACCATATTGCTTAACTATCATCTAGTGTATAATAAGGAAGAAATCAAGAAGATTCCAAGAACCAAAACTCACAAAAAAGGCCCCCGGGATCCACTGCCAACTGGTTCCATGTCGAAGATTCTGGGCAATTCCAGTTGTCTGTAATGGTTTACATTTACAAGAATCAGAATGAAGTTGTATGCTAACAACTGAATTATTTAATTATTGGAAATCTTTTTCACATTAACTCTTAACATTCTTAAGATCCTGTGCTACATTAAACTACATTAGCAAGACATTTTTGAAAAGCATAAAACAGCACTATTACTGCATCACATTAAAAAGCAAAATCTTTATGTTTATATTGCAATTTTTCACAATAAGCTGTCCAACAGTAAAAATACTATAAACATTTGAATTAACAGTATTTTTATATTTTCAGGTAAATCAATACAGGATATTAAACAAAAATATACAAGTACATGAAGATGCAAGTTATAGGAGGTTACTTAGGTGTTTTCATGACAGAGCCCCAGTTCCATGATGAGAAGCAATGTGAATCACACCCACAACTTTATGACTAAGACCAACACCCTAATAATTGGGCAACACACCTCTGAGAGAGAGAGAGAGAGAGAAATAGAGAGAAGAGAGAGAGAGAAAGAGAGAAGAGAGAGAAAAGAGAGTGTGTGTGTGCACACGTGCGTGTATGTATATTTATATATATATATATATGGGCTTCCTCTGTTTTCCATCAACAAAATTCCCTCACAAGGCATTGGTTAATCAGGGGCTATAATAGAAGTCACTTGCCCAAGGTACCTAAAACCACATGGTTCTAAAGTAAACTTCTTAACCACACAGCCATGCCTGCTTCACCTCTGACATTTTCATTAAGTTGGTGTTGGAGCATAAGATCCTTACAGAAAGTTATGATGAAAGTTTGGGTTTTTTTTTTTTAAATAGGCACCTTTTATCATAGAAACAGGGCCGGTTTAAGGTGGTTTGTCATCAAAAGGAATAAGTGAAGTGTAATACACACATACAGGAGGCAGCAATTAACTCTTAACATATTATGCTAGCTCTGCATAAAACCACATTAGCAAGGTAGTCTTGAAAAGTACAAAAAATGCACTATCACTGCATCACATTAAAAATTAAGGTCTTTATTCTAATACGGCCTATTTTCAAAATCTGAACACTGCTATAGATACTATAAACTTTTGAATCAACAAACCTATTTTCAGGTATTTCCTGCTAAATTATTACAGTATATCAAGAATTAATACTGAAAATTTACGTATTGTCTACCAGTAAAGACACTATAAACCTTTTTTTAGGCATTTTCTGATAAATCAATACAAGATGTTAAGAGTTAATACTGTAAATTTTCCAAATTTGACCATTAGTAAATATACTATAAACATTTGAATTAACAAACCTGTTTTTTTTTAAAAATACATTTTCTGGTAAATCATTAAAAGATAAGAGTTCATTTTGTGATTGAAGAAATACTTACATTTGAGAACTATGTTCTTCTGATTCCCCTGTAGCTCCTACTGTTACCATACTAAAGTAGGAGTCTTTTCGTTCAATGGCATCAGCATTGCTACTGCTAAGGCTTGAACTTGAGCCAGATGCAGAGCCAGGGGCAATGGTACCGCCTTTTGGAAGAGAAGATGTACTTTGGACTTCGATTTCTGTTAACTTCTTTATCTGGTGCATAACTCCTGCAAAATGAAGATTTAGCTTAAAGTTCACAGTAAACTTTCTCATATGTATTACAAGGGGGAAAAAAATTATAGCTCTCATCTCTGTTTAGCTGGCTTTCTACAAGATTGCATCTGATAGGTTTGTTGGGCACTCTAATGATAGGGGTTCCAGTCCTATCATGTTACAGCTTACACATATGTAGGGTTAGCTAGCCTTCTACATGGTTGCATCTCATAGGAGACTTTACAATTTTATAGTTTCTGAGTTCAAATCTGGTTGGGGTAAAATTTGTCTTTCATCCTTATGAGGTAAAAATAAAGTACCAGTAACGCACTGGAGTAGATTTAGCTAACTTTCCCCTTCCAACAAACTGCTGACCTTGCGCCAATGTTAGAACAAATGTTTTTCTCATTAAGCACAAAACCTGTATTTACGTTACTGGTACTTTATTTTATCAACCGCATAAGGATGAAAGGCAAAGTTGACCTCAATGGGATTTAAACTCAGAACATAAAGAGCCAGAACTAAATACAGCAAACCATTTTGTCCGGCACTCTACCAATTCTGTCACCGTTCTTGAGAATAATAATTGTCTCTAAAATTGGCACGAGGCCAACATTTTCTGGAGGCAGGAATGTCAATGACATGAACCTCAATATGTGACTGGTACTTTATGTTAACAGCCTTTTTCTGATACCGCAAAACGTCAGAAACTTCTGATACTGCAAATTCAATAATAATATACACACTAACCTACATATATCATTTGTGGCATTCTAATCACCACTAGAAAATGCACCAATGCACACAGTACATACTGTAAAATGCAAAAATGTAATCAAGCTGTGACTCTCTGCCCATCAGATCAGAAGTCAGTAGTTCTGATTAAGTATTGATTTGGTCTGTGTTGACCTGTTCAATCATTGCTAGCAGGGAAAACAGATGTTAAATGATGACGATATATCTTAAACAACACACAGAGAATATATTAATTACAAACCTTCTCGTCTAAAGTAAATGCTGAATATGTCTGGAAGTTTTTGCATTAGAACATCAGCCATCTGTATGGCACCAACAACTACCTTTAAATCTTGTGATGCCATCATAGCTGCTATGTGACTAAAATAAAAGGGAAAAATTTTTGGGTGAAACAGGCATTGGAGAAGTCATTCTATTTTCATTGTCAAACAAAACTGAATATGTGCTTGTGTTTCTACTTGCATCAGCAAGTTTTTGTTATAACTGAGCAAAACAACTGATTCAGTTAACCCTTGTATTACCAAACTGCCCCAAGTTCTACAATACCTAGAGTTTGATCGACAAGATCCCAGACCTCATTCGCTTACCAACTGGGATGGAACTCATCAAATCGGAACAAGGAAACAATGTTTCCATTGGTGATACTATCTACCAGTTGCAACTGCTTATTTTAAAGTGTTTACTTAAAAATAAGCTTCCATCATAATTTTATGTAAGAACTATTAAATTACATTCAAACACCAGCTTAATAAGGATTTCTAATTCAGGCACAAGGCCAGCAATTTGTAGAGAGAAGTCAATTATACTGACCTCAGTACTATACTGGCACTTTATTTTATTACCTCTAGAATGATGAAAGGCAAAGTTGACCGTGGCGAGATTTGAACTCAGAATGTAAAGGGTCATAACCAAATATTGCAAAGCTCTAACCGTTCTGCCAATCTGCCAGCCAACACCAGTTTATTAATGAGAAATTTTAGTTACTTTACTTAACCCTTTAGCATTTAAACCGGCCATATCCAGCCAGAATTCTCTCACCTCTTTCTGTTCAAACCTACTGTAACTGGCCACTCATACTGATATTAAGGTATTGTTCTCAAAATAAATAATATTAAAATCTCTGATTTGATATTATGTGAGATAATCATGTGAGGTAAAGCCATTACCATGAAAATATAATAGTAAATATACAGTAATGTAAATGCTAAAGGGTTAAATCACACCAAATTCTTTATTTCTAAAATTGATTGAGTATTTTTCATTAGAAATATGGTAATGAAAAGATTAATGTCAGAGCTTCAAATTACTGCACATGGCAGCATTATCACATGACTCACCTTTATCACCTTCAAACATATGTATACTTACAACAGCTTTAAGGCCATTAAATTTGCTATAGCAGGGGTTAGCCTTGTGGGGTCCCATGACAAACTTCATATTTATCATGGGGGTCCTTTCTAAGGCAATATTTTACAGTCGGATGCCCTTCCTAGCACTCATCCTTTAGCCACCTCTTATGAGGTGTAGGGATTCAATACGTTTATTCTAAAATAGGTACAGCCTAGCTGATGACAAGTGCCCTTGTGTTGTAAAGTGGTAGTGCTGGTGCCACGATAAAAAAGCAACAAAAAAACACCCAGTACATGCTGTAAAGTAAGTGGCATTAAGAAATGAATCCAGTTATAGAAACTATGCCAAAATGAAATGTATGAACAAGATGTGATCATCTGACTTGTCTGTCACAGAATATAACCTGTCTAACCCATGACTGTGGAAAATGGACATAAAAAAATGCTACCGATGATACACTGTATGTACTGTTGGAGTAGAAAATAACCGCTCACCTGGAAACGGGCTGATTCTTCAAGACAACTTTGAGAAGTGCAGAGCTAGCATAATAGATCATTCTCAATAATGTTTGAAGACACTTGTGTCTCACAGTAGGCCCAGCCTGCAGCAACAAACAAAACATTATCAAAATTTTAATATATTTTTAAACAGCAATAATTTTTTACATGTTTTTTTTTATATAATGTTCTAAAATGAGTTTTCCATTTCCATAGGTGTTTGGATTGACAATAGGACACTTGACTAGATTTTAACAAAAATGAAATTTACAGCTCACATGCTTAGGTGACCTACCAGGTTAGCTTTCTCAGGTATTTTAATATGTGCCTTAGTCTTATGATGGGACCACCAACACACCGACCCGTAAAACCATCCACCTTGGGACTGACACACTGACTACTAAAACCATCCACCTTGGGACCGACACACTGACCACTAAAACCATCCACCTTGGGACCGACACACTGACCACTAAAACCATCCACCTTGGGACCGACACACTGACCACTAAAACCATCCACCTTGGGACCGACACACTGACCACTAAAACCATCCACCTTGGGACCGACACACTGACCACTAAAACCATCCACCTTGGGACCGACACACTGACCACTAAAACCATCCACCTTGGGACCGACACACTGACCACTAAAACCATCCACCTTGGGACCGACACACTGACCACTAAAACCATCCACCTTGGGACCGACACACTGACCACTAAAACCATCCACCTTGGGACCGACACACTGACCACTAAAACCATCCACCTTGGGACCGACACACTGACCACTAAAACCATCCACCTTGGGACCGACACACTGACCACTAAAACCATCCACCTTGGGACCGACACACTGACCACTAAAACCATCCACCTTGGGACCGACACACTGACCACTAAAACCATCCACCTTGGGACCGACACACTGACCACTAAAACCATCCACCTTGGGACCGACACACTGACCACTAAAACCATCCACCTTGGGACCGACACACTGACCACTAAAACCATCCACCTTGGGACCGACACACTGACCACTAAAACCATCCACCTTGGGACCGACACACTGACCACTAAAACCATCCACATTGGGACCGACACACTGACCACTAAAACCATCCACCTTGGGACCGACACACTGACCACTAAAACCATCCACCTTGGGACCGACACACTGACCACTAAAACCATCCACCTTGGGACCGACACACTGACCACTAAAACCATCCACCTTGGGACCGACACACTGACCACTAAAACCATCCACCTTGGGACCGACACACTGACCACTAAAACCATCCACATTGGGACCGACACACTGACCACTAAAACCATCCACCTTGGGACCGACACACTGACCACTAAAACCATCCACCTTGGGACCGACACACTGACCACTAAAACCATCCACCTTGGGACCGACACACTGACCACTAAAACCATCCACATTGGGACCGACACACTGACCACTAAAACCATCCACCTTGGGACCGACACACTGACCACTAAAACCATCCACCTTGGGACCGACACACTGACCACTAAAACCATCCACCTTGGGACCGACACACTGACCACTAAAACCATCCACCTTGGGACCGACACACTGACCACTAAAACCATCCACCTTGGGACTGACACACTGACCACTAAAACCATCCACATTGGGACCGATCTAGATGCTGGTTTCCACTGGAAAGTCAATGTGATAAGTTGATACAATATAAATACTGCTGGTTTACACTGGACAAACCTCAAATATGATTCATAATCATCATTGAACATCCATTTTTCACGCATGGGTTTTGATGGGGTCACCAGCGGAGACCACATCATTCTCATAGGGATCTGTATTTTGGCTTAGTTTCTACAGCTGGATGCCTTTCCTAATGCCAACCATGTTACAGTGTAGAATTGGATGATAATTGTTCCTACTTTTGGCACAAGGCCAGTAATTTGAAGGGAAGGGGGGGGGGGGAGTTGACTAACCCATTAGCATTTAAACCAGCCATATCTGGCCAGAATTCTCTCACCTCTTTCTGTTCAAACCGGCTGTAACTGGCCACTCAAAGGCATTGTTTTCGAAATAAATCTCAAAATCTTATAGATTCAATATTATGCAAGATAATTATGTGAGGTAAAGCTTTTACCATGAAAATTCAATAGTATATTTAGAGTAATGTGAATGCTAAAGGGCTAAATCAACTCTAGTGTGTTACTGGCATGACACAGTTGAAAGGATGCACTTGTTTCTCCAGGTGCTGAGCTGCAGACCTAATTAATTTTTGCTCCAGTCAACATGTCAGACTCCTCCAAGAAGTTGCTGGCCACCTTCAATTCCATCACAACGTCGTCCGAATATACCAGCACAGCCCTTCCACATCCCGGTTTAACTGGGATACCCTTCAATAGCTCCAGCTTCTGCAGTAGTGGCTCAAGAGTCAGCATATACAGAAGAGAGGAGAGAGGACATTGTTGACAGATCGAGTGTATGATCTGAAACGGTTCTGATAGGTTGCCATTTACTCCAGCCACTGAGCAATCCAACCTCTGAAGACAGGAGCAAAACAAGCTGATTTAAGGACAGCCTCCAAGTAGCAATAGTTGATCCTTTCAATTAATCCAAATCGATTAGTGCCTCACCAAAGCCAGATTCACTCCCTACCCTTTCTATGATGTATCATATGAAATAGAGGTCGTTGTGTGTAGTCCTTAATAATTGTTTCTACTTTTGGCACAAGGTCAGCAATTTGAAGGGAAGAAGCAAGTCGATAAATCGACGCCAATGTGTTACTGGTACTTTATTTTATTGATCCCATAAGTATGAAAGGTAAAGCTAACCTTGGTGGGATTTGAACTCACCTAACTTTAATATTGATTTCTTATATAGGCACAAGGCCAGTAATTTGGGGGAGGGGCAAGTCGATTAAATCGACCCCAGTACATTACTGGTGCTTTATTTTACTGACGCCGTAAGGATGAAAGGCAAAGCTAACCTTCGTGGGATTTGAACTCACCCAACCTTAATAACAATAAGAATAATAATTACCGAAGAACTATATACTTCATATAAAACTGCAAAGAGGGTTTGAATAAATGCAGAGGCAAGATCTATATCTTCTTTTAATATTTCCTCTCTGGAATCACATTGTTCAACATTGGGATCAGAGGAAGAGGAAGAGGAAGCTGAAATAATAAAAGACAAAGTTTATTGATTTAACAACACAAGACAGTAACAAACAACAACGGCCATTTTAAGGCCAGTTTCCTTGTCAAAGTAGGAGTTATCTTGACATGGGGTCCTTTTTAAAGCAATGTTTTATAGTCAAATGTCCTGTCCTGGTGCCAAATCTTTTAGTTGCCTCTTATAATATGAGTATATACATTATAGTAAAGGAACTGTCCATTAAACTTTAGCTAATTTACACTATAGACCTAGTAACAAAATTTAATTTCTTTTCACCTCAAAACAAATTAAATGTAAATTTACAAAACCTAACTAATTTACCAGTGTTTAACCATTTAGCATTTAAACCGGCCATATCTGGCCAGAATTCTCTCACCTCTTTCTGTTCAAACTGGCAGTAACTGGCCAATCATACCTACATTAAGGTATTGTTCTCAAAATAAATAATATCAAAATCTCAGATCCGATATGCAAGATAAAGCCTTTACTATGAAAATAGAAGAATAAATATAGAATAATGTAAATGCTAAAGGGTTAATACAACTTACATAAGTATATTAGTAAACTAAATTCAAATACACCTTCAATGTTTGAATTATTTAATGGGAAGGATGGGTTTGGAGCATTTTACTCCAAAACACAAAGCACCACCTCATCGAGGAATCAAACCCATAACCTTATGATCCTGAATTCAATACCCTAATCACTAGGCTATGCAACCGCCTGACTAAATAACAAAAAAACAAAAAAATAATAAATAAAATTTACTTACAAGCAGAGTGAATACAACTAGCAACCAATGAATTCACTTTTCTCTGAACTGGCCGTGCTGTGCCAGTGTCTTCGTTGATTTGTTGCATGGAATTAAAGTCAATAGTATACGCTCTTCCCATTGTCGACAGACTGACTTCATCTTCACCTGACTGATGAGCTGCCTACAAACAGTGGAAACAATAATACACAAGCATTCATTACCATATTTCATTAATTCCACCATCTCTTCATCTATTAAGTCTTAACCTGTAATGGTTTAGCAGAAATATATATACAGTGGAACCTTGGTTCACAGACTTAATTCATTTCTGAAGGCCATTCATCATCCAAAATATTTGTAAACTGAAACTATTTTTCCCATACAAAATGTTTAGAGAGAGAAATACTGTGTGAAAAACAGATATCATCAAAGTAACTAACTACACAGCAGGTGACGCTTATTCTCAGCTTGTTAACCATTGTTGCCGGCTTGCATGTTCGTTACTCAAGACATTGTTCATCACCCAAGATGTTTTATGTTTAGAAATGTTTATCATGAACCGATTTGTTTGTGATGAACATAGGATCCACTGTATATAAAAATAGGTTTGGTTAATTTACTGTATTTGCCGGCCTATTTGGCAGCATTTGAACTCAGAATGCAGAGAGCCAAAACAAATATCGCAAAACATTGACATTTTAACAATTCTGCCAATTCGACATGCAAAAAATAAAATAAATAAATAAAAAATAAAAATTCCAAAATAGTTTACCTCAATGATTCTGCTGTCAATCAATGCATAGGGATGCCAGATACCACGATCATCTCGCCATTGCCAAATAACAGCATCACCACTGACAGAAGTACCCTTCTTTAACATAGAATCAATTGAGAATATCCCGTCTGATGGAAGTTTCGGCATTAATTCACTAGAAGGAAAACAAGAGCTATTTTACCATTTTTATACCAAATCGACCCTCGTTCTTTGATACTTCACTGTTTATATTTAAGTGTTTTACATTTATCTATAAAAAAAAAAAAAAACAACAAAAAACAACCTTCATAATTTATGTAAGAACCTTTTATTTTGAGTTAATCATACTCAAGAGGGTTATCAATTCTATTTGTTTGTAATTTTCTTAATTTTCTATGTACAGGCTTGACATTTTGTCAGTAGATGTTTAAATATCAATAATTTACAATTATATAATTTTACCTGATTTTTTTGGTTAAATTTGACTTTTATGGGCAGGTGAAATTAATTAATAGGGGCATTTGAAGTATCAGCCAGGTGCAAATACTGGTTTAATTTTAAATACGTTGTTTTCATCATAATACTTGATAATATAAGAATCACTAAACCTTATATCAGTGTTCCAGTAATTCCAGTCTTGGAAGTTGTTTTATACCGAACATAATATTTACGGTAAAAAATGCTTGCATTTCCGCAGCATGTCGGTCGCCAAACAGATCGGGTTTTCCTCGATTTGAAATCTGTTGTTGGGCATATCGATTAATCTCTTCTGCCACAACTTCGATGACAGTTTGTGGTAAAAATAAAAAGAAATAATCCAGTGCTTTAGCATCGGGAGCTAATGTGTGTTGTAGACCAATATTTTGAATAAAATCGGGAACATATATTGGTGTGGTATTTTTCAACCATGTTGCTGTAATATTTTCAATGGCATCCTGGAGATCTCCTCCGTTTTCACTTTCAAAACAACAATCATCGTTGGATGAAATTTCAGAAATGTAAACATCTGATTCATTTGAAGATAAATCACTAATATTATCTTTTGTTTCTTGTTCATTCTGAATGTCGTCATGTGTAAAACCTTCAAAGTCGGTATCATTACTTTCACAAGCCATGTTGATACACAAAAAAACCTGTTCTACTTTCAATGTTAAAAAAACACCTTGTTTTAAGTCGTTTCACTATATTAAGTGTTAATTTTTGTGGTAAGGGCCTAATCTTGCAATAATCTCGAATTGATGAGATTTTGATGATGGTTTGTTTATTTTTAGAACGATATTTTAGTGTGGATGTTATCGGCCGGTTTCGGGTGGTTTGAACAAATGAAGGGGAAATAATTTCGGCCAGTTTGAACACTAAAGGGTTAATACAAATAAAAATGACTAGAAATGCATTATGTCCAGTTAGCATATTTTTCTAGGAGGAGTAGGATAGGTCCTATACAAAATGGTAAACATCTGTTTTATATTCTTTAACCTTATGAGAAAATATTGTAAAATATCTTAATGTGATCGAGATTTTCATGGCTAACATGGTACAAATTTACAAATATATTTAGACATAGCTTGGCAGGACTCCTCAGTTGTGTCAAAGACATGCTGGCCTCCCTAAGGCTAATGAGACAATAAAATGCACTTGGATGTGCATGGGATCATATGTAAGCTAGGTGCAGGCCGCCAGCACATCAGAGGGGTGAGTGGTCCTGCTTCAGTTCTGACAGTCTCTGAAGATCCGTTCAACTTTTGTTAGCAGGGAAAACAGACATTAAAGGATGATGATGATGATGATGACTGTACTATAGGCTCACATCATACCAAAAATGCAATTTATTGCTGTTTTTTTTTTTCCTTCTTAGTTTCAGAAACAGAGGGTGTATTATACACACAGAAACACAATAATCAGACTTGAAGCAGGAGTCACAGAAATTTAGTTTTGCTCCTCAAAATCTCAAATAGAAAACCACAAGAAAGTATAACGATGAAAAACTTACCCAATTAAACACACAATTTCATATAATTCTTGAGGTGTCCTGGAAATCAACTGAAAATACAAACACAAATACTTCAAAACAATGAATTTAGATGTAACGGCTTTTACTTTAAGTCAGTTGTGTCATTTCAACAATTACTATTTTTACTAAATCCATCAATATTATTGATTATTTTCAAAATAATATGGTAATGAAAGGGATAATTTTAGTAAATCTAAACTATAATAAAGTAAGGAGTGTGGAACTGCGTACGGTTTATTTCTTTTAATCCAGTTAGTAAAATAAGTTGGATTACTTTGAATAAAAATAATGAATGAATATTACATAATTTATGTACTAAATTTCGTAAACATAAATAATTTAAAATGCACAATACATATGGTAGCAGAAAACCGCCCAAAGGGTTGTTTTTCTGCTAGTACCTTCAAATTTTTTGTTAAGCCCGTTAATATCGAACCAACCGAAACCTGCACAAGATTTATGATACAAACTGTTTTAGAGTGTTTGTTTATATCTAGCTAAAAATCTTTCATTATTAAAATGGAGTTTTGTGACGAGATTGTTGTATTACAAGATCCTTCCAAATTCTTTATTTTCAAAATTATTTGAAAATCAAAGGCAGTGTCTTTCATAAGAAACATGGTAATTTCATATATGAACCTATTATGTTCCTCACAGCAACTTAATAATGAGAAAGTCTTTTTCGCCTACTTATTCTTGGGAGGGTTGTGGGGTCAGAGTCCTCAAACATTCCTTCCAGTGGGTCCAGTCAAAAGCAACAATCTCTAACTAATCCAGATGTTTCTCAAGCAAGACCAGCCAAGTTCATGGAAGTTATCCAATCATCTTGCTCAGGGTCTGCTCCTGGGTCTCCTGCCAGTTGGATTTTGTCTATAAAATCAGTCCAGCGATTCTTTCCAGAGACATTCTAACCACATGCCCATAGTATCAGAGCTGTGATCTCCCAATTCTCAATTATGCTAAATTATTTGAAAATTACTGGCAGTGTCTTTCCTAATAAATATGGTAACGAAAAGGTTAATTGATTGAAATAAAGTATTTCGTTAGAAATAGGGTCACAAAAGGGTGAAAGAAAAATTATTTCTTACCTCAATACTTTGAGAAGCTTGGTCTGAGGCACCAACCAGTAAATAACACAATGTTTCAGCTATTTCTGGGAGAGAAACAAAGACAAAATATTTCACATCAAACAACTCAACTTCAAGTTTAACATAACATTTCATCCAACACTCTAAATACTTCTGTCCATTTATCAATGCAATGCAACAGTAATGAAACACCACAATAAAACATGCGATGTGATAACAGAAGTATGCTGTGGTAAACACTGTATGAAAATAAAATGGAAGTAATGAAATTTACAGCCCACACCTATGTGGGTTTAGCTGCGTCACATAGAATGTTTGGGTGTTTTAATAAGAGCCACAATCCTATCATTGTTGTTACAGCTCACACCTATACAGGTTTGGCTGGCATCGTACAAAGCTGCATTTCATTGAAGGTACCTTGGGTGTTTTAATGATAGGAGCCTTAATCCTAGCATGTTACAGTTCACAACTATGCAGGTTTAGCTGTCCCTCAACAATGTATCACATAGATTTCTTGGGTGTGTTAATGACAGGAACCCCAGTCTTATGAAAAGCAACGTTAAATAAAACATCTTACTGAAGAACCCAATGCTTCGCAAAGACCAGGAATTGAACTCACAAGCTTATGATCTGAGCCCAACAAACTAATCACTGGACTACATACATTTAAATATTTAAAACTATTTTCTCTGCAGGCCTGTCAAAATTTAATTGTGTTAAATATCAACTCTAAAGTAGTTGCTACCAACTCCCCATTTCTGAATATGCAGAATTTGTTTACAAGCCTATTGGTTAGGATGCTGAACTCATGGTCTTAAGGTTGTGGGTTTGATTCCCAGACGAAATGGCACATTATGTCCTTGAATAAGACATTTCATTTCACGTTACTTCGAGTCATTAAGTTGAAAATGAGTACCACTGGCTCTGAGGGTTAGCCTTGCAACGGACTAACATCTTATTCAGAAATAAGACTTCTACTTTCAGTTGCTTAATGCTCACGAAACTGAAATAAGCTGTTCTTCGATAAGCCCATGCAAAGCATGGAAAAACAGATGTAGAATTGAAATTAGAGTTTTACAAAGCAAAGACAATGTATACAGGTGCCACAATGAAATTATACATTAAACTGCACAGGGTGCATTTGGTTATGCCACAATAAACTGTACCCAGTACACCCTGTAAGGTGATTGGAATTGGGAAAGGCATCAAGCTTTGGAAACCATGCCAAAGATGGAATATGAGCAAGTTGAGGTCTTTTCGATTTGTCTGGTCTCAGTGTGACAACCCATCTAATACTTGTCAGCATGAAAGATGGGTGTCAAATAATGATAATGATTCAGTGACTTTATAATTGATGCAATATGAAAATCAAGGTAATTTCTTACTCTGTTTTAGTAGGACAACGGCTAAATCAGGACAACTCCCACACATAAGTGCCAGCATTCGTATCACCATCACAAATGTTCCTGTGTTTATTATAGGAGGACTCACAACCAGCTACAATGGAAAACATCATTTAATGATAAGGAAAACTTCACATTAATACTTTTGATACTAACCTGCCTTGATAAAAACGGGTTTTTGTTTCATAAAACTAAAAGCAATTTTAATGGATTTCTATTGAAATTAAAACCTTCCAATTTTACAATTAAGTTTATGAAATAAATTTTAGTAAATTCCTCCAAATTCTTCAATAACTAATTCAAATGCAATTAATTTAATTAGAAATACGGTAACAAAAGGGTTAAAAATATACGGCTAAACCCATTAAAATACAAACATAGATTTCTTACATAGGCACAAGTCATCAAGTAATTTTAGCACCAGCCTGGTCAAAACAGGCCCTGGATCATCTTTTAAAAAAGAAACCTGCTAAGTTACTATCTTAGTAATAAAATAAGCACAGGAAATCCCTCAAAATTATTAATTAACTGAAAGAGTGGATTTCATTAGAAATATGGGAATTAGTGAAGGAATTGACATGAACTTAACCTTTTTGTCACTGTATTTCTAATGAAAGACATCATGAAGTAATTTTTAGAATAATCAAGAATTTAGAGGGATTTATTAGAAAAACTTTCTTATAAAGTTGGTATTTAGAACAACCTCAAGAATTTGATGGAAGGTTTAAATTTAACCCTTTTGTGACCATATTTCTGATGAAATATAGTGTATTTCAATTAATTGCCAATATACTAAAAAATAAGCTGAAGAATATCTCGTAGGAAGATTTTTGGGGCTCCAGTTCTATTATGAAAAGACTCTTTCCAAGACTGATCACAAGGTTAAAGTTATTGTTACACCTTACAGGCCACATATGAGATTACATCTCATAGGTTTATGTGTTTTAATGATAGAAGCCTCAGTCCTATCAGCTTGTTACAGCTGATACTTATGTAGGGTTACCTGACCTCCTAAGAATCTATCTCAGAGGTTTCTTGGTGACCCCAGTCCTATCATATACTGATTGTAGTGTACCACATTACCATATCATATATTTGCTATTTAGAAGGTATTGAAAACCTATACCATTGTTACCCCAATGATACAGACCTGAACAATGTGGGAAGAACACACTCTGGCATGCAGAAGCTCAGACATAAGATGCCCTGTAGTTCCAGAGGACAGAATGATAGAGGGAGACGTGTTGAAATAGCCATTCCAACTTGCAGGCCTCATTCTTGCAGGTTGGCAACCCTGACCCAATAGCAATGAGTAGGGAAGTAATTTGGGGAGCCAGAATGCCACTGTTATAGATTTATTAGAAGAGAAACAGATGGAGAAAAACAATAACCCTTACTAATTGCTGGATATTTGTGAGAAGACCATGAACAGCAATTTCTTTTAAGATCCTTTGATCATGTTGAAAATTATCAACAAGACGAGAGAAACATAGGCAGCAGCTTTCCACTGATTTCTTGTCCTGAAAGATAAAATAACATTTCAATAATTTGACAACCAGAAATTATACAGTGAAAATTAAATATTTAATTACATATGATGATTATATAAATATAACATACATACGACAACATACAGATAAGCGTTCAATTTCAATTTCGTAGATTTTTTTAAAACGTTCAGAGAGAGAGAGAGAGAGAGAGAGAGTGCGCGCGTGTGTGTGTGTGGTGTGCGTGTGGCGTGTGTGAGATGTACATGTGTGTCTATATATACGTAACTGTTTATATAGGTATGTAGATGTATATGTGTATATATTTGCATGCGCCCACCTCCACCTTCCGGTATAAATGCCCGACGCTATATGCTAGCCACTTCCTCGTGCATATAGCACCTTAAACCCAGGTCAGATCAGAGCAATCACGGGGCGGATGGAGGCTTCGTAAGCCGTCGTGTAGGCAACCCATCTAGGAGAGCTACCACTCCGAATAAATTGCTGGTGGCACGAATAAAAGCACCCGGTCCATGCTGTAAAATGGAACAAATGGCAGTAGCATTCAGCCATTAAAAACCATGCCAAAGAAGAGGTGTAGTGGGATAGCAGGCAAATTAACAGGAAGGGAAAACTTCATATGCAGTAGATGTTCAGGAAAATTTGATAGAAGTGGCAGTGATAGACACATTTTTCAAATGAAGGTAGGATTTATAGAGGTGGTTGATAGCTGCCGATACCTAGGTGATGAAATTAGCAAGGGAGGAGGGTGTCTGAGGCCATAGTATCTAGAATAAGGACGGGTTGGAAGAAGTTTAGGGAGCGGGTTCCTCTGTTTACAACGAAGGGTTTCTCCCTACAAACGAAAGGTCGGTTATATAATGCCGATGCACGATGTTGCATAGTAGTGACAAGGGCAGCAATGCGGGGGATATGCAATGGCTGGAGAGAAATGAAGCAAGCATGTTCCGATGGTTGTGTAACATCATTGTGCATGAATGACCAAGCATGAAGAACCATGACGAATGGAGAGATGTGCTGAAAAGGATCTGTCCCACCCTTGCAAGCAAGGAAAAGCGGATGTAAAATGAGAGAGACGGGGGGGGGGGGGAGAGAGAATGCTAACCAGTAGAGATGAAGACATTACTTACTTGGTGATTTACTCTGGCACTAAGTAATGGCAAAGAGTCTCTTATGTAATGAAATTCATCAGCTGTTAAATTCTGAACACAATTCGCTGTAATTGTTAATGCTGATCGTTGAGCAGAAATCGAGAAGAAGTCCAAATACATTAAGCAAGCTGCAATGCCACCCTAAATGGAGAGCAGAAACAAATCAATAAAACAATCAATAAAAAAAAAAAATATATATATATATTTTGAAAAAATGTCGAAGATTTTGATCAAAGAGGAAGGTGTTAGTGTTTAGTCCGCTCAACTTTGCCCACCACACAACCTCTATCACTATAACCACCAAAGAATACAGAAAAAGTACCAAGATCTGAAGTGAGAATTGCAGAGAATCTAGAATTGTTGTCAAGTTGTTATCATACTTGTAACAGGAGCCTTAGGGACAGTGGCTAGAAGTTTGAATAGCTGGTTGAAATGTTGGATATTGAGATGGATTTTCTGACTCTACAGAAAAGCTTATTTGCTTAGCCTAGCAAGAATCCTATGGAAAGTACTAGATATACCTAAAACTGTTGTGGTAAAAAATTTAACTAGTTGATTGAAGATGTCTATAGAGGTAAATTCCATGACTCTCAGAAGGCTTGTTTGCAGTTAAAAGTTTCAATGGTTGACTGAAGTTACAGATGTGAATTTCCTGATTCTACAGAAGGCTTGTTTGCTTGGCACAGTAAGAACCATATGGAAAGTACTAGATATATTTAAGTTGCATGAAATAACTTTATAGCAATCAAAATACCAGCAGAAGAACAAAATGCTGAGTCACTATGACAACTTCAAATGGGAATTATTCCAGTTGTTGTAGGTGCTTTGGTCAGTATAAGTACTGAACCTCTTTAGTAGGTAGAAAAGATTGGAGTTAATTTGAAGATTAAACACCATTAAAACCACCCCTCCAAAAAAGCACTCCTTGGGACTGATCAGATACTCTGCAGAATCCTCAAATCATGAATGAAATTTACCAGCTCAGTCCACTGGGTGTGTGCAGCTGGTACTTAGTTTCCATCTCTGGGTAATTTGCTGCTACAGAAGATAATTATTTCTACATTTGGCACAAGGCCAGCAATTCGAAGGGAGAGGGATAGTCGATTAAATTGACCCAACTGTGTTACTGGTACTTTATTTCATCAACCCCGTAAGGATGAAAGGTAAAGTTAACTTTAGATGGGATTTGAACTGAGAACAAAGAGCTGCAACTATGCTGCAGAGCATGTTATCCAACACAGTAGCATAGTTGCAGTTCTTTACAGTCTGAGTTCAAATGTCATCTAAAGTCAACTTTACCTTTCATCCTTACGGAGTTGATAAAATAAAGTACTGCCAATCCACTGCGTATGATAACAATGATGATTTTTTTTTTATTTGCCACAAGGGCACCAAATAATGAAAAACATTACAAAGGCAAATGATAAAGTGGTGGGTTTACATAGAAATCAAATGACGAAAAATTAAAATGAATTTCACACACACACACATATATATATATATATATATATATAAAAGAATTACACATTTACAAACATATATATATATATATGTAGACACATCTGCATATATACATATATATATATTAATAATAACAATAATAAAATTGTTCTTACATTAGATGCCTGTAATATTGATTTACTGTGCCTCTGTGAAAGCATCTCTAGAGCAGTCAGAGCTTGCTCAGCAACATCCATACACTGGATCACTTGTAACTGTCAAACAAATAAGAAAAATAGAAATATACATTTGGACAGAGAGGCTCTGGTGTTTACAGCTACTCCCTAACTCTTTTCATACCAAACCTCCCGATCACCCCACCCCAGTGTTATGAAACAAAGCTCAGTGTTAAACTATTTACATTTATCTGAAAAAAATATTTTCAATACCTCCCATTATAATTTTATGTAAGAACCTTTAAGTTATTCTCCAAACAATAGCTCAATAATGAGAAAGAAAGTTATATGAATTTCTTCCAAATTCTTGTATATATTTTCAAAATTATTTGAAAATCATTAGGAATATGGTAAAATTATGATCTAAAAAAAAACAAAAAAAAAACAGCTTTATCAACAAGATTATAAATCTCTTCCAAATTTTGATTAATCTCAAAATGATTTGAAAATTATAGGTAGTGTCTTTCATTAGAAATATGGTAACAAATGGGTTAAAATGGGCAGTTTTGTTTTATAGAACCAGGAATGATAGCAAAAACATTAATATGAAACATGAAATTGTTTCATCAATTCACAAATTCATTGTATGAACAACTTACTTTCTCTAAAAACACAGGTACAGCCTCCACAACAACAGCTGAAGAGCGTGGTAGTGCCTCCATCATGTAGGTAAGGGCTCGACAAGCATGGTTCATCATATCGAAGTTATGGTCCATTTGCAACAATGTTATCAAAGCAGGAACAACTTGTTTCACAGGAAAACCTGCCAATGTGTCTTCATTGCCCATCACAAGAAGCTAGAAGAAAAAATAAAAAGACAAGAAATAGAAATTGGAAGCTTATCCTACAAGGTCTTGTTAAAGCTTACACCTATGTAGGCTTAGCAGACCTCCTACATGGTTCATTGCATAGGTTTCTTGGATGTTTTAAAGTTAGGAATCCGAGTCTTATGTTATAGCTCACACCTGCAGGTCATCGCATAGGAGGTTTGGGGGGGAGGGTAAAAGATAGGGGGTCCCTGTCCAAACATGCTAGAAAAATGAAATACTGATAACCGTTTATAACTTTAAAACAAAGAATTGTTCCATAAAATTAGCTAACACAAATTTTACTGCAAATTCGATAAATTTGTGTGAGTGTTTGTCTGTATCTATATAAAACAAGAGTAAACAGTTGAAAGATGAACTGAGTAAAGTTAAGTGAGTAAATTGACAAGCTGAATGTGGCTCAGTGAAGAGACTGAATGATTTATTATATGGAGTTGCACAGGGCATTTAAATAATAGACAAGAGTGATGAAGAATTTGAAGTCTTTTAATGTCTTAAATTTCTTCATCTCGCCTCAAGTGGAACCAAACCGTCCAACCCATGCTAGCGTGGAAGATGGACGTTAAACAATGATGATATATCATCATCATCGTTTAACATCCATTTATCATGTTAACATGGGTTAGACGGGTCGTCCCATTTGAGGTAAGTTGGGTCAGGTCTTACTCATATAGAACTGTTTCTGGCTAGGTTTCTACAGCTGGATGCCCTTCCTAACGCCAACCACATTAACAGTGTGCAATGGCTGCTTTTTGTCACGACTTCTACATGACCACTTTACAGTATGGACTGGGTGCTTTTTCTTATAACTCCTACACAACCACTTTGCAGTGTGGGCTGGGTGAATTTGTCGTGAATCCTAGACGACCATGTTACAGTGTGGGCTGGATATGTTCTGTTCACAGTATAAGGGTGGTGTAGACAGGAGTAGATGGGTAAGTGGGGGATACAGTGGTTAAGAGGTGCCTACTAGGTGTATGTTTGAGTCTGTGATATGGAAAGGTGTCTTCTGTATTACTGCGTAACACCAAAGATCTCAATCCCGTGCCATTGTCTTTGAGAGGTTCAGTTGCACAAGGTCAGCTTTTATCACCTTGTCCCAGGTTTTCCTACTCCAAGGCTTCCATCAATTTTGATCGCCCACCACCTTTTTATATAGCTGTCATCCTTCATACACATGACGATACCAATGCAATCTCCTCTCTAGCCATAGTGCATCTGATCCCTCTTATACCTAATTTCTCTCCTAGTTCATTTACACTTTGTCATTCATGTATATTACTATTATACATCCATCATTTCTTTCCAGTCTTCACAGGTCCTCTGCACACACTGCCCAGATCTCACTACTATGTAACATTGCTCTTCTTATACATGCATCATACAATCTGCCCTTCATTTTAAGGAAAAAAACCCTTTACCAATATCTCTCTATGTCTATATATCTCTGGGTCTATCCCTAGATCCATCTCTGTACCTCTAGATCAGTGATTCTCAACCAGTGTGCCGCAAAATTTTGAACGGCACACTAAGAAAATGCGATTTGTATGCCGTCTATGACTTGCCATGTTTTATTTTGTAAAATTCAAATGTTCTTCATATATATTTAGCCAGGTATGCCGCTATTTTTTCATGTGTTCCAAGGTGTACCGTTGGCAAAAAAAAAAAAGGTTGAGAACCACTGCTCTAGATCCATCTCTATATCTCTAGATCTCTAAATCTATCTCTAGATCTCTAAATCTCTAAATCTATCTCTAGATCTCTAAATCTCTAAATCTATCTCTAGATCTCTAAATCTATCTCTAGATCTCTAAATCTATCTCTAGATCTCTAAATCTATCTCTAGATCTCTAAATCTCTTGACCTCTAGATCTCTAAATCTCTTGACCTCTAGATCTCTATATCTCTTGACCTCTATATCTCTATACCTCTATATCTCTAGATCTATCTATATATCTATACTATTATCACATGAAAAGTTTATTTAAGCATATAATTTCTGCTTTCACCCATAACCACTCTGGATTTTGGTATTTGTATTCTTAGTATTGAGAGAGAGTAACTTATAAATATTTAAAATGTCAGTGGGCTTTATCTAATTAAACTGTAATTTCCAGGGAGGTAGAGAGAGAGAGAGAAAGAGAGAGAGAGGGAGGGGGGGGGGTATGGATCAGCTTGTAAAGAAATAAAAATATATAAAAGATTACCTGACACATTTCTATAACAGCTGTCAGCTGCTGGCCTTCATCATTAACAGCTTGAAGGCCTTGTAATAACTGTTGCACTTTGTTCACTAGGAAATAAACAAACTATGTCACTGAATGGGACAAAAACATTGGTACAAACACACAAAATTGAACAACATATATATATTGGCTGACTAAACATTTTTTGGGGGGTGGGGGGGTATTTTTACTTTTCTTGTTCTTGTTTTATCTTCTATTTCTTCTATCGCTCACTAACCTCTGAAGGACTAATGTTTAAAACGTTGAGACTTTTCCTTCTATCTCAAGCATTAAACTTAATATAGATCATCAGTGTACTGTATTGTTCTCCTGTGTTGCAAGCAGGGAAAGCGGCGAGTATTAAAATGACAATGATCTTTTTTCACACACACACACACACACACACACACTATATAGTGGGTTTTGAAGTTGTTGAAGTTATATGGTGTGTAAAAACCTTTGTTTCTAATGAAAATAACTAAATATTTGGAGGGATTTAGTAATATAACTTTCTTATTAAGCTGGTGCTTGTAGCATAACTTAAGTTTTCAAAATTATGATGGAAGATTGTTAGATAAATATAAGCACTTTAAAACAAACAGTTTTGTAACATACAAGGGTTGGTTTCATGTAGTTTGTTATAAGAAGTGTTGATATGCGAGAAAGTTTATAGAAATATTTTAAAACAATTTTGTATAGTAGAACATAGGGCGTTTTGAGGTGATTTGGTATCAAGTATATTAGAATATGTTCGAAGGTTTTTAGATAAACTTTAAAACAGTTTTGTATCATAAAACAAAGGATGGTTTCAGGCAGTTTGGTATCAAAAGTGTTATAAGTTTTTCTTTTTTGCCCTCTACAAAATAATGATCTTTGGCAATGCATCAGAAATTAAAATGTTTTTATCTGGCTGAAATAATATATTGGAATAAGAATGTCTGGAGAACAGAAAATATGAGAAAGCTTAACAGCAAACCATGCAACAACAACAGCAGCAGCAAAGCCAATTTACAAAGCAGATGTGAAAATGTGTGACTTATGTTATTTCACTTCTGTATGGAAGTAGATTTCCCCAATAACTATTTGCATATGTTAACACTTTGCTCATGTACTAGTGATATTTTTTAGCAGGATTTTTCTATCCAGATGCCTTTCCTAACACCAACCACTTTACAGCCTTGACAGGGTTTATTTTGAGCTGCCAGCACTAGAAAGGCTGTCTATTAGGACTAACAGACCTCTCTACTCTGTAATAGTTTTTATTTAGAGTGACTGCTCTTCTAGATGACTCAACTTTGCTATAGATTATAGATTCCATGTCTAGTCCACAATGATTTAAAAAAAATAAAAATTCAAACAATACTAGAATTATTATCACTAATGCAGTTGTAGCAATGCTAACATGAGATGTATCATATCTTAGGAATTTTAAATCTGTCAGAGCTCATCCCTCTCCAGGTTTGACCATAGCCAATTTCTTAGCAAAAGTAGAGAGAGAAACCACCCCGTATTTTGTTTATTGACCCCCTCCAAAAGGATGAAAAGTAAAGTTGGCCTCTGCAGGATTTGAATTCAAATTGCAGTGAACTGGAAAAAATTAGACATTTTGTCCTACGCTCTGACAACCACCAATTTGTCCTCTTCTACTGGTTTTCCTTTTGCAGTCCATCTATTTCCTTTATACAATTTTAATATCTGGGGTCAGATCCAAAGACATTACACGTAAACATTTATAAAACAGAGATAGACATTAAAGAAGGGCTTCTCAAACCTTTTAACCCCTTGTTTGGGGTGAATAGAAATTTATTTTCTATTCACCCAAACAAATTAATCCAGTTAAATGACTAGTTCATTTTAAACAGTTCATTCATGTACGACATATCTCTCGGGGCCATCACACCCAATGAAGCAGTGTCTGCTGGCATCTAGTCTACACGAGTCAGCGATTTCTGTTCTGTTATAACGAGATTAATAAATGCAAACAAATACCTTGCCTCCTGAGGACCTATAAGCTTTTATTCACACCTGCCAAAATGTTATTTACCCCCTCCCCCCCACTATACGGACCACTTTGAAAAGGCCTAAATTAAAGGTAAATATGAAACCAACAATACTGGGGTACATAGTATATTCTATAATTTGTAACCTAGTCTAGCTAAAAACCTTAACAAATACAGACTACAGAAACAATACTATAACGTAACTTACTGGTGCCCCCCGCCATTGTTCTGTGCAGTAGTTGATGCATGCGTGGACCGAGGGCTCCAAAGAGATGGGATGGTAAGCCACGCGCTTCTAACAATGCTGCAAATAAAAATAAAAATTAATAAAAACATGAGAAATGAAAAAATAAAATGAGCGTTTTTCTTTTTTTTTTCTTTTCTTTTTAAACCCATAACATCCTGTAATGATTTAGCAGAAAATATCTCAAACTGGATTCATTAATTCAAATGTTTATAGTATCTTTACTAGTAGACAGATCATTGTGAACATTTGTAGTGTTAAAGACTAATTTGTAATGTGATGGAGTTATAGTGCTGCTTTGTATCTAAAGAAGGCTTGGCTAATGTGGTTTCATGTGGTACAGGACGTTAAGAATTAAACTGTTCCAAATGATTTTGGAATAACCAAATACAAAAATGATAAAGAAAAGCATGAACACATTAGGTATACATTAATAAATTAACTGGTTTGTTACTTCCATATGATAGAGGCCCCTGTCGTTAAAACACTCTAGAAACCTACGAGATGCAACTTTATTGGAGACCAGTTAGACATATGTAGATGTGAGTTGTAATAACATAAGATTGAGCCCCTTATCATTAAAACAACCAAGAAACTCCTTATGAGATTCAATCTTGTAGGAAGCCAGCTACAAATGCATAGGTGTGAGCTGTAACAATAACCCGAGAAATCTTCTGTGTGACAACTTTATAGGAAGCCATATAAAGCTATAAAATTGTGAGCTGTAACAGCATGTCTGTGAATGATAGTTGAACTAACATTAAAACACCTGAAAAACATCCTATGAGGTGAAACTTCATGAGGTAAGCTAAACCTACATTTAGATGCGAGCTATAACAATTGTGTGCAATGATAGTACTGAAGCTCCTATCATTAAAACACCTGAGAAACATCCTATGAGATGTGACTGCGTAGGAGGCCAGCTAAACTTACATATAGGTGAGCTGTAAATTTGATTCATACATATTTCAGTTTAAAAGAGACATGCCAGAATACTGCAGATGAATGTTTTAAATAATATTGCTTGTTTTAAAAGGCAAACAACTAAAAACACAAAAAAAAAAAAAAAAAAAAAAAAAAAAAATCATACAAATAACCTAAAGAAAGAAAGTCATTAAAAAACCTAAAGTACAAATTGCCACTTGAACAAAAGAGATGCTAAATCATTGCTATTGTCATTGCAAGTACATCAACTGAAATAATTACAGAAACATTGAAGCTAAATAAAAGAATAACTTCTACATGGGAGCTGATTAAAGCCACATACACACACATACACTCGCACAAACACTAGGTTCTTACATAATATTATGATAGTAATTTTACATGGATGTAAAATCACAGGTTAATAGTTTGTTACCATATTTCTAATGAAAAATACTGCTTATAATTTTCAAATAATTTCGAATGCAATCGAGAATTTGGAAGGATTTAGTAATATAACATTTTCAAGCTGGTGTTTGAGACAGCAAAGCTTCTGACATAATATTATAGGTGTTTTAGATAAATATGTTACCACATTTTTAATGAAAGAGTGCCTATGATTTTTAAATAATTTTGAAAGAGTAATATAACTCATTTTTAAGTTGGTGTTTGGGACATAACAAAAAGGTTCTTACATAACATAAGATTTTTACATGAAATTATGATTGAAGGTTTTAAATATCAAGCTTGTATTTGGAATGTAACAAAAGCTCTTACATAAAATTATGGTGGTAAGTTTTTAGATAAGTATAAAGACAAACTGGTATTTGGGACATATAGCATTTTAAAATAAATTTATGTTAGACACAGGATTGGGGTCTGGTTGCGGTTGTAGTCACTGCAGATAAGTACTGTTTATTATTATACAGAAACTGCATAATACGACAGGTGCAGCTTGAAAATGCTTCCCCCAGATTGGTATTTAGAGCAGGTTGATGTTTAGGTTTATGGAGTGAGGTAGGAATTATGGATGATGCCTACAATCTAATATAGACAGTTTGTATTGGCATTGTTTTACTGAGTGTATTACTTGTGAGTTTGGCATTCAATGGTCTTATCCTTGGGGTGTTTTGTTTATTGTTGGCTTTGTTTTCTGAGTGTATTATTTATGCACTGGGACATTCAGTAATTACTTTGCATTTGTTCAAGATGTATCAACATTCAGATTGAGGTGCTTGACAGTTTTATTTACTTATTTACATAAACACAAAGCTCATGTTTGGGACATAACTATAGTGAAAGGTTTTAAAAACAGTTTTCTCTCATAAAACCAGGGGCAGTTTCATCAAATCCAACCAAATTCAAATTTGCCTTTTATTCTTTTGTTTTCCAGTGGTGGTAGCCTGGTGGAATTATTAAAGCATCAGACATGGTGCCTTTTGGTATCTTATGGCTCTATATTCTGAGCTCAAGTCCTGCACCCTATCACCAGAAAAATGGTTATGCTTCTGCCAATGCATATTAGAAATGGAAATACTGATGAAGTCTCCTTGATCCAAACTGGAGACTCAGCCCTTTTCCATTTTAAGTATATAATTCAACTAACCAGTTCCAAAGACTAATTTGAAGATTTTCTTTCATTAAAAATACAAAAAGAAAATATTTCAATCTCTCTATAAATGACAAAGATGTGTTTGTATCTGGTTAAGAATAAGTACACTGTACCCCGTGTGGTGTAAGTAGTGATTAAAAGGATTGGTGCTGGAAAGAGCATCCATTTGTAAAACATTACTTCAAAAAGGAGCCCATGATGAACATGAAATTTTCACCTAATCCACCCCTCATATGCGAAGGTTAACCTCATGCTTTACCTGGGGATAATGGCATTAAAATGCTCATTGCGCTGCTATAAATGAAATTGAAGAGGAAAAAATACTTTTGTAAACCAACGGAACAGTCAACACCACGTTGTAAATATCCTTGAATTTTTTCATGACCCAAAAAATATTTAAAAAAAAATTTTTTTAGAAACCCTTTCTTTATCATATTTATTATGAAAGACACTGCTTGTGATTTTTAAATAATCCTGAAAATAATCAAGACATAATTAAGTTGGTGTTTGGAACAAGCTTAAAGGTTCTTGTATAAAAATTATAATGGAAGATTTTCAAAAACATTTTTAAATGTATCATAGAACGGGTTAATGTATATTTTCTTCCTACAGTGTTCCAAGAGAAAAACAAAAACCTGTAATTTTTTTTCAAAACAGGCTGTAGAAGTTGTAAGGTAAGAGTTTGGTGTTAAGTGTCTGTAGATGAAATTATGCAGCGTCTGTATGTGAGGTTAAACAACTTATGTATTTCTTTAGAAACAGTAAGAAATGAGTTAAATTTGTTTCAATTTATTTTGAAAATAATCAAGAATTTAAAGCAATTTAGTAATATAGCATAACTTTTTCATTTTTCAACTCATGTTTAGAACATTAAGTTTCTGACATAAAATTATGATTAATATGAAAAGTTTTGTATCCTAGAATTGTGGGTGATTTCAGAAGGTTAGTGGCCAGCAGCCACTAATTTTCTGCTCCTAATAGTATTTTACCCAATTTTCTAATATTATCATTATAGCGATCCTGTATTTGGATATCAACATTTTCATATATCGGTGTGTGTGCGTGTCTTTGCTGTGGAACTGTTTTCAGGTATTACTAAATTACTCCAAATTCTTGATTATTTTCAAATTATTTGAAAGCCATAAGCAGTGTCTTTCATTAGAAATTAGAAACAAAGGGGTTGATTGTCTACAGTATACATTAAAATATCTATTTCATATTTCTGATAGATAACAAACCCTACACGATTCTGAATACGCTATTAGCAATAGATGTTAAAAGCAGAATAATATAATTGCTGTTAGCAGCAGCGACAGGTTTTTAAAAAAAGCTGGGAACATTTTCTGGTTTACCTTGTAATCTTCCCATGTCAGATTCCTCAGATTCACTCTCAGAAGTCATTGCAGTGGCACCAGCAGAACTTGATGCTAGAAATAAATAACTTAAACATTCATTCTATATTCACTATATGGCTCCTTCTGTGTAGCTTTAATCTGTTTATCATCATCATCATGTAGCATTTCCTCAGACAATGCTGATAAATATACTTCTCCACTTGTCCCTATCTAGCATGGCCTCCGCGAGTTCATTCAAACCTGCTCCAGAAGAATAGCATGAGGCTGACCACTTGGTCTTCTACCATATATGGGTTCCCATAGAAGTAACTGGTGTAATGCCTCTACCTGATCTCTTTGCCACACACAACATCTGTAATCAGTCTCAGGTCACCATATATCCCTCCAAGATACATTTTGCATTTTTCTCAACAAGCATGTATAATATAGAAATATAGTAAACTTTCCATTGTTGAATTTTTACATTTTAAGTATCCTCTATATCTGGTAAGAAGACAGAGCCAACAGAGATACACCAGGTGACAGTAAATCTTAGCATTGCTGCCCCAGTGATAAGTACTCAGACAGAGTAGGAGAGCATTCTCTTGTGTGGACTTACCTATAGCTAAGGACTATACCTTAAGGTCACACATACTTTTTTTAATCATTAGTTTTTATTCTTTAACATTAAATCATCCAAAATTATATATATCATTCTTTATCATTAACATAAAAAATGATATTTTTTTTTTGAGAAGGGCTTCAGTAAGTGAAAGTCTGACACTGGTGGAAGCCCGTGTGTAGGCCACATCGTGGTCCTAGTGGGAGGATTGGAAGGGAGATAAGCTAGAATAGCCATTCCAACTGTCAGGACTCGCTCCTGCAGATATCCAACTCTGCCCCCAATAGTAGTAATTAGGGATGTGGTTTGGGGGTCAAGAAACCTGAAAGTTTCCTACTTTGAAGGATACACTTTTGCAATCCAAGAACAGGAAATCAACACGAAATACCCGATTCACAAAAGAGATAGGGATGCAGGCAAAACACCTAAATGTGACAAGTGCAGACTCTGCAGAATTAACATCAAAGATATCACTCATGTCATAAGCAGCTGTCCAAAGATGTCATTGCAGTACTATCTACCTACGAGGCATGATGTGGTGGCCAAAACACTGTACAATGCAATCCGTAGAAAAGACAGCCCCGATAATAAAGATTAAAAGCTACAGCAATATGGAAGACATACATATAAATAATATGAAAGAGTACTGGAGGAATGTTCCAGTAAAAACCTCAATAAAATGCAGGCATAACAGACCAGATATAATGATATGGGACAGGGAAAAGAAGGCATGCACATTAGTGGAAGTTAGCTGCCCAGCAGATGCCAATATCAAAGATCAGCGAAAAGGAGAATATCTATGCAGAACTAATGAGAAATCTGCCGATACTCTCCCGACTATATCTTCAGATTTATGCCTGTGATTATTGGGGCATTGAGATATGTTAGATACAAAGCATATGCACATATATAACTTAAAACATACACATCCACATATACAATAACATCTATACATGCATGCATGCATATCTACCTAGCTGATATGTAAATTCCAATGAGAGAGTCTTGTATCTGTTAGAAACTGACTCTCTATTGGCAAAATTTGTGAAATTATAAAACCAGAAGAACACACACACAATAAGATAAAGGGAGCAGTGTGGGACTGTGTCCTGAATATATTTTTTTATCCTATTAGTAAAATAAGTTGGATTACTTTGAATAGATAATGAATGAATATTACATAATTTATGTACTAAATTTTGTAACTCTTGATTAAATATAAAACATTTTTTTTTGCTTATTACAAGATTCACTTAAATTTTTCAAATGTCAATACTTCCGGTTATGATGTAATGGACGCTATATCACATCACTTATATAAGGTTTATATTTCCGTTGCTAATTTTCTCCTTTTTCGTTTTCATAAAATTTTGCTGTAATGGAGTTTATATATAATATCGTCTTTTTTAACCCTTTAATGTTCAAACCGGCCAGAATTCTCTACCTTTTTCTGTTGAAACTGGCTGTAACTGGTCACTCAAACTGATGTTAAGGTATTGTTCTCAAAATAAATACTTTCAAAATCTCAGATTCGATATTATAAAGCATTTACCATGAAAATATAATAGTATATATAGAGTAATGTGAATGCTAAAGGGTTAAATAAATGTATCATGGATTACTTTACTGATTACAGAAGAGAGTGTAACACAGTCTCTCTTCAATAATGACTGGTGGCTCCCATCACTAAAATTCACAAGAAACTTGAACTAATTGTTGCCAACTAGATTATCATTGTTTAATGTCTATTTTCTATGTTTGCATGGGCTAGATTGTCACGTATTAAAATTAGATATGTCAGGTGACTATATATTGCTCATTGGTTTGCTATGGCTGGACGCTCTGGAGCTTTTTCATGACACCACCACCTTACAGGGTGGACTGGGCGTTCTTTGTTGTGGAACCAGTATAGCCATTTTACAGCATGGGCTTAGTGCTTTTTGTTTATGGTTTAGAATAGGTACATCATACCTTTGTGCTACATGGGGAAATTAAAAAGGGTTGGCATCGGGAAGGTCATCCGACAGTAAAACATTTACTTGTATGTCCTTCCTTTGAGGATTTGAGGGTAATTTGGCTGCTATTTTTAGCATCCAGTCCATGAGCAGTTGAGATGTGTAACAAGTAAATTTAGATGAAAACATGTTGGACTATGGTCAGTTCCAACAATCAGTGTTCTAGTCGTTTGCAAAATAGAAACACCCTACTTGTGAAATTAACGTGTAAGTGGCTAAGAATCACACACACACACAGTGTGGTTCTCAGGGAGATACAGCACAACAGTGTGTTACAAAGCTGACCTTTGATATACCTGTACAACTCGTTTGGGCCAGCTGAGTGAACTGGAGCAGTGTGAAATAAAGTGTCTAGCTAGCTCAAGGACATGACATGTTGCTGAAAAATGAACTCATAACCTCAGGACCCTAGGCTGAACACTCCAACTAAGCCATGTAGCATCATAAATTCAAAATTTAACAAAATTGAAGTTAACAAAAAAATAAATAAATAAATATAAAACAGAAAGAAAGTAAAAAAGACATACCTGTACTTGAAAATTGTACAGCATCCTCCCCATTTCTGGTTCCAGCAGTGGCACCTGCTCCACCAACCCCTCCCCCTCCACTGCCACCTCCTCCTCCACCACTGCCACAACCTCCTCCACCTGCATTTTCTCCTGCAGTGGATCCTCCACTCGAGCCAGTATTTTCTGCACTCTGACCCTGAGACATTGGGCTGTTGGCAAGCGGTCGCGACGTCCCTCCAGCACTGCTTCCACTAGTGTGACTGCCTAAGCCTTGCCGTTTTGTTACAGCCGAGGAACGTCGACCACTGAAACAAAATAAATACATAATTAAATGAATAACAAAGAAAACAAGAAAGCCTGCACAGATGTGAGTGGAGTTCAACTGAAGCAGGTGGAGAAGTTCAAGTATCTAGGGACTGTTTTCATGAGAAATGCATGAAGCTATTTTATCAAGACATTCTTGGAAAGTACAAAAACAACATTACAAAGAGTCATATTAAGAATTAAAATTTCTTCTGACACTGCAGATTTTCACAATTTGTCCACAAGTAGAGTTACTGCAAAACCTTTAATTCAACAAAACCACCTTTTAGATATTTTCTCTTAAATCATTACAGGATGTTAACACACACATCGCCTAACCCAAAGGTTCTCAACGGGGGAGGGGGCAAGGGGGCGTTAGAAGGTTTGGGGGGTGGTGGTGCTGGAAGCCTCTTTAGATTTTTTAGTTTGGTAAGTTTTATAAGTCATATTTGTACGTCTCTTAGACAGCCAGTGTGAATGCATTTGAATGAAGAAAACGAAAATAAATAAAAGAAGCTTGTCAACAAATTCCCTAGGGAGATAAAGAAAAAAAAAAACGAAAGAAATCAAAGAAAATGAACATAAGGATGTCAACTTTGACAACAGTTACAAGAGTTACAAGAACAACTTCAACAGAAATGACAACAAAAAGAAGCAATGGTGATGAAAGGTGTGGATATATACATATACATACAAACATACATACACACACACATATACACACATGCCTGCGTTAGTGTTTGATGAGGTTGAGAACCTGGTCAGCTGTGGTATTTAATCTCCCTGGGTAATAAAATCTGGAGACAGAATTTTCTCCATACCAAAAAAAACAATACAAATATAAATGCATAGCTATATACATATGTATATGTATGTATGTAGATATATGTATATATATATGTGTGTGTACATCTACACACACATTTATATATATAAATCTACACACACACATATATATATATATATAAATCTACACACATACATACATTTACATATGTATATAGCTATGCATTTATACATTTGTATGATGATGATGATATACATGCATTTAAATTTAAGTGTGTAAGAAAATATATATATATATATATGTGTATGTGTGTGCGTATAATATATATATATATATATATATATATATATATATTGTACACACACACACATTTTCTTTTTTCAGTCTGGTCTACCATGTTTGAGCCCCCTGTTGGAGATAGATAGATAGACATTTACCAAACACACACACATTTCTTACACTCTCTGTCCCCCCTCTTTCTCCATTTATATATATATATGGCGTTGTTGAAAAGAGCAGTGGCCTTTGACCTGGCAATAAAAACTGGAGACAAAATTCTTTCTGTACCAAAACCAAGGCACACACACACAAGTTTGTGTGTGTGTGTGTGTGTATCTATGTATATATATATAAGGGATACATATATTGTTTCTCAGTCACCAAGCTTCTCAATTCATTCCTTGCTACTATTTTATTTTGCTACGAGGTATATTATTTTGCAAGGTACTATTTTTCCCGAGTTTGTGATTTCAGAGAAAGGTAAGAAATTCTTCATATTTTGCATCTTTTGTATTTTGACTTTACAGTTTCAACTGTCTATCCACTCAAAATATTACAACAGTTAACAATAAAATATAGAATTTAAAAAAAAAAAAAGCTTTTTCAACCGAGATCAAATCTTTTTTTTTTTTTTTTTTTTTATTTCAAAAATATATAATTTGAAATAGCTTGCTTTTGTTTTGGACTGAAACTTTTTTGTTTTTAATTCGTATGAGTATTTTTAAAAGATTCTAAGATAACTTGATTTGGTCCAGTAATCTACTGATATCAAAATCAGTAGTATATGAGGCGTTTGGCCGAAATGGGTTGAGAACCCTTGGTCTAACTCATGCTAGCGTGGAAAACGACATTAAACGGTAATGATGATGATGATGATGATATATAAGATTACAAGGTAACATTCCAACAACTTTGTTATAATATTTAATGTTCTATTTGTTATTGCCTCCTAAAATGTTTCCTATACTTTCCATACTTCAGCAGATTGGCAGCATGTTAGTTACAGCCAAATCCCACCAAGAGTAGCTTTGCCTTTCACCCTTATGGGGTTGATCAAATAAAATCACCAGTAGTACACGGGTCAGTTTAACCGACTTTCCCCTAGCCCTGTAACTGTTGGGCTTGTGTCTATATCAGAAAGCATTTTTATTATTATTATTATTAAGGGCGGTGGATTGGCAGTAGTGGTAGAATGCCAGGCACCAAACTTCACGGCATAGAGTCATGGCCCTTTGCGTTCTGAGTTCAAATCATCCTTGCGGGGTCGACAAGATAAAGTACCAGTCACGCACTGGGGTCGATTTAATCAACTTTCCCCTGCCCCAAAATTGTTGGCCTTGTGCCTATATAAAAAACCATAGTATCGGTAGAGGGTCGGACGCCATGCTTTCGAGCATAGTTACGTCCCTTTATGATCTGAGTTCAAATCCCACCGAGGTTGACTCTGCCTTTCATCCTTACGCGGTCGATAAATAAAGTACCAGTAATGCACCGGGTAATTGCTGGCCTTGTGCCAAAAGTAGAAACTATTATTAATATTAAAACAGTTGCTTGCTACCTAAGGTTTCAAAGATTACCCCTGCATAGGTCATGGAGACATGATCCATACTAGTTGTTGCTTATTGTTCAGGCAATACTTTAGCTGTGTACATAACACCGTTCACTTTTTACTTTACTTTACAGAAACCCATGACACTATATATATAGCCAATCCAAGCCTTGGTTGACCAATAGTTAAGCACCGCTTTTTGTTTGGTTTTGAGGGAGGGGGGGGGGGGGCTGTACTCACCACGCTTAGCAAATTGTGGGTTGGTGAGGCTATTTAGCCCATACCTAGGACGGATGGGCATCGACAGAGGAGTTCATCTGCCTTTTTAACAGCTCTTGTTTTTTGTGCTGCTTCTTACACACCTCAACAGACGAAGGTCTTGAGGTAGAGCCAGTTTGGTCACCAACCACTCTATGAAGCAGGTTGTACTGGGTTGCATGGTACCAGTAGCAGTCAGAAGCCTGGCCTGACCCCCCCCCCCCCCCACACACTTAAAAACAACAGAAATAAAATGAGAAAAATAAAGTGGAAAAAAGAAAACTGAACAGCGTGAGTTGAAAAGGTTAACAATAGGTGAACAAAAGGAAAGCTGCCACGAGCAAAATATATGCAGAAAAACCTGAAAAATGGGGGTACAATAAAAACATACTGAACATAATGAAAAAGAAAGTATTAAGAAACATGTTACAACGATACCAAGCTGGAGAAATGTTTTCATATGGCTTACAAATTGAAATGTTTAAATAGTATATAGTTTAAACATATCTCCTTTATAACAGCAACTAAATACAGAGTTAAAGAATCTTTGTACTGTGTGTGTGCGCGTGTATCATATAAACATACATTCATACATAAATGTCTACACACACACGTAGACATTAGGTTAATTTGACCAAAGTCTTCACCAGACATGACCCAAGAACTGATGATGGTGGGGTGGGAAATAGGAAACAAAGAAAAGACAAACAGAAAGGAAGAAAGAAAAAATGACAAAAAGAAAGGACGAAAGAGAGAATATCCACTATGGCTGTTGAACTTTGCCTGGGCTAGTGGTTAGGGTGTTGGACTCATGATTATAAGGTTGTGGGTTCAATTCCTGAACCAGGCAACACATTGTTTCTTTGAGTAAAATGCTTCATTTCACATTGCTTATAATAGAAGTAAAGCCCCTAGAATTAAAACACCCAAGAAACCTATGAGATACAAACTTGAAGGTGGCCAGCTAAACTTGCATAGGCAAGAGCTGAACATTTTTTTTTTTTTTCATTTTACCATGAAAAACAGCCTTTGGCTGAGATTAGCCGAATTTCAGATATAAAAATATATTCCTTGAATAAGCCAACTATTTATGAAATATGCAAGACTAGCAGCAAGCAGATTTACATATCACATTGTTGTTAGCTCTTTTGATACCAACTTGCCTGAGATTGCTCTGGTTCAATGATACAAAACTGCCCATTTCCCTTCCCCTAAAATTGTTGGCTTTGTGATTTAGGCACAAGGCCAACAATTTTCGAGGAAGGGAAAGTTGATTAAATCAACCCTAGTGTATAACTGGTGCTTTATTTTATCGACCTCGTAAGGATGAAAGGCAAAGTTAACCTCAACGAGATTTGAACTCAGAATGTAAAGGGCTGTGAATATGGCGCAAAGTGTATTGTCTGACGCTCTGATACTGCCAATCCACTGCCTCTTAATAATAATAAAACACCAATTTAATAATCAGATAGTTATATTATTTGTTCCCTCAAAATTCTTGTTTATTTGCCAAATTATTCCCAAAAATTTATAGACAGTGTCTTTCATTAGAAATATAGTAACAACAGTATTAAAGTGTTTATATTTATCTAAAAAACACCCTTGCATCAACATTTTTATTTAAGAACTTTTGTTAAGTTGTGCTCTAAACACCAGCTTAATAAGGAAGATAACTAAAAATTGTTATTTTCAAAATGATTTTAAAATCATAGGCAGTATGCATTTCATTGCGAAAAGTGATAACAAAAGAGTTTTTAAAAAAACATCCATCATAATTTTTGTATCAGAAAATTTAAGTTATGCTCCAAACACCAACTTAGTAATGAAATGTTACTGTATATACTCAAGTAATAGTCGATCTCATGTAAAAGTCAACACATTATTTTTGGCCAAAAAATCTGGGATTTTCAATGGACCTCGCATAAAAGTTGATCCTAGTGTTTCACAGTGTTGTGTTTCTACTTTTATCAATGAGGACTGCCCCCATGGCCCTTTCAGGAAAACTGAGCGAAGAAGAAGAAAGCCTTAAGTTGCACTGAATATATTATAAATAAAAATGCAGCACTAATTATACTGTACCATAACACACCTGTGACTTTAACCATGAATATGAAAATAATTTAATTGGTATCAAGTATTATTTAACAGGTATCAAGTATTATGGTAGGTAGCGATATACCAGTAATATACAGTAATTATGAGATATAAGCTGATTGCACGAAGCTAGTCTAAGTTTGAAGGATACAAGTAAAGGAGCAACTGTAAATATTTATAAAAGCTGTGTGGCCTTGTTTATGGATTTTGTTATTTACTAGGACTGTGGTTTGGCAATATCCGTAAAGCATTGGACACCATGCTTTGTGGCATAGAGTTGCGTCCCTTTACATTTTGAGTTCAAATCCCATTGAGGTTAGCTTTGCTTTTCATCCTTAGAGGGTCAAAATAAAGTACCAGTAACACACTGGAGTCGATTTAATCGACTTCCACTTCCCTAAAATGGGCCTATGCCTAAATCAGAAACAGTTATTTACTAGGATGCATAGAATCAGTAATATTACTGTGTTTTTGTTTTTATTTGTTCAGAGATCAGTTGGTCTTCTGCTACTGATACAGCACTTTGGATTCGAGTTTTAATTTCAAGCCCCTCAAAAGTATCTATGTAATAATTGACTCAATAAATTTAACTTTAAAAAATGGTAAAAAAAATTTGACTCTTACTTGAGTATATATGGAATAATACTTTTTTTTTTTTTTTTAATCTACCACAGAAGGATGAAAGGCAAAATTGACGAGATTTGAACTCAAGGCAGAGAGAGCTAAAACAAATACTGCACAACATTCTACCGACTGTAAGGACAAAAGGCTAACCCCGGCGGGATTTAAACTCAGAACTTAAAGGGATGTAACTACATACTGCAGTGCATGTTGTCCAACACTGCTATCTATCTATATACTACTAAAACTGTGTGTTTGTCTAGTTTATTACAGCCAAAATAGTGCAGAATAGGAAAATACTTTGAAAGGAAGTTGTCCCTAAAATGAGAATACAAATGGAAAACAAGTTTCATGTAAGTCAGAGCACGGGTTCCTGAGATACAGGGTTTTTCGAGGTACCTTCATAAATAGAGAGAAAGGGATAGTGACTATGAGAGAGTGGAGAGACAGAAGGAAAGTGGAAGAAAGAGACCTGATGGAGTTACTGAATGAAATTATAAGTGACTTCAAAGAATCGAATACAGCATTACTGTATCTAACTTGAATTTGGTGACTGAATATTAAGTCATATGTATCATATTTCCTGCACACACATATATATATATATGGGCATTCCAATTTCATTTTACATTATATGTGTGTATATTTTAATTATTTATTTAAAAGATTTTAAGTGAACATGATATTTTAATAATATTTTTAAGGAAACGTGACCCAACGGTTCACAGGTGGTTTAATAATTAATAATAATAATTGTTTCTACTTTTGGCACAAGGCCAGCAATTACCCAGTGCATTACTGGTACTTTATTTTATCGACCCTGTAAGGATGAAAGGCAAAGTTAACCTCGGCATGGCGGCCGACCCTCTACCGATACTACCAATTAATAATAATAATAATATATACACATTTGTGTGTGTGTGTGTAAACATATGAACAGTATAGAACAACCTTAATAGGAGAAAAGCCAAGAATGCTTCTTATCCAAGGCCATGGATAGGAAGTATACTTATATGGGTCACAACATTAATACCACGTAACAATAACAATAATAATACTAATAATAAACATCACTGGTTTCTTCCAAGAAAACAGTTGAAATTCTTGTACTATCATTTCAATTCTTTATCTCCTGTACCACATGAAACCACATTAACAACGCACTCTTGAAAAGGACAAAACAGCACTGTGATGGCATCACATTAAAATAAAGTCTTTGGTTTGTTGAAAATTTTCACAATAATGTCCACTTGTAAAGATACTATAAACATTTGAATTAACTCCTATTTTTAGATATTTTCAGCTAAATTACAAGAGGATGTTAAGAATTAAACTACTGCACATCAAACAGATATGAAAAACAAGACATGAAACAAGTTAATTATCTGACAATGTAAATTTAAGCGACGAGAAGACACCAGTGTTAGAAGAGGGACAAAGAAACAGAATACGACTCACCTACTGCTAGCACAGGATCCCGTCTTTTTGGCTTTGAGACCTGACTGGACGTTGTCCAACCTGTTCACCCCACTTCTTGAAGTAGATGATCTATTTGGCACTCCACTCCTCGCTTTCTTAGATGATGTTTTTAATAGAGAACCTTCCTTTCCACTGTTCAAATCCTGAATGCAAGTCCGAATCTTTTTAGAAGCTATTGGGCGGACTTCTGTTGCAGCTGCCAAACTGTCGTCTCCAGTGGCAACAGCTGCAATTATCTCACCTGATGGACCAGCGTTGTTCAAGTGATGTTCACCTGTTAACAAAGATTGGTTGCTCTCTCTCTTTTTCGTCTGTTTCCTTTTCCCTCTACTTTTCACCTGATTGTCAAGCCGAACGCTTGAAGTCGGCAAAGTCTCTGGATGGGCACCAGAACGCAAATTCTTTCGTGATCCTTGTTTTTTTGTAGTTTTAGAATAACTAGAATCCACCACTGCGGCTGATCCCGATCCACTGGGTTGTGGGAGGCTCTCAGAGCTCCCTATCTGAATAGGCAAAGGATTATCTACTTTAGTGGTATGAACAGGAATTTTTGACTTAATTCGTTTGGGTTTAGCACCAAAGCCGCCGCTGTCTATAGGGTTCTTGCAAGCATGTGCAGCCACAAAATATTCTGACTCGGAAGCTGATTCCTCGATAGTTTCTTTGTTAAGCCGTTTCCTGCTTTTCTGTAGTTTGTCAGAAGAATCTGAAGTTTCTCTAGGGAAGCCTTTTGCAGTAGTTTTACCACCACTAAAATTAAGAGAAGATTAGTGTTTAGATATAGACCCACTGACAACAATATAGACAAGAAAAGAAAGAAAAATGGGAGGAAAACCAATAATATGAAACAAAGTCCCCTACTAAAAAGACAAAAAAAAAAAAAAGAAAAAATAGCTTACACCTATGTAAGTTTAGCTGGACTCATAAGTAGTTACATTTTATAGGTTTCTTAGGTGCTTTAATAATGAGGGCCCCAGGCCTATCATGAAAGGCAATGTAAAATGAAGCATCTTGCTCAAGAACAGTTCACCAGCTGGCCCAGGAATCAAACCCATGACCTTGATTGTCAGCCCAACACCCTTAACCACTAGGCCGTGCACCTTCATAATAGAATATAAACAAATGTTAGACAAGGTTTACAGATTCTATTGTCCAAACAATCAACTAGTCATAAATAAAAATAGTTCTTCCAGACACCAACATTCCTTATCAATACACAGTCGGTGGGTGTATGTGTGTGAGTAAGTTGTTGTTGCTATTGTTGTTCTTGTTACAGATCACACCTAGGCAGGTTTAGCTGTATAATTTTACTAGTTTCAGTCATTGGTTTAGGAACATTCTAAACAAGAGCTTTTTGTTTTTCAAATGGTATTATTCAATTATGTCAACACTAGTATTTATTTTACCAACTCAGGAACGATGACAATGTCAATCTGGATAATATTTGAATTCAGACCATCAAAGAACATTAAATACCACTAAATTCGATTTGCCTTACTAAACAAAAAGACCCACCCACTTACTAATACAAGCACTATGACACTAAAAGTAAATAAGGCAAGAGGAAAGAGACTACACAGAGTAGAGAGGTCCCTTAGCCTACAATGGACAAGATAATCTTTGTTACCACCATTCACAAATTATAAGTAAAGACAAATACAAAGGATTGGGGTTCAACAAGTCTTTCTTTAAAAAATAATCAAGAATTTAGAAGGATTTACTAATATACCTTTCTAATTATTAAACTGCTGTTTGGAGTATAATTTAAAAGCAAAAATTATGATGGAAGGTTTCTTTAGATTAATATAAACACTTAAAAAACAAAAAAACAAAAAAAAAAGTTTTGTATCGTAAAACCCGAGGCAGTTTCATGCTGTTTGATATCAAGAGGATTAAAAAAGTAACTTGAAAACATGATTTTGTTTACAAATTTACAAATTATAAATAAGGACAAACAGAAAGGATTGGGGTTTAACAACTTTTAATATTTAATGTCCTGTACCGCATGAAACCCCATTAGCAAGGCATTCTTGAAAAAGTAGAAAACCACGACTGGACTGCATCACATTAAAAATTGAAGTCTTTAGTTTACTGTAAATTTTTTTGCAACAGTCTGTCCACTAGTAAAGACTATATGAACATGTGAATTAACAAATCTGTTTTTAATATTTTCTGCTAAACCATTATAGTATGTTAAAATAAAAATGTTTATTGTGTGCGTGTAACACGAGATAAGATTTATGAAATCAATAAATCAAAAGTCATCTAAGTAGCAATAATAGGATTAAAAAGCAGAAAAGAATTATTATTAGTAGGGCAATGGATTGGCAGTATCAATAGAGTCGGACACTATGCTGCGCAGCATAGAGTTATGCCCCTTTGCGTTCTGAGTTCAAATCCCACCAAGGTTTGCTTTGCTTTTCATCCTTATGGGGTCAATAAAATAAGGTACCAGTCATGCACTAGGGGCGTTTTAATCCATCTGCTGTCAACACCCACTACGAGAAGGGCTGTGCATGCCGTGGCTGATGATGCACAGACATGTGCTCAGGCTACAGCATCTCCACTTCTTCCTCAACGGTGATCAGGTGTGGTCGCCGTTTGCTAAATGCGTTTTTCCCCAGCTCGACTCATTGACGGAGCTGTAGTTCTGGGTCAAGCGAAGACCGAGAAGGGGCGCTTGGAGACTGGAATGTCTTCAGACGCTCACAGGTCTCAACCAGTGGGGCGATGCGATTGGTGTAAACTCCACCTTGGCATTCTATACTACTAGCTATTCTCTTCGGGAGGACTTTCGGTCCAGGGCCAGTGGTAAAAGAAGTCGTATGGTGGATGCGTCTGAAAGGGTTGAAGACTGGAACTTTCCTCTTCAGTGACATCTTCATTAACTTTTTCAGGTTTAACCTGAAAAGGAAAATCAGGGTGGAGAAGGAAGTGCTGTCTTCCAGCCAGTTTGTCGAAAGGTGGATGTGAATGGGCCTGCCCTGAGCTTGTGCCTGTAGTATCATAGGAGGAAAACTGGAAGAGGGCGCTTGCCCTAGCGGTCAGAGTGATCATGGCTTTTGTGGGCTTTCTCCACGAGTGATCCTCGGAAGTCTCTCCCCTATTGGGGAATTTTTCCTTGTTTCATTTTTTTCCCTACAGGCAAAAATGCCCATTTGTACCGTCTTGTGCTGTCCTTAATGTCTACTTTATGTAAACCCTTGTGGTTAATAAAGAAAGCATTATTATTATTGACTCTTGAAATGTTAACAGGTGTTTACTTCACCCCAAAAGTAGGCCTCTTGATATTTCAACCAGTTATTGGGTTCTGAAAATACCCAATTTTGTTTGTGATTTAAAGAAACCACCTTTGTATGGGGCTAGTTGGCCTTATTCGTTTCTGCTTATAGGGGCAGAAATTACAAAGACATATGTGAAATCTCAAAGGACTTTTGTTGGCCTTCTCTACAAGTGACCCTTGGAGCCCCTCCATTTGGGGATTTTTTTTGTTTAAATTTTTTTTTTACATGTTTGTTGCTTTTGTTAAATATTTTTTTTAACATGCAAAACCCCAGTGTGCCATCCTGTGCTGTCCTTAATGTTTTCTTGATGTATGTCTTGTGCCAAAAGTAGAAATAGTTATTATCATAGTCATTATTATTTTGTGCATTATCATTGCATTCCCGAGTGCAACTCTGTGCACCTTGGGTATGTGCCATGTGGTTTTTCGTGGTATTATTTCTATTGAATTGAGAATACTTTTCGTAATGTGTGTGGTGTTATTTTTTATATGTTGTATATATTTTTAAGTCCTGGGGTTTTGGTTATGCATCTATCTGTGTGTTATCTATCATTCCCAGAGCACATATTAGGTATTGTTTCTGTCATCACCATCGACATTCAGGTTATTTCTATCTCTAGATCTTTATATTATTTTTATTATTTTGTGAAAGGAGGAAGTTATTACTGAAAAAAAAGACTTTCTGAAAAAACTAAAAATAAATATTTCATAATGCAAAATTGTCAAAAAATAAAATACAATAAAAAACAATTGTCAAGATTATTCTAGAACAGATTAAAAACTAGAGCAGGTGTAATAACTTTGCTGGAAATTATAACAATCTGTTGAAAAGTAACTGCATGTCCTTTGCAGCACAAGTTGGCAGTATCATTAGAATGTCAGATTAAATCTCTAGATATTTGTTCCAGAATTCTGATCAAGGTTCTAATAAAATCTTATGATGGAAGGTTTTTAAATAAATATAAACATTTTAAAACAGTTTCATTTCATATAACTTTGGGCAGTCTCAAGCAGTCTTGTATCAAAAGGGTTATGATAAAGACGCATACAAAAGAAAAAAATATCCTAGGAAACAGAATAGAGAAAATGGCCTAACATTACATATTTTAACATGTTTAATATTTCAGGCAAGGTCTTCAAATTCCCTTTTGCCAACACAGACCACAACCAGTCTCCTCAAAGATAAAATGCAATACCTGTAGTGTATTATGTCAATCAGATGCAAGACAGAGCTGGCTAACAATGCTGAAATAGAAAAGACTCATCCACCATTATACACACTGCAACACTAAAAGTAGATGTGGTGAGAGACCAGAGGATTCAGTGTTTAGCAATCAAAGACAATATTGGGTTTGAGAGAAGCCTTCAGTCTGGTCTGGTGTGTGACAACCTCTACTGCTGATGTCATGATATAATGCACCCAGTACACCTTGTGTTGGTGCCACAAAATGCATCCAGTACACTCTGTAAAGTGGCAGTGTTAGTGCCATGAAAAACACACCCAGTGAGGTGGTTGGTGTTAGGAAGGGCATCCAAGTGTAGAAACTATATGGTTCACAATGAGCAAGATGAGGTGTCTTCAACCCATGCCAGTGTGGCCATGATGATGATGATGATGATGGTTGACCTAAGTGGCGGAATGGATTGAGGTTGAAATTGTCACCTCAGCTAAAGAAATATGTCCCTAGCAGAACTCTACACATGGCACCACTGTTCCAACAAAGCCTGCTACAGCTTGGTGCAACCAAGTATCCAAGTTGCACAACTGGATTGGTGGTGGGCTGGGAGCTGAGCTCATTAGTCATGCATTGCAACTAGCATGTGAGGAATAATCCCAGAAGAAACTGACATGGAGACCCTAAAGCTGATGGACAGCATACTTACAGCACCTGGTTGGTCAGCTCCTCAAGCAGAGTTTATATCAATTGGGCTACTTTGCATACTTTTAAGATCACATCTGTGAGGCTGAGACAAGGATCTCAACAGTTACATAGTCCAGAATCCCTATAACCATCTTCCAAGCCTACACCTGGAAGAGGTGACCCCAGTGTTGCTGAAAGGCAACAAAATCAACATGGGAAACAACAGTTAAGAGTCATAAGACTGATCATACCACTTATACAAGAAAAAGGGAAACAATTGCAGAATCATATCCCTGCTCAACATAACTGGTAAGAGACACTACAACAATTGCAACAACTACAGAATTATATCCCTGCTCAACATAGCTGGTAAGAGACACTACAGAATTATATCCCTGCTCAACATAGCTGGTAAGAGACACTACAACAATTGCAACAACTACAGAATTATATCCCTGCTCAACATAGCTGGTAAGAGACACTACAGAATTATATCCCTGCTCAACATAACTGGTAAGAGACACAGAAACAACTACAGAATTATATCCCTGCTCAATATAATTTGTCAAGAGGTTCTAAAGTATCTTTAATGTAATCTCATGGCAAAGAGATTCATCACAGACAACATTTTACTCAAGCAAGTCCAAGAGTAAAGCCAGCAATAGAGATAAACCCTTTATGTTGCCTTTGTTGACCTGACCAAGACTTGACTAAGAGAGACCTCTTTGCACCCCTGGGCAGAGACTGATGACCACCAAAGCTAATGAGTATCATCATTTCTTTCCACAACATCAAGCAGATGGACTGCAATTTCCGATACCATTCTCAAAGCTATTCTCCATCCAAAGTAGAGTTTAGACAAGCCGTGTCTTCACCTCAATATTTTTAGGAGAGGATCGTCATACTGACAGGCTAAACCTACACACTAGGTCTGAGATAAAACTCTTTAACCCTTTCAATACTAGCCAGCCTACCCCTGATTCTGTGATAAAGCAGTCCATTTTAAAGTGTCCATATCTAAATAAAAATCCTCCATCATAATTTTATATAAGAACGTTGTCGACATGTTCTTAGCATCATTGTTTTCCCATGCTTGCAGGGGTTAAGTTATCATATTAAAACTTGCCAAATTCTTGATTAAGTTCAAAATTAACTGAAACCCATTAAATGTATTTCATGACAAATATTGTCATGAAATGGTTAAACTTACCGGCCTCAGAACAAAGACTAAAGATATAATTTGATGCTGATGTCAACTCAACATCTCACAGAGACTGACCTCCAGAAGTTAGTTACTTTACATAGACTTTCCAAGTGATTGGTCTGAAGAGAACTGACCATAGCCTCAAAATTATAGGTGTTTGTGTGAGATATTTTTACCTACCTAGATTTGACAGTCTCCAAAAACCTTTCCTTTAACCCAGAGTAATGTAAGTGAATAGAGAAAGCCACCACCAACACAGCCAGGAATTCTAAAAGAATGTGAGAAAATAACTTAACTCACAATGCAGAGACCCGGAAAAAATATCTAAAGATTCTGCCAAACTGATCCAAAACTAGACTCACCATGGGTACAAAAACTGCAGTGTAATGAGCCTGCATGTCAAGTACTCTTTTCTATACAAGAGCTGGACAACATACAGGTGCCAATATCACTGCCTTAACACTTTTGTAAACATATTCCTTTTGGAACAAAAGAATGTTGAAGGGGTTTAATAAAATAAAACTTTATCAAATTTGAGTTAAGAATATAAGAAGTTCTTACATAAAATCATGACAGACGTCTTAGATTTAAATATAAACACTTTAAAATAGATAGCTTTGTAGCATAGAACCAAGAGTGGTTTCAGATGGTTTGCTATCACAAGGATTAATGTCAATATAATAGATACAAGAAAACACCTAAAAGATTTTTTAAATTATACTTTCATGTCTCAAAAGTCCCCACCCATGTACACAATGCTGTATTTTTTTTTACATTACAACCGCAACAAAAGAGTGAGACAAACTAAATATTTGTTGATTTGCCAAACTGGTAAAGAACTTTTCATCATAATCATTTCGAAATTTCTTTGTGCTTTTCATAATTAGCCTCAGTTTTTCTGGCTGGATGCCCTTCCTATCACCAACCACATTACACTGTAGACTGGCTGCATTCTCCTAGACAGATTGCTTTCACAACAGATTACAGAGCCCTTGTCTACCCCATGCCATCTTATTTATTTAGACCATTTTCCTAGACTACACAAAGCCCACATCTGTGCAGTCTTATTCAGAGTGACTCCTCTCCTAGATAAGATGCCTTTACATCTTAAACTCACTTCAAATGAAACATTCATATAGATTAACCCTTTCATTACCATATTACTAATGAAAGGCACTGCCTATGATTTTTAAATAATTTTGAAAATAAGAATTTAGAGAGAATTTGTACTAATCAATTTTCTCATTAAGTTGGTGTTTGGAGCACAATAAAGCATCTTACATAAAATTCTTTACTTCGTGAGTCATATCTCTCTTTCAAAGGTGAAAGCATTAATTTTGCTTTTTCTAATGGCTAGAATATATGTAGTTCGCCACACCTGCTTAAACATCCACACCACCGATGTAGACCAAGTGAAAGGCCGATACAGCTTGGTACCAGTGACGTCACAACTCATTTCTACAGCTAAATAAACAGAAGCAACGTGAAATAAAATGTCTTGCTCAAGGTCACAATGCATCACCTGGTCTGAGAATCAAACTCACAACCTCCCGATTGCAAGCCAAATGCTCTAACTACTAAGCCATGCGCCTTCACTAAGATAAATATAAATATAAACACTTCGAAATAATCAACTTTGCAACATAGAATCAGGGTTAATTTCAGGCAGTTAATTTTGGTATTAAAAGGGTTAATATATGGTTCTTATATTATGCAGAAAGATTTTAATTTAAATAAGAAGGTGGGTGGGGTAATAGAACCGGAGCCAATTTTGGGTGTGTTGCCATCAAAATGGTTAAATGTTTTAGAGAGAGGACATGCCAAATTGGGTCTCTATTTTGTTAAAATACAAAACACGCTTTGTTTAAGCATACACACACATGGTTAGATGTACAAAGCTAGATATTTTTAGAAGGGTTGAAGTTAGCAGGGTTATTCATTAGAAAGTACTACTGCAAGCCCTAGAATAGATTTGAGGTGGGGGTTTGGGGTTGAAAACTATGAGGACCCTTCCCACTCTACAGCAAGTGAGCATGGTAGAGAAAGCAGAGAGAAAATTACAACACAAAGGAAATGAAAGCAAAGAAAAGCTAGAAGAGAAAGAGGAATCTTTTGCAAGGATTAAAGGCAAAGCTCTAAGATAGCAAGTGCAAAGAATTTGAAATAGTCGGTGAGAACAAATCTGTATGGCACTGGGAAAAATTGGTTGCACAATCAATTGGGGACAAGTGGGACACTGGTATTTACTGAGAGAATATTGAGGGATTTAGCTTTTCATTTTATTTTATTTATCTTATGGAAATAAGCAACATGTAATTGAGGCAAGAAAAAGCCAGCTTCAGTAGAGCTAATGGACAAGCTGAGCCACATAAAAGTGGGAACGAGGGTTAAGATATAGGGATGGATTAAAACTAAACAAGCCATACTTCCTTACTTCCTTTTAGTATGGTAGCATAAATATTAATGACTTCAAGGTCATTGATTGGAGAATTAGAATTCCATCTAAGGATGGGTTTCCCTGAAGACTAAAGGCATTACAACTATTGTCACCTACTACAAAGGCAAGGGGTTGTAATAGGGACCGAGTTCAAACTAAAATTTAAAAAAAATAATAATAAAAAATATACAAACTTATTAAAACAACAGTAGCAGGGACTACTGGAGGAAAAAAAATGTTAATTGGATGTCATATTTTGGTTTGGTATAAGGATATTGGGATCAACCAATGCCATATTCTTTGTGAGAGAGCTGCAGGAAAAAATTTGGCAAAAAAAATTAAACAACTATACCTTGCCTTTGATGACCTAGTATTGAAGACCTTTGACAGGGTCCAACATGCTATGATCTGGTGGGTGATGAAAAAGTTAGGCATGGATAAGTGGCTAATAAGGGAAATCAAGTTCATATATGATGAGGGTGCTAAATGTAGGAGGAGAGAGAAGCTATGTATTAATGGCCATGAACCCTTCACTTCCCATGGAGTTGCAGGGATGCTAATATGACAGTGTGCCATCTCTCTCTGGGTCTGAACACAGCCAAAGAAAGAGAGAAAAAGAATTAATCCCCAGTACTAGGCTGGTACCCTAACCTTGAAAAGTTGAAAAGCAAAGTTAACCTCGTTGGGATTTGAACTCAGGGCAGAGAGAGCCAGAACAAATACAGCAAAGAATTCTATTTGACATTCTAGTGACTGCTAATTCGCTGTCTTTTATGGGTCTATAGGGGGAACTTGAATTTGGGAAGGATGCCATAAAAACTGCCTTTAGTAATCCTTCCTTTAACCTTATTCAAATAATTGTTTTTAAAACAGAGTATTCAGAGGAAAACTATATTGAAATGTCATGAGCAAATAATGCATAAGAGCTTAAAGCAAAATGTTACAGGCAAATAATTTTACTGAAAATGCAGAAAGTAATATGTGTGTGTGTAAAAACAACAATGTATTTTATTTTCTCTCAAAAAGGATATTCACCAAATATATACGGCCTTATATATATAATATAGAATATACTACAAGTGTTTTATGTCCATTTTCCTTGCGAAAGCCGGGGCTACCCTTGAGGCCTCATGATCAGAAGACCTTATTGAGGCAAGGTTTTACAGCTGGGTACCATTCCTGGTGAAAACCCCTTTAGTCACTAAGGAGTACCTCAGATAATTCGATACACACACACACACACATTAATCACATATATACATACACACTTCTTCCTGAGAGGGGTGTGGGCGAAGAGTCCTCAAACACTCCTTCCAGCAGGTCCTGTCAGAAGGAACCTCTCCAATTGATCCGACAGGATTCCCAAGCGTGACCAGCCAAGCTCCTGGTCTACCCATGGGTCTCCTGCCGGTTGGTTTTGCCCGTAAAATATGTCCAGCAATTCTTTCCCAAGACATTCTAACCACATGCTCATAGTATTGGAGCTGTGATCTTTCAATTCAGAGAAGTAACGGCTCTACCTGGAATGACTCATTTCCAAATTACGCACTTTATCAAGTAACGTTACTCCAAAGACCCTTCAAAGGAATCCCATTATGGCCTCTTGTATTCATGATCGTATTCTTGTGTGTGGATTAGTGAATGTATTCAGAAATGAGAAAAAAGTACTCTTCATAAAAACTGTGTGTGTGTGTGCGTGCGCGGAGCCCAGGTTTGAGAATAGGTACACTATCTCTGCAAAAAGGGTTTGTGTTGAAAAGAGAAACCAGCAGTAAATCATTCAACATTGTCTGAAAACAACCTGTCCAACCCATCCCAGCATAGAAAAGTGGATGTAAAAAGGGTTATATACATATATCTTTTTATACAGTAGAACCTCAGTTCACGAGCTCTTCTCATGAACAAATCAGTTCACAAACAATTTTTCTGAACAAAAAACATTTTGGTTGACAAACGGTGTCTTGAGTAAAGAACACGAAAGCTGGTAACAACAGTTGACAAGCTGGGAAAGCGTCACTTGCTGTGTAGTTAGTTACTATGGTGATATCTATCTGTCTTTCATACAGTCTCTCACTGTATTTCTCAACATTTCATATGGTGAAAGATAGTTTCAATTTATAAACATTTCAGATAATCAATGGCCTTCAGGAACAGATTAAATTTGTGAACCGAGGTTCCATTGTATATTGTTTAAAATAAAAAATATGCATACATGTGAGAGAATATATATACATGTGTGTGTGTGTGTGTATATATATGTATATATATATATATATATATATATATATATGTATGTGTGTGTATAAATCTACAGTTACCTGTGTATCTAGGTATTTGATACAACCTTTTATATATATATAACATACACACCTGAAAACTCAGAAATGTGAAACTCAAAGTTACAATTCAAGAAGCTTTAGTTGAGAGAAAGAACTTGCTAAATATAGGGTTGGGAAGATTAATTGTCCCAAGAGTACAATAACCTCTCTAGTGCTGGTACCATAATAAATTCCAACCAGTACATCCATACACAAACAAGATGCAGAGCTCCAGGCCCATCTCTGAGGAAAGTGGCACAATAAACTGGTGACTTGGTCTATGGTGACCTGGCCAACCTATGCAAGCATGGAAAAGCGGACATTAACTGATGGTGATATAAATAAATATGCACCCATATGTACATATATAGAATTATACTTCAAAGCAAGGACTTATAAATGCAAAAATAAAATAAAAGATTATATAGAGTATAACAAAAAGGTGGTTTAGATTATGAAATTTATAACACAAAGGCTCTAAAGGAGTTGACCTCACAACCACCTGTAGTTTCAGGATCAAACCCATTGCATGGCACCTTGGACAAGTGTCTTGAATTATAGCCTCAAGTTGACCAATGCATTGAGAATAGAAGTTGGATATGTGAAGGCACACTGCCTAATAATTAAGATGTTGAACTTACAATTGTAATGTCATGGGTTGGATTCTTCAAACAGGTGGCATGTGTTCTTGAGCAAAACAATTTCACATTACTCCACTACACTCAGCTGAAAATGAGTACCAGTAGTATCTGGAGTTAGCCATGTGAAAAACTGGTATCCTGTCTAGGAAAGTGCTATGTACTCATTTAACGCCAATGAAACCAATATAAGCTACGGCCTAATGAGTCTCTGGGTTTGGGGTAGACTTTAGTTGGTGTTCATGGAAGACAAACCAGATGATAAATCAGGGTGGACAAATGATGCATGGTAAGTAATCGTCACAATTAACAAAAGATATATTTTAACAGATGAACTTCTGCAGAAAAGACATTGCAAAGCTACCATGGAAAGTATTGATATTAAATTGGTGGTGGTGGCAATGGTGTATGTGGTGTTGGTACTGGTAGCAGTGGAGATGATGGTGAAAGTAATGAACCCACTTCACTCCTGCCCTTCTCACAAATGACAATGATGAGTATAAGATTAAATGTGTATTTGGGTCCATAGATATATTTACTCCAATAACCACATAATATTTTATATTAAATGGGTAGATAAGATAATCACAGTGAACAGGGTGAATGCAAGAATCATTAAACTCAGACTAGTCCTGAATAAAACAATTACCACAATAATATCAGCTTACGCACCCCAATCGGGGTTGCCAGACGAACTTAAGGACAGGTTTTATGAGTCCCTAATGCACACCACTGCTCTAACAAACGACAATGACTTCCTAATCATTGCAGGAGATTTTAACGGACACGTAGGTAAACACCGTGACAGCTTCTATAGAGTCCATGGAGGCCACGAGGTTGGCACAAGAAATGAAGAAGGCTTCAGGCTTCTAGAATTCTGCGACGCCAATGACATGTCGATATGTAACACAAACTTCAAAAAACCTGACAACCATCTGATCAACTATAGATCTGGAGAGCACTCTAGTCATAGATTTTATCCTCATCAGAGGACGTGACAGGTGGACAGTTGTAAACACAAAAGCCTTCCCTAGTGAGGAATGTACCTCCCAACATAACTTAGTTGTCAGCGACCTCACAGTCAGAACTAGACGAACCTGGAAACAGAAGATCTGGAAGCTGAAAGACCCCTCAGCCAGTAACAGATTTAAAGATATTTTACTCGACGCCTATGACAGTAAAGAAGAACAGATAGAGACATTCAATGTAGAAGAGCACTGGGAGTTCCTAAAAAATAACTTACTAAAGGTGACGGATGAGATCTGTGGCTGGAGTAAGACTCCTGGAGAGTGACTTGGTGGTGGAACAATAAGGTAGATGAGGCAGTTAAGGCCAAGAGACAGGCATGGAAAGAATGGAAGAACAGGGGCAGTAGGGTACATTACATAGAGACCAGGAGGGAAGCTAGGCAACAAGTATACTTAGCTAGGAGGCAAGTGGAGGATAGAAAATTCAAGCATGTTTTGCAACGCGAGGACCAGAAACAGGTGTTCAAGATTGCGAGGCAGTGTGTCAGAGAGAATTGTGATGTCATTGGAGAGAAGTGTATCCGGAATGATAAAGGTGAGCTTTCCCTCACAAGTGCTGAGAAGAAAGATGCATGGAAGAGCCATTATGAAAGATTACTAAATGAGGAGAATGCACGGGAAGAAGAGACCCTACCCCAAGTAGACTCTATAGAGGGGCCAGCAGTACAAGTCAGCAGCAGCATATTAAGTAAGGCAATCAAAGATATGAAGACGGGGAAGGCAACCGGTCCATCGGGTATAGCTGCGTCTGAGAGGGATAGATTCTAGTGTGTGAAAGAGACTGCGATGGTATGGACATGTGATGCGCATGGAAGATGGCCGATGGGTGAAGAAGTGCCAAGAAATGCCAGTTGAAGGAAGACATGGTAGAGGTGGTGAGAGCAGACCTCAGATTGCTGAAGCTCACAGTGGAGATGACGAAGGACCGTGACAAGTAGAGAGATGCTGTGCTGAATAGGAACTGTCCCACCCTTGCAAGCAGAGAAAAGCGGATGTAAAATGATGATGATGATGATATGTATATATAAGTTTCAGAAGATCCCGTTAAGAGCGAAAGCAGCGAATCTTTGCTTAAACTTTAATCAGGTATTTTAATAAATAAATATATATATATGATGTGTTGTTTCCTTGAGCAAGACACTTTATTTCACATTGCTCCAGTTTACTCAGCTGTAGAAATGAGATGGTAGGACTGGGGTCCCTATCATTCCACTACAAAGTGGTCATGGAGGTGCCATGGCAAAAAAGCACTCAGCACTCACTGTAAATGAGGTTGGTGTTAGGAAGGGCATCCAGCTGTAGAAATCAAGCCAGAATCAGTTCCCGTCCCACTTTTGCAAGCAAGGAAAAGCGGACGTAAAATGATGATGATGGTGATATATTTATATATATATTTATTACAAGAATCAATTCCTAGTAGCAGGTGATGGCAATTTTTCCATCTTTAAGAGTCTTCACCCTATTCTTTAGGCTATTTTATAGCATCGCTGCACTTGAGCACACCACTATATATACACATACTAAGGATATTTTTTTTCCTTTCGCAAATATCAATTTCAAATCAAAATCCTATAGTAAACATTTGACACAAGTTTCAATCAAAATTTTTAAACTCAAATTTTAATTACAAATATATCAATAACTAAATTTTTTTTTTTTTTTTTTTTTGTTGACTCTTTTGTAACCCTTTGTAAACCCACATTTCTCACTGCTTATAATTTTCTCACACTGTCTATGATATTAAAATAGTTTTGTAAATAATCAAAAATTTACAAACAACTAATGTTTTCATTATTAAAAGTGGGTGTTAAGAACAGAAGTTCTTACATAAAACAAAGATGAAATGTTTTTAGATAAATATGAGCACTTTAAAATAAACAGCTTAGTATTATAGACACAGGTGATTCTAAACAGTTTGACAACCTCAAATTTAAAGTAAAAATACACCGATTTATTTATTATTTTTTTTTTTTTTCTCATGTTTACAGTCATAACTGATCAATCTGAACTAATTTTAAAATTCTGTTAACCCTTGCATTAGCATACATCTAACCAAAGACACCATGTTTCAATCATCTTTGAAAATAATGAAGAATTTGAAGTGATTTAACATAACATCCTGTACCACATGAAACTACATTAATAAGACATTCTTAAAAAGTACAAAGCAGCACTGTGACTAAAATTTAAATCTTTAGTTTACTGCAGATTTTCACAAGTCCACTAGTAAAGATACTAGAAACATTTCAATTGACAAGTTGGTTTATAGAGACCTGCTAAATCAGTAATTTACATAAAATATTCTTACCTAAAATTAAGATGAAAGGTTTTAATTTAACCCTTTTGATACTTAACCCCCCCCCCCCCCCCCCCCCAAAAAAAAAAACTGCTTCTGAGCCTACGAAATACAAACATTCATTTTAAAGGGTTTCTTTTTAAACTCTTATAATGAAATAATTTTAGCACATCTCTTCAAATTCTTCATTAATTAATATACAGCATATTGCATGAGAAATACAGTAATGAAAGGGTTAAACAAATATTTTTTTATCCTGTGTGCATCTGGAATAGGTACACTGTAACCCTATGTGTTGTTGGAGGTGACAAACGGTTGACATTAGGAAAGGCATCTGGCTGTAAAAAAAACTGCCCGAAAAAGGACACCATGATGAAGATGGAATATGCCATGGAACCTTCAAGGCTAATGCCTGCTTTGGCTGGCAAATTGCCATTAAAACACTCCCTGATTGTGTTTATCTTAGAACCAATGGTTAAACCCTAGTGAAAACCGTAGCTGCTACAAAATCCTCACCACCACCTCAGAACACAGAAAATAAAGAAAATATAAGTTGACAGACAGTAAAAATGTGTCAAGGATACAACAAACACCCTAGTACTGGTGCCACGATAAACTGCACCCAGTATACTCTGTAAAAGAGATTGGCATTAGGAAGGACATCCAGCTGAAGAAACTATACCAAGGAAGGGGTTAAGAGAATTCTTCAGTTATGTGAAGAGCATGAAAACCTCCCTAATGCTGGTGCCACAATAATTCACACCTACTGAACTGTCTTCTTAGTCTTAGTTCCTCCAGTCCCTTGTGGAACATTGGGCGACGAGCTTCCTCTACTTGATCCTGTCACTGGCGGCCCTTCTAGCACCTCTCCAGGTAATTTCCATCTCCTGCAGGTCCTCCCTGAATGTGCCCCGCCATGTTTTTTGTGGTCTTCCCCCGTTCTCTCCTGCGACCTTCTGGTACTCAATCCATGGCAATATGAGCAGGTCGATCTGCCGGCAAACGAAGGATGTGGCCCGCGAACCGCTGTCTCCTTTTCCGGACAATGTCCCTTAACCTCTCCAATCCCGACCTCCTCATTACTTCCTCGTACTGAAGGACAATAGCTCTGATTAGGTACTGACATGGTCTGTGACAAACAGCATTAAAAAAAATGGACATTAAATGATGATGGTGATGAAAAAATGATGTTCCAGGAAGGAAATAAAAAAAAAAAATATTACCTTCTATTCTTATTCAGTGTGTTGTCAGAGGTAGTAGTGCAACCTTCTCTGTCTCCCCCTTGTTGTCGATGCGATCGTCTACGAGACCCCCCAAGATAACTTTCAGATTGGTCGGCCATAGGCAGACAACCGGTTTAGGTTCATCCCCTAGTTTAAATACCTGCAAAATACGAGAGAGAAAAGGCTCATATTAAAAATGCAATACAATACAATACAATACAAAATAAAAATAAATAAATATCAGAAACAGGACTACTTCCAGCTTGCCACACACACACACACACACACACGAGCATCTACTAGTCCATATATAACATATTACACTTCACACTTCGGCATGTTTAGCCAGCCTCCTACAAGATTGTATCTTGGTTATTTTTAAGAGAGGTGCTCTAATATTGTTACAGCTCACACATCTGCAGGTTTAGCTGACCTCCCATGAAGTTGTATCTCATAAAAGGTTTCTTGTTTTAATGATAGGAGCCCCAGTCCTATCGTTGTTACAGCTCACACCAATGTAGGTTTATCGGGCTTCCTATAAGGTATCTCATAGGTTTCTCGTGTTTTAATGAGAGGAGCCCTAGTGTTGTTACAGCTCACACCAATGTAGGTTTATCGGGCTTCCTATAAGGTATCTCATAGGTTTCTCGTGTTTTAATGAGAGGAGCCCTAGTGTTGTTACTGCTCAAACCAATGTAAGTTTATCTGGCCTCTTACAGGGTTGTATCGCAATGGAGGTTTCTCAGGTGTATGATGGGGGAGGGCCCCATGTATGATATACTTCGTACAAAACATGTAAAAGTATTTTGGCCATGATCTCCACATGAATCTTTACATCAGCACCACTTAATGCAAACAGTAGTGTCTATTTTTGGCTGCATAACAGTTCGAAAAGGGTCTGTGGTATATACCATACTTATAAATAAACTACGGAATATTCTCAAGGAGCATCTCGCCCTAGAAAATCTTCCAAAAAAAGTCTTCACCAGCCAGGACAAAAACAACGAATTGATTTTTTTTCTTCTTTTGAAACAAAAAAAAAAAGAAAAAAAGTAAAGTTTGTAGGTTTAACTGGACTTTCCCGAGCTTACATTTCCTAGGTTTCTTGGGTGATTTCATGATCAGGGCCCCAGTTTAATCATGAAAAGCAACATGAAATGACGCATCTTGCTCAGATACACAATGTGTAGTCCAGTATAGGTACAAAATTCATAACCTTATGACAAAGAGTTCAACTAACTACTCACCCACACTATGGGGGGGGGGGGGGGGGGGGGGGGCTGTATTATTTCAAGAATTTCTTCCAAAATAGTTAACATGATTTTTAAAAATGCTGTTAGAAAATGTGATATGGACATCAACAGGTTAAGAGGTGGGGGTAAGGGGGAGGGATACAAACTTCTATTGTGTAGGCTAACATGTATAAACAATAGAAACTAATCTGACATATGGTGACCTCAGAAGATATTTCAGACTAGTGTTATGTGTAGTACCAACAACCAGGTCAAGAGAATCTCCAGAGCAGTAAGAGATGAAATAAGGACCCACACATGCACACAGTAAAGCATGTGGCCTAGTGGTTAAGGTGCTAAACTCAAAATTATAAAGGTTATGGGTTTAATTTCTGTACCAGGCAGCATGTGTTCGTGAACAAGACATTTCATTCCATATTGCTTCTTTTCATGATGGGACAGAAAACACCAGAGAAACCCCCAATGAGATACAACTTCCTAGGAGGCCAGCTAAACCTACATAGCTGTGAGCTGTAGCAACATGATAGAAGTGGGAGCATCCTATCATTAAAACACCTGAGAAACCTAAAATGAGGTACGTCATAGGAAGCCAATTAACCCTTTAGCATTTAAACCAGCCGTGCCCAACCAGAATTCTCTCACCTCTTTCTGTTCAAACTGGCTGAAACTAGCTACTCATACTGATGTTAAGGTATTGTTCTCAAAATAAATATCAAAATCATATAGATTCAATATTATGTGAGGTAAAGCTTTTACCATGAAAATATAATAGTATATATACTATATAATGTAAATGCTAAAGGGTACATAGATATGATTTGTAAATATAAATTCTCATCTCATTTCTTCTATCCCATCCACACAGTTTTACCAACAACACAATCATCACTAAACACTTTCCACAGACATTCCTCCAGAAATTTCTCTCACTGTCCATATTTCTCCTGTAATCTTTGCTGAAAACAATCGATAAATATTCATGATAGGAATGGGACCACTATCATTAAAACACCCAAGAAACCTATGAAATAAAACCTTGTAGGAGGCCAGCTAAACCTACATAGGTGAGATGTAACAACCACATAAGACTAGAGTTATCATTAAAACACCCAAGAAGCCTCCCATCAGATTCAACTTCATAGGGGGCAAGCTAAACCTGCATAGGTGTCAGCTGTAACTACAATAATGATAGGACTTGAGACATTATCATTAAAACACCCAAGAAGCCTCCTACGAGGCAAGCTAAACCTACATATGTATGAGCTGTTTTTTTATTATTATTATTATTTCATTTCAACACCAGCAAAACTAAAAGTGGAGTATATGAAGAAGAAAAAAATGACAATAGTTAAATGGTGAATATTAATGGAAGGCCTATCCTCATAACATCAGGTAAAATGGCCATATCATGTAGATGAAAACATACATGAGTAATTGTAGTTGGAAAGAGGGCAAGAGAAAACTATGTCTAAAAAGAAAGATAAGTTTTTGCTTAGCTTAGTTCACAACATTTCACTGTAAGGGTTACTATAAGTGCAAATCAATACATATTTTAAACTTCTAGTCTGTGTTTTATTGACTATTAGCAGAACAAGATCTAATGGCTATATAGCCTCTGTCCTTTTTATAACACCTGCAGAATAATGTACATGTTAGATCTCTTAAAATTTCCATTACTATAGAGACTACTACTACAGCAGTCACTCAAAATTGGGTATGACTTGGTAGTTATGTACCATGCCTTTCACTAAGGATTTTAGGTGTCTACGCAGTCGTGATCAGACAGACACTCTTAACCATCTCTCCTTTGTCCAGCAGAACACCCAAGATATGATAGCTGGAAGGAGAGAAGGCTGCACTAGTACTGGGCTGGTACTTAAACCCAACAGGATGAAAGGCAAAGTGGACCTTAATATTTTACCTCAGATCTCGGAGATAGTGCTTTTGCAAAGGGTTTTTAATGCCTATACAGTCACGAGCAGACAACCTCTTGATATTACCTCCTTTCCTTGATTTCGTGGAATATCCAGGAAATTCTACTAGATCAGTGGTTCTCAAACAGGGTCCATATAAGAATATTGCAGGTCCACACCAAACAACAGTAAATTGTAAATGCTAATGTTTTGGGGTTCCATGAAGATATTTTGCTTTCAAAGAAAATATCTTAAGCCTTAAACCTTTAGCATTTAACCTTCATCTGTTCAAACTGGCTGTAACTGGCCGCTCATAATGACGTTATGGTATTTTTCTTAAAATAAATAATATCAAAATCTCATAGATTCAATATTATGTGAGAAAGCCTTTACCATGAAAATATAATAGTATATATAGAGTAATGTAAATACTAAAAGGTTAAGAGAGAATACAAATTAAAAAAACAGTTAACCAAAGCAGTTGGTCAAAATTCCCACAGAAATTAATAGAAATCAAAAGGCAGATAAGTAAAATTAAAATAGTAACTTTTTTTAAAGTAAATGACTTATTTTACTAGTGAACATTCATTTCCCATAGCATTTAGTTGCTAAAGTTTATGTGCAATAAATTGGTTATATTTCTACATACATTACAGAAAACATTTAAATTTTATTATACAATTCCTAATAACATTTCATTATAAAACTTGGTGCCAATGCCATCATAACTGTTTGTGTGTGCACGCGCGTGGAATAAGAAGGCAAAACTATCCTCACATGTCATAAGAATGCCACTTTACCAAACCAGTCCAACATATATCACAAAAAATGTATGACCATAAGGCCAGAGGCTGACCAAAGAAGACAATAAGGATCAATTTTTCAGAGACTAGCTTAGGAAGACAATTTTCTATGGTCACGCAATGACCTAGTCCCAAAGTTCCCAGATTTAAGACATCCAACCTGTAAGGTTTCTTCTAACTTTGAATAACACAATATATGTGATGAGATGGCATATGATATTTACACAGAGGCTCTCCTTGAGGATCAACTTCTGTTTTCCAGTATTTTCAATGGTCAAACAATGGCTTGATTCAAAACAATCAAAACTGGCCATGGTTCTAAGAAACAAAACCATCCATTTTAAGGAGTTTCTATTTAAATTAAAATCTTCCATCATAATTTATATAAGAACCATGTTAACTAGCTTTGAATGAAATAATCAACTGATTAAGGAGCATTGGAAACAGAAATTTAAAATGGATCCACAGCCTCAAGGAAACGCCGATGCGCAGGCTATCATCATCCAGCTGCGTGTCAGTGGAGAAGGAGGACAAGGCATGGAGCCAGGCACCACTGTTGGGTTTGGAGGCTGCGCGAAAACAGGCAAGGCGATGCTGGTCGAGCTGGCGCGTGAACCTGTCTGAGGCCACGCTGCACTGGATGGCATCCCAAATGCTTTAGGGGGACTTGATGTCAGCAGGGGAAGGAAGAGGAGGGATGTCTACTGGGCTAAGTCCCAGCCAGTCCCATGTCTGACAAGCGGCCTCACATTCCCCGATCACAGAGGGTTCCAGGTGTTTTGGAGAACCCTGCTGTAAGTACCTTCATTGTGAAGGGTGGAGATAATTATGCAGTCAACACCATAAAAAGAAAAATTACCAATCACACCATACCATCCTTAAAAAGGAAGGACAGATTAGATCATAGTCAGAAATAGATTTAGTCAGACAAAAAAAAAAAAAAAAAAAATAACAGGATGGTCACATTTGAAATGCCGTTGACCTTTGCATTACCATAATTCTAATAAAATAGATTGCCTATGATTTTCAATTAATTTTGAAAATAATCCAGAATTCTGAGCTGCTTAGTAAAATACCCTTTTCAATTTAAAGTGGTGGTTGAACTACAATCTAAAATCATCTGAAAAACAGCCAGATCCCTCTTAAATCTCACCCTGCCATCTTAAAAAAAAAGAGATATCAAACTCAAAATCAGTCAAAGGCTAACCCTGGTTCTATCAAACAAAATTGTTATTTAATGTCCACTAGCAAGAGTTGGATGGGTTATCACAGACCAAGTCGCAACACCTCATTTTAATACATTCCCACTGAAGAGTCACATTGATCCTTTGTTTAGCAAGTTTTCTACAGCTAGATGACCTTCCTATCACCAATCATATTTATCTAAAAACTTTCCATCATAAATAATTTCACATAAGGACCGTAGTTAAATTATGTTTGAAATACCAACTTAATGACAAAATTTAATTGATATGCTATTTTACTTTACGTGTTCCAGCTGACAGGCTGAGGTCATACTAGGGCACCGCCATTGTGCTGGGGCACCGCCATTGATATGACGAAATCCTTCCAAATTCTAAAGTATTTTCAAAATTATCTGAGAACCATATACAGTAGTCTCTCATTAGGAATATGGTAAGAGGAAGGGAGGGGGTAAGGGCGACATGTTACAATATGTCAGAGAACTAATGATAATGGCAATGACCTAACTTACCTGGTCTATTAATTTTAACCCTCTACCATTATAAATACAATGTCAGTGACAATCAGCTCTTTAGTGACACACACACAATACCTACACACACTACACCACAAACATACATACACAGCACAGCACATCACATATACACAGCTCACACGCCACTAATGCAATCAGAAATCACTGGCGGTAGATAATTCTTGCAGTTTAGTAACCCCCTTCCTTCCACACATCCCATTACACCACCTATTTAGCCAACCCTTCTCCCCATTACACTACCACCTGACAACTACACTACAACTACATACCACACCACCACAGCCCCACTACACTGGAACTACACACCAACTACCATTGTCGAACCTCTCCACAGACAAGACACAACAGTGAGTAATCAGTAGAATTATATCATTTAGTAATAGTAGTGTAGTAGTTGTGGTAGCAGCAACTGCAATGATAGTAGTAGTAGTATCAGTACAAGAAGCAGCAGTAGTAACAGTAGTAGTAGCAGCAGCAATAGCAGCAGTAGTACTAATAGTAGTAGTAGTAATAGTAGTAGCAGTAGTAATAGTAACAGCAGCAACAGTAGTAGCAACAGCAGCAACAGTAGTAGCAACAGCAGCAACAGTAGTAGTAGCAGCAGCAACAGGAGTAGTAGTAGTAATAGTAGTAGTAGTAATAGTAATAGTAGCAATAGTAGCAGTAGTAATAGTAGCAGTAACAGCAGCAGCAGTAGTATTACCCACCAATTTTACAGTTCTTAATCTTTAATGTCATCTATCAAATGTTCATTAACTCAAAGAAAAAGACAACCATGTTAAACATCAAACCCTAACAAATTTCCACCTTGAAAAGAAAAAGACAAAAACATCAAACCCCTATAAAGAAAAAGTCTAAATTTACAAGATAACAGAGGAAAGCAATTTGCCAAAAAGGACTGGAAGAAGAAATTTTATGTCCATTTTCCTTGTTGGCATGGGATGGAGGACCACGACTAGCTCACGCATTCCATTATTTGATCTGGTTTCTACAGCTTAATGCCCTTCCTAATACCAACCACTCATAGCACCATCACTTTACAGAGTGTACTGGGTACATTTTATTGTGGCACCAGCACTACCACTTTACAGCATGTACTGGGTACATTTTATTGTGGCACCAACACTATCACTTTACAGCATGTACTGGGTACATTTTATTGTGGCACCAACACTACCACTTTACAGCATGTACTGGGTACATTTTATTGTGGCACCAGCACTACCACTTTACAGCATGTACTGGGTACATTTTATTGTGGCACCAGCACTACCACTTTGAGAAAAAAACATTGAGTGGGTTGGTTTCTCAAATTGGGGCTTATATTAATATAATTGTTTCTACTTTTGGTACTTTATTTTATTAACCCCGTAAGGATGAAAGGCAAAGTTAAATTAATATAATGTGACAGTATATGGCTTAGTGATTCGAACATTGGGCTTAAAATCATGAGGTTGTTAGTTCAATCCCCAGACTAGGCTGTGTTATTTCACACTGTTCCAGTTTGGTCAGCTAGTAAAAATGAGTTGCAATGTCACTGGTGCCAAGCCTTGTCAGCCTTTGCCTTGGATATTGGTGGCAGATGTGGAGAAGGGAGACTGGTATGTATGTGACTACTGCTCAATGTGAGAGAGTAAGACTCAGATTAATGTGGCACAGAAGAGCTAAGATAAACGTGAGACATATGATGTCAGACAGACTACAATAAAAATGAGACAGGCGCAATCACACAAGCTTTCATAAATGTGAGAAACAGTATGACAAGTTTTCATAAAAATGAGACAGACTGGCTAAGATGACTAAGTGGGACATATGGTGTCAGACAAGATAAAAGTAAAACAAATGCAGTAAGATAAGCTGAGATGAAAGTAGGACAAATAAGAGCATGGCTTAATGGTTAAGATGTTCAGCTCATGATCATAAGGTTGTGGGTTCGATTCTCGGCGACACGTTGCTTCACGCCACTCAGCTGGCAAATGAAAAAATGAGTTGTACTTGCATTCAAAGTCGCATATCGTCCACGCTGAATGTCCCTCAGAACTAACTACATTACGGACACATGCGTCTATGGAATACTCTGCTAATTGCACGTTATCTTACGAGCAGGCTGTTCCATTGATCTAACCCACTGGAACACACTCGTCGTCGAAAACAACTGAGGTCCATTCCAAAAAAAAAAGAGATAAGGGGGAGGAGACGGCAGTAACATTATGGTCACCAGACAAAAAAAAATGTTAATAAACACAGAAAAACAACATCAAAGAAAACGATCATATCGAAAAAAAAAATCATTTATAATTATATAATAAATATTATATTATAACATGGAAGAAGGATCTTGTGTTTTGTCGTAATAGAAACATGGGTGTAGTAAGATTATATATATATATATAGGTTAGCTACCTGAAACTACAAGAACAGGAGTAGTACTATATTACATGAAAAAAAAAAGAAAGAAAAGATGAAGGAAAGGGCTTTATTCCAGAGAAGAAAAGGAGGAAAATATAATACTAATACATTTGTCGTATGAAAATATATATGAAAGGTTTAAGTAGAGGTTCGTCTCATGATAATGGCAAAGCAGATGTCAATGGAGGGGGGGGGGGTATCATCATGATGGTCTGCTCTGAGTGGTATCGCAAAATATACAACAGTTACACACAATTGGGTATTAACAAATCCTAGTGTTTGTAGTCGATAGTATATAGGCCAGTTACTACAACTATGTGTGTATATATATATATATATATATATATATACAAACAGATTCAGGGTAACTGCTTGTATTAAATACGTGTATTTTACACGTATATACACGAAATACAAAGCCGTAATATAAATGCATTACATATGTAAAAATTACATGCTACACACACGCATATATATATATATATATATATATATATATTTATATATACACCTAATTACATACAGAGACGTAGATATACACTAAATTTTACATACATAACCTATATAATGACCACACAAACACGAGCGAATATTATCGAAGAAAATTTTTTTTTTAAATAGTCGAAAATAAATATAAATATATATATATATTTATATATATATATATAACATACTCACACAAATATATAAAGTGGAGGAAAATGTGGGGTAGAATATTGAAGAGGAAGAAAACGAAGAGAGTGTTAACTGCATGAGGACTGCGTCATTGTTGAACACGGTTGGGGGAGTTTTTGTTGGTTTGTTTGTAATATTTTATGTACGGTGAAGGTTTAGGACACATCCAAGGATCGAAACCTCGACCCAGCGTTCACAAATAACTAGCTGCCCTTTACACACCGACAATAGGCCAATGAAGTAGCTTCTTTGTGGTCGTTTGACCTGCTAGAAACGGCAACTAAAGAAAGGACATGATAACACAGTCCTAAATGTAAAAACTAAAAATTAAATTAAAATAAATTAAAAAGAAAACGGCGGAATAAGGAGGGCTGGAATATGTTGATCTACTTAAAGACTGGCCTAGGGTTAAACAACACAGCTCTTGATTTTCACACACCCAAGTGTCTTAAGGAATCAACAGTAACGCCGATTTCACATTTAAGCCACCAAATATGGTTAACGAACAACGTTTTGTATGCTTCTTTGTTGTTATATTGCCTCAGGTCAGTCTAAACAAAGCAAGCTTATTTACGATTAAAGGTCTCCCGACCGTTATCAGAGTTTTGCTTGGGTGTATGTATATATATATATATATATATATATATTACATTAACGTATGCTTCATGTTTTTATTAAGACTTAACTCTTATTTCTAGCAAGTTGAACTAGGACGTAGAGCCTCCCCTATAATATATATAGATTGATAAGAGGAGAGGAGGGTGGGTAGGTGGGTAGGTAGGTAGGTGTGTGTGTATATATATATATATATATATATATATATATATATATATATATATATATAAAGAGACGGATAGATATACAGCTATAGATTTATTATCATTCCTTTGTCACAATACAAACCAGTGTCTGTTTGTCGTTTATAAAAAAACTTATATGATATTATATATATATATATTATAATATTGAAATATACTTACTATCTCAAT